>CM029118.1:19275000-19675000 GCA_016859345.1 Istiophorus platypterus
ATCTATCAGCCAGCAAAACCGGATCTGACCCGACCATTTTAGAACAAGACTAGGTCAAAACCCAGGATATGGCCATACCACCCTTCATCTGTTAGCTTTTCCTCCACTCTCTGTGCTCACATATACACTAACATAATACAGCAAACTTCCCAATAAAGCTGTTCTCCTTCACATTTCTGTTTCTGTTGTCGGAAAACGAGTAACGTATGAATCAGGGACTGAAACACAGTCCATTAAAACTCTGTGTTAAACAGCAAACACTCCCAAGCCATTACCTGCTCTGCTAAAATCCCGATATTATAACCGTGATGTCGTCTGACAAAATCACTATACAAATAACTTAAAGACAACGGCTTTGCCGTGATTTCGCCTATATTTACTTGTAAAATGATGCCTCGGTGAAAGTTAGAAGCTCACTCATGTCTATTTCAGCCACCATGCAGTCAGTTGAATAAGACACACAGAGGTGTTCCTGTGGAGAGAAAGCCAAGCCACGTGCTTGCGGGGGAAAAATGGTGATTCTCTTCCATGGAAAGTAGCTCAGGTTTGTCTGAGAAGTTGCTAGATATGTCACTAGAGGCTTTTGTGAAGAAAAGTTGCTTAAGGGTCTGTATATCTTGGCGCAAATGATTAAAGTTGACAGCACTGCCTGTAATCACTCCCCTGATGATGCAATAAAAACTGTTTGTGCCAAATCATTTTGAAAGACCAGCCGCCCATTGGGAAAACTGCAACAGTTGCCAAGCCGACCAGTGGTGTAACTTCATCGCTCACTCACAAGCTAATCAGTGGCAGACATTTCGATTTACGGCGGATGGCACCTCTGTTACGGACCGGCCAAAAAGAAGGATTTAGCTAGCAGCTGAAATGAAAGCAACCGTGAGCGTGGTACATTGTGGTATTGCTTGGAAATCTAACTCTTGTTTTTCATGAGAAATAATTTTTTTTTTGTAAAGTCAAAAGTTACATAGTCTCACATAATTTGTTAATGTGCACTTTTTAGGTTCAGTTCAGAGTGTCAGCAGCAGCATCTATATGATAAAAAATAATGCAATAAAAAGTACAGTATACAGTAAACAATATATTATACAATTTCCCCCGTCCTTTCATCTTGACCCTTTTAAGTTGTAGGAAGCCTGATTTTGAACATCAAAATTTGTTCTCCTGTTTCTGACTCACAAATGTGTTGTATTTGCTTTATTCACTGAAGTTTAAAATTCAAATTTAAACGACACATGAGCATTCAATATTAAAAAACAACTACACAAAAGCCTTTTCAAGAAGTACCTCAATTTGTGTGATCACAAGCCTTTTCTTCTCTTCATGTTTTCACCTTTTTGCAGATTAGTATCTTCAGTCACAACAAAAGAAACAGCATCATAAGAGTGATTCACTGACTTTACACCTCTCTCCACTCTGTCCTTTATTAGCATTTCAATTTGTCACCAGGACAAATCCCATCCCCATACACACAGAGAGCATCACTGACTAGTGATTTTTTTGGGCTAAATCTTGTGGGAAAACAGAGATTTCTCTCTCAGCCATCCTCCATTGTTGAGTTTGAACAAACGAGGTGACCACAGCAGCCCGAGTCAACAATGACAGACAGCTTATTCAGCTACTTCATCTGTTGCAGCTCCCCAGGGACCAGGCTCTGATCTTTTCCCAGAGCTCCATCTCTCTCTTTCACTTACTCTTTCTCAGCCTTTCTTCCTCTTTCTCTGATGGTCTCTCTCCTCTAGTATCTGAAGAACATGACTCTATTAAATTTGTTTTTCCTTATTCTATCCTTAATATACATGTATTTTTTTTTAAATCCGAATCATAGTTTAGAGTGATGTCAGTGAAAGTCTAAGAAATTTCAACAAACCACATTTGTCATTTCTCTTTTGAGAGGATTGTTTTTGTTTTTATTTTGTTTATTGTCATTTCTCCCTGGGGGTTAAAGCAGTTGTAAAGAGACTCATTCCTTCAGAGACACCAGCTCCCATCAATGCCTTCTGGTCATTACTGGTGCATCGTGGGAACAGCTTGGCGAGGACAATGATTGGTTAGAACAATGAAGCTGGGGGGCCACACAAAGGACACGCCCACTGCATGATGGGAAAGAGCAGCGAAGGAGGCAGATGTTGCCACAGAAGACACACAGGAGGGGATCGAGAGAGAGAAGGTGATATAGAGACAGCAGATGTCTCTCTCTCTCTCTCGGGCTTGACTTGTATTCAACTCTTTAGCAACAGGTGAGAAGAGACGACAGCTTTACCTGCTTTTGACAGACTGATGCTGCTACATGGTTCACTAGGTTAAAGTCCAGAGCACAGCAGCTTTGTCAGAACTTTGTACTTCTCTACCGCGGTTGAGTCCTTCTGTTGCGGTGGTATGGTATATTTGCAGACACTATTGGGATCAGACTTCTACAATAAAGTATCAGAACTATAATGCTTCCAGTGCTCTTGATTTCTTCTTAACCCTCAAAACGTCTGATTTCCTCATTAAATATCCCCTCGTGTTAATAAATCATATATTATGAAGATGGTACAGTACAGTATTTAAGGAAGATCTTTAAATAAATGAGAGGAGATCAATGAGTGGAGAAATATGAGAAACACAGATACTTCAATCCAAGCTACAATATGACACTGAAAGGTATGTAATGATGTGTATGAATATTACAAAGATGTGTTAGACAGTGCTCTCTGAAGAAGGGTGTTCTTCCCCCCAGTGGCAGGTCTTTACAACCAGTAGACTTGAAGACACAGAGGTGAAGGATCTAGGTCAAAAAGCATCAAAGCTGCTCTGGAGATCTATCATGGACCATCCCCCTACTAAGACACTTTATATTGATCGGGTTTTGTTTTTTGGGTTTTTTTTTACTATTTTTTACCTATCTACATGTATTCTGTACCCGAGAAAATCAGTTAATGTTAAAATAACCAAACTCATGTTTATTGTACTGTATGTGTTGATGCCTGCATCATAAAATAGAAAAATGTACATATCTTGTGCATCATTGTATGCATTCAATTTTAGACTTTACCATTTTGGTATCTTTAAAATTGGTATTTTTAATATTGTGTGCTATGAGTTAGAACACTTGGACACAACACATGCTTTTGTAAAGATCAGTCCTGCAGAGCTGTAGAGGTCAACAAGCTTCAAGTCTTGCTGGATTTTTTCAAACGCCGTATGAAACTAGTTGTCTGGAAAACAGTGTGAACACAAGCTAATCATTTCTCCCTTGTAACGTTTCCACAACGGTCTGTACAATGAGTTTCCTATGTGAGAGAACTGCTTTGAAAATGGCGAAGTCAGCTTTTAGTTTCTTTGGGGGGGGGTCAAGCTTTGTTTAATGCCATTTAGTAGTGAAAACTTGGAAAGTGAGAAACTGTTATCACATAAAATAAAAGTAATAGTAATAAATCTGACTGAAATCCAAAATATGATAAGTGTTGACAGTAATGCAACTCTGGAAGAACCGGTGAGGAGATGTGCATTCTTGTTACATAGCAGAAAGTCCAAGTTATGTTTTTTGTTTCTTTACAAAATTCAATCTGATATTTTTTTGCTGCATCTCTGCTTATGCCTGCATCAGCCACTCACCATAAGATTGTGTATAATACCGTGGCAATGTTTTCAACTGCCAAAAAACTGCTTCCAACTGCTTATCAATGAGATAACCTCAGAGGTTACTTTAGATAGAGACAATTAAAATTATTTCATAAACCACTCTACGGGTTGAATAGTCTTAGATTTTACCCAGTTTAAAGATTATTGTTTTTGTATTTAGCTTTTTGTTGCTGTTCTTTAACTCACCATTTCTTTTTTTTTTTAATGTGCTCACTGCCTTTATGCCCTTCTCATGTACTTTACCCTTCTTGTTTTTATATCTTTCTTTAATAATCTAAACCTACATTGTGTTTTTTTGGTTTGTTTTTTTAATCAAACTCAGGGTCCGAATAAATTTGCACTTCATAATATGGAGGCAATTCGACATCATCTTCCCCGTCTGCAAAATTGTTTGCTGGTTGCCCTTTACACACCACTCACTTTGTACACGGTTGTCAGTTCATGGGAATACGCTCTTTTCTTCAATATGCCCATTCATGACGGCCAGACAAATTAGACAGCAAATTCACACAATAATACTTGCCAATTCATCCAATGAAGACAAAAAAGAGAACAGCTGATGGGAACAAACCTCCCTGTGTTCACTGACATTGCCACGAGGGAAGAGTCATCACTTAAAGCAATTGAGGCATCACTAGGTTGCTAGGGTTAGGGTTGATGGGCAAAAATTTGGGTTGCCAGGTCTGATCTGCTGAGACGACAGGTGTGGCCAAGATCTTGTGAAGTGTGCTCTGGGATGTTTCTGTGATTACGCTCTGTGTCTGTGTCTGTGTGTATGGTCTTTGTTTTCATCTGCGTGGTGTGTATGTGTGGGAATGGACCCTGGTCTGACTTGTTGATTAATGGCCAGTGTGTGTATGTGTGAAAACACTCCCGGTCCTGTTTCCATGCTAATGAGTAGCAGCAGATGGGAGAGAGTAGGCTGGAGCAACAATGAACAAACACACCAGCAGCCATACAACCTTAAAAGACCAAAGAGACCCTCCAGTATAGGGTGTGTTTCCTAATACACAAACACTTTGACTTCTCTGCTTGTTGACTGGAGCATGTAAACTCTGAACACAGTCAACTCTGTTTTGGATATGATCATGGCATGTTGGGATATGTTGATGGACTGCAGTGTATTATCATAAGGCTAATACATTATATTATTAGCTTATGCAGATTTTAAATCATTTTTGGAGTTGTTGGCAGCAGAGTGACCTGCAGCTGGAATTCCAGGTGTTAATCATACTGGGGAAACACAGGAAAATTCCAATGTCGACTCTCTCCAAGAAAATATTTATGGTCCTTCGACATTTTGATCATTGTTCTATACAAGTCCTTGGCCTCCACCTGATGAAAATAGCTTACTTTCCCCATTTACATGCATGCATATTTTTCCGCATGCAGCATATAATAGTTAGGCCAAGTCTTTTGTTCACACCATTACTCAAATTTTGGGTTCTTTGGATTCATGGTCTCCTGGCAAAACTTTCCAAACAAATCTGTCACATTGTGATTAAATATGTATTTTTCATATCATATAACAACCAGCATGTGGAAGTGAAGGAAACAGTGGAACTAACTACCCAAGATCCCAACATGGGGAGGACCCTGAGGAAACCTGGAATTAAACATATGTTTTGATTTGCACTTCTGTAATTTTACATTAGTAGCTCCATACGTAAATTATTATTGATGGCTGGATAAATGGTTTGACACACAATTCACCTGTTTCACGACAGTTTATTATCAGTTAGGGAAAAAGTTAATGTGCTGATAGATTATGTGACATTCCCTTTCCCTCCATCCACAGATCTTACTGAGGATGTGAGAGGCAGGTGAGCTGATAAAGTGGTGACTACAACTAAAAGTTATATTAAGCAACTGTTTGCAGCACTTTACAATGTAAGGAGATTTGTACCAAACATCACGAATGAAGACAACTACTTAGCACTCTAAAACATGACCGCAATGACGTCATTCAGCTGTTGGTTATCATGTAATTCAGTAATCCTTCCTCTGTGTAGAGACCAGAAAAGATGTCTTTTATTCTTCCCTTTGTCTCATGCCTAAGACACAGGGAAGGAACAACCACGTCAATGTGTAAGTTGATGTACATTAAACAAGGCTTAGCCAGGGCCCACAGCCATCTATGAGAACATGAAAAAAGTTCAGGGGTGAGTTTCAGATGTGCAAAAGATGCAGAGTGGTCAAACACAAGCTGGTTGACTTTAGCAAATCCAAATTTTATTTTTTTTATGTAGTATACAGTACCTTCACTATGCAGAGTGATGTATGTGCAGAGTCTAACACTAAAAAATATTTTTCATATTCACCAGACACTCAGAGTGGACATTTCAGTGAAGTGGAAAAGATCTTGTGTCCACACATTTAAACCTTTTGAATTTAAAATTATTGGTATACTCATAGTTTCTGTATTTTTCAATGAGGAAGAAAGAATATATGCAATTTTATGAATTTGTATTTGAAGAAAAAACATCAGACACTTGAAATGATTAAAATGTGTAAACGTGGAGGGGATCTTTAATGAAAAGCCAACTGGGACGATGAGCAACAGAAGCCATGATCTGGATAAGTATTTACTTTTTTCTTAGTCTGCGGTGAGATGACTATGCGTACTCTGCAGGATTCATCCTTCCTAATCTCTCTGTTAGTACAACTAAGTGTACAATGATCAATTCAATCAAGCAACAACATAATAAGCTAGCCCAATGCTATACCCGCACTGAAACCGCTAAACTTGAAAACACTCCATTTTGGCCTTATATAGCCTACGCTGAGACAAAACTGCTGAAACCCCACTTTATCCCAAAACATGACAGGGAGAGAGAGTGTAAACTCCCTACAGCAGACATTTTCCCTTCTGTCCCTGTGCTTCACCCGAGCTTTAGATTCAAACCTAAATATTTGTCTCATGTTTTGTGTCACCAAAGCCAACAATACTGAAGAACAGCTGTGGAAAATCACTCTCTATCCCTGCAACTTGGATATGAGGTACCAAAATATACAGCCAGCACGAGTGTGTTTGCATGTGTGTTTTTGAGGGATTCGCTGTGGAGTGAACCAGAAGAAGAAACTGAAGAAGAAAAGGACAAAAAAGGAAGAAAGAGGAAGATTAAGAGCAGGATGACGACAGGAAGACTGTGCATTCATGACGCTGTTTACATGCTAAATGTTTACTAGAAATTTTTATTTACAGCACGTGTCTGCTGCGTGCATGTGTGTGTGTGCATGTTGATGGGGGAATTTTAGCTGATCCATTTTGCCTTTGTGTATGTGTTGTATGTAGCTTCTACTTTGAATTCAACCCCAAGTTCCTCAGCTGCTTACCAAGACACATACAAGCACATTCACACACACACACACATACACACACACAAACACACACACACACACACACACAATGTGCTGACCCCTGAGCTTCCACCTCAAGCAATGTCTCTTGGAAGTTTATCAGGATTATTGGCATTATCTGTTAAAAACTACTCTCTCAAGACAGAGTTGACAATGGACTGTCAGAGCAACAAGTGAAGTGGACATGGACCAATTTTTATCTGTTCTCCAGTGATGTGACTATACTACACAGCCAGCCCGATGTAGAAACCCAGACAAAGTATCTGGACACTTGAACATTACACCCATTGTGATTTCTGAACATCTCACTCAAAAACCATGGGTACTAATCTGCTGTTATAACAACTTCTACTCTTCAGGGTTCAGTGTTTCCAGATGTTTTCTAAACCTGGCTGCCAGGATTTGCTCCCATTCAGCCACAAGGTCATTATGTTGGTTGATTACTGTTGTTGGGTGATAAGTCCTAGCTCGCAGTCGGCCAGTTCATCCCAAAGGTATCGGATGGCTTTGAGGTCAGGTCCACTTTTGTTGAATACAACATTATTAAAGTTTTTATGCCTCTGCGCTGGTGACGGCCATAGCTGGAGGCATTATTTGTTCAGGTTGTCCGTCTGTCCATCCCATTTTTGTGAATGCCATATCTTAGGAACAAACATTGAGGGAATTTTTAAAATTTGGCACAAATATTCACTTTCACTCCACTGCTGATAATAAATAGTACCTCATTCATTCAAAAAATGTTTCCTCTGAAGTCCAGCCAGCGATTATGTTTCCTACAAAATGTTTCTGTTGTTGCAGTTGTATATAGGTATTGTAAATTCCATTAGACAGGATCGTAAAGGGCCTTCCTTACACTGGTGCCACAAAGTTGGAAGCACCTGGAATGCAACAGTCTATTATATATCAATGAATGCTGTTAGCATAGGGATTTCACCTAATTGCAATGAAACATAGATTTAAACTTGATACAAGGGGGGTCCCTAGAGCAGAGTCTGTTTACACAGACCCTCTTTGACAATTGGGATCTCCTCTAATAACAACCTTGGGCACTGTCCACATCACAGAAAAATGTTATAAAATGTTTAAAGACTTTATGGGAAAGACAAAAATTGAATTTAGGAAAAACTGTTCATTTCCAGAACATTGACCTCTCCCCACAATGATAATAATAACGATGACCACCTTGTAGTATCTCTAGATATTTTCTTTAGGGGAAGAGTAAGCGATTCTGGAGAAAGACTGTTGATATTTGAACTCAACAGCAAAAAAAATCCAACCTCCCTTCAGTGCTCCTTCAGAAGCACCATCCCCCAAATTCATGGCCAAGGCAGCGACACAATGGCCAGTGCGTCTAACACATAGCTGAAAAAAATCCCCTTATAATGTAAAATGTTATGAAATAAACAACATGCACACTGACAAAGCCTCCACAATACAACATAGTGACGCTAACAAGAGTTAGTTGTTTAGATTATTGTTATAAATTTCCAGTGAAAGAATAGAGGACTCCTGGTCTGTAGGTAAGATAACAAAGAAGGTAACATTACTTGGCATAGAACTGCAAATTATGCAAACTTCTGTTTTTAGGTTTTTCATGGCTATAAAACCCTTTGCACATTTTACTGACAAATACCACGATATAGACCAAAGAGTGAGCCAGTTTCCCAGAGCCAGCACACCAGCTGCAGACACTGATACTCACAGCTCTCCTGCTACTGTAGCTAACATCACACCAACAGCATATCTTTGCTGATATCTTGGCCTTGCTGATCACATGATCACGTGCCAGATTTACCGTCTCTCGCTCCCACCGCCCCTTTCTCCCATCTCCCCTATCCTCCTTCTTTTTCTTGCCCTGTACACAAACACGAAGGCCCCCTATTGCTGATTAGCTTGAACAGTTTTGTGAGACTCATTCTGAGCCACTTTGTTCGTTTCCCTTTTACAGAGCTAGGGCCATGTAGGTACACCAGATTTTTTTTCAGCGAACACACAGAACAGACAGACAGAGGAACAGCTGATATTCACTGAAATATACAAAAAGTGTATTAATCAGAATTGCGTACTATACCTTTAATAGGTGATCCCTTTTTTTCTTTACTATTTATCTAATTTCATGTAATGATAGATTGCGCAGGTCACTGATGTTTGGCCATAGTGCGAACATGACAATCATTATGTTTCCTGCCTACGGTCTTGCTTGTGTGTATGATGTTTATATTATGCAATAGGTCGGTGTTTCTTTCAGGTTTGGTGTACGTCAGGTACACTAAAGATAATCCACCTCAAATGCCCCAGCGCAGTGTCATTTTGTAATATAAGTCAGCCATAAGAAAGTGGATGATGCACTGGTCAGACCAGTGCATCGAAAAAAAAAAGACAAATAAGATCTTGCTTTTGTGTTTTTTTACGAAAGGTCAGACATCATCGGGATCTCCCTCACACTCGCTAACACATTCTGTTGCTCTCTCTCTCTTCTTCATAAAACAGCTAATTTGTTCTCCCCCCAAGCCCTTCCACCCCCTTCTCTTTCCTTCCCCATCCAGTAGACAGAGGGCGGATGCTGGCAAACACTTCCTCTCTCCACGAAGTTACTTCCTGTCTCTGGGAATCCGTTTCCCGTTTAGAGCTACTACTACAACACAGTACTTAGAGCATTCCTTAGGAGGTTCTCTATCCAACACACACACATACATACATCACATTTGTACATGTTCTTAATGACTGTTTCTTTTGACTTGTTTGGCCTATAGCTCACTTTGTGTTCTGTTTTCTTTTGACTCTGAGTCATTAGTGTGCGCTGGCTGATGGTCCCTTTGCCAGCAGCCCTCTCCTGTATCTTATGTTTTTTTTTCTCACAGGCTAATCATTCATTATGACCTTTTTGGCTTCTGCTATATGCAGGTTAACAATGGAACTATTGTGAAATGACAAATAACTGTCTGAGACTTTAAAATGGGGGCTTTGATCAAACATCATTTTGTTCCATTTGTAACATGCTTATGCTTATTTTGGAGCATGATATTGCAAAAGCAAGGTCCATAGTCCAAAGCCATTTTGGGGTTATTCTTGGAGATGGGAAAATGAGATGCGTTTTCTGAAGGTTAAAAAATGGCAAATTGAAAGACACGGTGAGGTTAATAAATTGGAGAAAAGGTGTGAGGATAAGGAAAGTAAAAATAAAGAATAAAAGAATTCTTCAGGAAACAGACAGGGTTTCCTGTTTCGGTACAGGAGCCTGTATGACACAAAGGAGCTCCCTAAAACACACACACACTTGTCTTGTGTTAGTTGTGAAGACACTCATTGACATAATGTATTCCCTACCCTCTCACCCTAACCCCAACCTAATTCTACCTCGAACCTTAAAACCAAGTCTTAACCCTCAAACAGCCCTTCCAAGCATTGAGGAACAGCCTGTCCTAACAACGATGGTTTCAAACCAAATTTTGTGCACAAAACCAAAGACATGTACATGTACATGTACACACACACACACACATCACCACTTCTTTGGACTTGTCTGACTTTGATGGGGTGGAGACCTGTAGAGTTAGACCAAAAAATTATACAAGACTGGAGCTCAAAGCATGTATTTTACTGTAAATAGCCAGCTAACACTAACGCAGTGAGCCTAACAGTCAGTGAAGAGAAATAAACTGTGAAAATGAACTTGAATCTGACACAAAGATGAATACTAAGAAATAACACGTCTGAGGGGAAAAGAGGGTAAGCAGCTGTATCAATGTATGTTGCTATGAGGAAGAAGGTTTTATTCTCGTGTGGGTGTGTGTGGAGATAGCACTGTATAGACAGATGGTCCTTTGTGACTCCTGACACCTGCCAGCTGCTGCTCTGCTCCTCTTCACCTCTTTTCTTCTTTTCCTGTCTCCCCTCACCTCATCTCCTTCCTTTTCTCTCTCCTCATTCTCTCGTCCTTCTCTGCTCTTTTCGTCCTGCCTTCCTTTTCATTTTTTCCTCCACTTTTAGCTATAATTCACTGAAAAGGCATGTAGAAAATCAAACAGTTAGTAGGAAGGAGGTGAACTGGATTAAGAACATCTGGGGGTCATTGTGGGTTTCCAGGTGTTACTAGACAAATTCATATTAAGACCTTTTCCTCATCTGGTATTGTTTGTAAACTGATTTGTTAGACTGACAATGTTTTATAAACTATAACAGCTAAATGTCTTTTCCCCTTTTTTTCAGGCAGACAAAGCTTTCCTACATTTTTAAACTTAATAATATTACACTTGGATACATTGTGTCTAGTCTAAACATAATATATTTAGAGTAGTGGTGCAATAAAAGAAAGAGTGGAACAAAGTGCATGCTAATGTATATAAGAGCTAGCACTTATACACAGGTTCAGATTTTTCAGTGGTCTTCCCTCAACATGTACCAGTCATGAGCTTCAGGGCAGGGTCTTATTTAAACACCTAAATACCAAAGGCTGCAGTATCTAAAAGCAGAATCATTGCCCAGCATGCAATGTGAGTACAACACTTTTAGGCAGGCTGTAAAGTTCCCTCAGCCAATCCAAGAAAGGCTGTTTCCACAATAATGTGGTTAAAGGTGACATGTTCAAAACTGACCTTTTTTTAAGTTTTTATGTCCTCCTTAAGCTGGTGTTTTCAACCACCAAAACAAGATTTTTATTCAAAGTGAATGAACTTGAAAACAATGTCTGCTGATTCATTGTGGCAAGGAAAGAGGGGATGTACAAAAATGCTGAGGTTTGATGGTCATGTGATCACAGGCATTCGACCTGTTTTTGGGGAAATTTGACTTGCTTGCAGAGTTTGTTTCTTTTTCATGTTTGATCTGTAAACAACCAAAACACAAACAGAAGAAAGCTGCTTGGCTGAAATTGCACAAAGCTGTTCGCTGATATGTTTTCTTGCACATTTTCAATTGTACAAATAGTGTGTGCTCTCTGTTATAAACAGGTGGGATTGGGAAAACTTCCCCAGGACATGGAAAATTATGCATGTTACATTTCAAGCAAAGTTGACAGTTGCTTATTAAACAAAAATATTCAAAATTGCAGATCCTAAAGAAATTTAAATTAAAAAACAAGTGCACCTCTTGACAAATAAACTGACCATAAACATCAGAAAATTAATAAAAGGCCATAACAAAGTAGATTTTAATACATTTTTACACTCAGCTGAGGTAGAAAAGTAGGATAGTGATGTGCAGAAATGTGATTTTAGTTTCCTTTGAGGTATTTACCAGTGCTTCTTCTTATATTATTTCTGGCAAAATAGATGCAGGATTGCTGCAGAAAAAAAGCGACTTAGAAAAAAAACAAAAAAAAAAAACAGCAACACACATTAACATCCCAAAGCCTTATTAAGAAGTGTAGGCAGCATTTTGGGTTGCGACGCAGCATGGACATGCCATTATTTATCTTGAATTTCATTGTGTCACATAATAGTAGATGAAAAAACTTTTTAAAATTTGTTTAAAGTGTGTACTGCATTCTCATGGAGACTTAATGAGGATTTTTAGCAGAACAAATAAAAATGTGAGGAGATCGCTTTCCCAAGTGGAAAACAGAGGACTTCTTGTGTCTGTTATTTAGTATTTGCTTCACCGTAAGCTAAAACCACTTGGGACCGTTTAAGGTGAGGACATGTTCCTGCTTCCTAATTCGTGATGTCAGAGTGATCTGCAGTTGGAAGAAATTTCTGAAATGGGAAAAGAGGTTCTGCAGCTGTGTGTTGGTTTCCCTGCTGGGTGACACGTAGGTTTAAAAAAGTCAGAGTGAATTCCAGCCTGAGAAAACAATCCTGTCTGTCTGATGGTCACTCTCACCTCCTCTCTTTCTCTGTGTGGGACAGTCAGTTGGTGAGGACAGCTGGCTAGCTGGCTGGGAGTGGATGTATATCTGTAAATGTGTGTGTAGGTATCTGGGTTTATATGTCTCTCCCTCTCTCTCTCTCTCTCTCTCTCTCTAACTCTTTATGTGTGTGTGATCCTAAGAGGTCAGAGGTCAAGCTGTGGTTCACAGAGAGCCACGCTGTTCCCCTCCCTACAGGAAGGGAGGGCACTGTCCATATGCTGTCTTCACTCACACACACACACACACACATACACGCACGCACGCACGCACACGCACACACACACACACATATAGATTCCAACACTCACACACAATGCAGAATTGGTCACAGATTCCAACAGGTACACACATGAGCTCACACAACTACTCATTGTTTACACTCATATATAAACATTCATACACTTAGACAAACTATACGTATACATTCACTCACACATGCAGATCCACTCACTCTCACACTTTAATACATCCATACACAAATACGCAGCTTTACACAACATAAAATTCAACAAATGTGCACAAACACATACAGCAGTTAACACAAAATCGACATAACACTGCCTAAATCTGAAAGTACAACTTTTTGTCTATAATTTTGGCTCCACATTCACAGTCTACATGAAGGTGGAGTCAAAACTTAAAAAAAGTCATATTTTAGTGAGGAGAGAAAATAACTACTGGAAAATGATGATGTAAAGGCCTAATTATTCTTCAAACAAACTGCGCAGAATAAAGCGCGACTGACCTGGATCATTTCAAGTTGACCAGAGATGCATACTTAGTTCACATGGTGACAGCAGAGCAAACTTCATCCACTGATAAACGCTTTAAAGCTCTGGAAATAGTGAATAAGTGGATGATGAATCAAGAGGGTTTTGTCAGAAGTAGTTTGAGGCCTACTGAGGCCTTAGGCCCGAGTTTAAGTAAAGAAGACAACTCCCTGCTGCCTCTGCTGTTATCATTCCTTATAAATGTCAATAGAGCAAATTACACAACACAACCGTGTCCTGAACATGGATTTAAATGTTTTGTACTTTATGTTCTCATAAAATAATGATTGGATCAGTGTCTCATTGCAGCAGCACTAATCCCTGTTTTAGGGTTGTAAACAATTATTTTCACTATTATTCTTTTGATCAGTCAAGTAAACATTAAGTTTACATTAAGTCAGAAATTTAAAAAAAAAGGTGTAAAACAATTTCTACAGATTGGTTGTTTTGTTTGACCAACAACCTAATGTATAAATAAACATAAATAAAGATAAATACATTTACAATATTATAAAACAGAGGAGAAAAGAAAGAATTTGGAAAGAGTCAACATTTTTTATTCTTTATTTTTGCTTCATAATTGACTTAAATTATTAATTGATTATCAAAATAGTTGCAGATTAAATTTCCGCTGATCAAAAAATTGATCAATCAACTGTGAGTTTTATTCTGCCTGGTTAGAAGGTTGCATTTTTGATCTGCTATCAAATTACCATATAATTGTCCTCTATGCCCACTCAGTTGTCTGATGAGAGCACCAGAAAAATATGCAAATGAGAAAAACTCCCAGGTCTAGGTGATAGATGTAAAGAGAGCAGAAGGAAAGAGCGGGGGATTAACCAGCTCACCAGATTCTGGCTGTGATGCACAGATCTGTTGTTTGCCGACCGATACAGGCGGAAGAAGAAGAGATTTAGACAATTTCCTTTTGTTTTGGCATTTTACCGTGGAAGGACACAAACAACCTGAAAAGGCTAACATGGATACATGCTGTTTTCACTCATAAATAGCATTTTCAGATCACCAGCTTAGTGTGCATATAGCCTCATTGCCAAAGATGTTTTGGACAGGAGCGAGAAAATTGATACTCTGCGGGAAAAGGAAGACACTTTCTACCACGACCTTCTGTTTCTATTTTGTCTCCTCCATTCTCAAAGACAAACACCTTTTCAAACACACTCACTGACATTTGTTTGGCTCTCTGTCTTTCTGATTTGACACTTCTTCTTCCTCAACATAAATATATTTTCTTTCTCTAGACATACGCCGTGTTTGCGGCCAGCAGCAGCCAGTTGCGTCCTTGTAGTGTCTGACAGCATTTTTTAAAGGCTTTAGACGTATCATACAGGAGCAAGATTTTGAGTTGATTGTATATTCAGGACTACTATGTTTACATTGGCACACACCTTGTTACGATACAAACATAGAAGGAGGTCCTGGACAGAAAATGAAAACGCGCTAAGAGATTTTTAAATCAAACGGCCAAATATCCACGATGAAGGCTTGTAACTGTGACTCCTCAACACATAATCCACGACCACACGTTATAATCCCCCGAGATACTGTTTCTACTCTGCAGTACTGGCTGTCATCAGAGAAAATATGGAGTCTTCTCTTCTTTTTTGTCCTCATCACATTAATTTAAAAGGAGTCTACCAGATGTTTCACATTGGTCAACCGAATAGTAAAGAGGCCAAGTTTGAGGACAAAACAATTCAACTGAAAACATGTCAATGGTAGACACACAGTATTTCCCCCAATCTACTCCTGTATGATAAAGTCCACTACTTATATCCATGACACAACAGTGTTTGTCGTAGTGTATTAAACAGTGCATATTACAAATTACATCATGTTTGCTTTTATTCATTTATTGTTTCATGATAATTTTTAAGTTCTGTTCCCAATTTGTGGCAATACAGACGTAAATGCAGACTGACACAACAATGTCATAACATAAAGCTGGATATACTCAGCATTCACCATCCTGAAGCCTTCTATGTAAAAACAGCTCTGTCACAGAAACCACAGACCATTGTAGAGCCAAAACAAAAGTAAGAAACATGATATCATTGCCTAATTGTTTATAAAAGAATATAGAATGATACAGAATGAATACAGTGGTTTTATTCATTTAGATCATTTCAAAGAGCAGGAAAAATATTCCTTTTGAGATTGAATTGGACATTGACTGGATACATTTTTTGAGCAAACAGTCTGGCAACTGACATTTTTGTCATTTGCATTTCAAAGAGACTGCTCTAAGCAAAATGCTACCACAGTCTGTGCTATCATTTATTTTTCTTGCTGAGGAGATACTAGTCTGACTACAAAATTAAGACACACAAAAACAGAAAAAACAGTGACTAGTTCCCACACCTCTCAATCTGGACACACACACACACACACACACACACACACACACACACACACACACACACACACACACACACACACACACACACACACACACACACACACACACTCTCTCTCTCTCCAGGAATGCAAAAACAAATGTTTACTGTTTACACTGGACCTGTTGTTGATGTTTATGTACTTTCTCTCAATTCCAGTTGTTGTTTTTGTGGGTGTAAATCAAACAGAAGCAACACAAATCACAGCTTCTGGCTCCAGCTACACAAGCTAAACACTGGAAAATTACACTAAAGTGTGCTTCAGGTCATGGATCATTTTTTACTTATATGATTATTCTGTAACCACAGACTATCATATTTGCAATTTTTAAATTTGATTATATATAATGATGATTGCAGCTCTTTTCAATTTCCCCAGGGTTCATAGGCAGTTGCAGGAAAGTGTCTTTCAAATCCACACCATTAAAATTCATTTTCCCTCCTTTAAATTATTTTGACAAATAAAAAGAAGAAAAGCTTACCAGTCAAATCTTTTCAGCCACAAATAACTGTCTCTAACAAACTTTTATTAAGTCTCGAGACGCTGCTCGCCAATGATTATTACTCGACACTGTGACTCTGCTGCAGTTGCCCTGTAGCATTCATATCAAAATATGCTGAGATGAAGTTGTGCAATGCACCAAACTACGCAAGACAGAGGAATAAATTTATTTTAGAGAAAAATAGTTCCCCAGTGGTCTAAATTCATGTAGTTGTGAAAATACAGAAGGACAGGTCCATTATTTTCATTACTAGTGAAAAAAAGGAATTTTTTAACTGATTAACACAGTCAAAACAGTGTGTTGCTTTAGCCAAATAAAAATGATGTATCCGATTGTTTCATTAATATGCAGTTACTTCCCCCTACTGGTTACAAATGGTCA
This sequence comes from Istiophorus platypterus, assembly GCA_016859345.1. Taxonomy (NCBI): domain Eukaryota; kingdom Metazoa; phylum Chordata; class Actinopteri; order Istiophoriformes; family Istiophoridae; genus Istiophorus; species Istiophorus platypterus. The sequence goes on from CM029118.1 coordinate 19,291,904, forward strand.
GTTTTCACATGGCACACCGTACACAAAGAACAGAAAATAATAATAGCAAAATGCAATTAAAACTGCAAATACAAATATTGACTTTTGAATACTTATTGTCTGCTAATGCAATTATCAAAGGTGCCCAGAGGGATGGCAACAATTGATTCATTTCAACGCTGATAAACCTGTTGTTTAGTTTCTAAATTAAAAATTGCTAGTTTTGTCTGTGTAAGAAAATTGTACTAAATGCCAGTAATAACTTTACAATGCCGAAGGTGACATCTTCAAAGGCTTCGTTTTGTCCAACTGGCTTCACAAATCCCAAAGATTTTCAGTTTCAGTCATGTATAACATAGAATAGAAAAATCAAATAATCATAATTCAAAAGATGGAACCAGAAAATTTTTGCAGCTTTGCCTAAAAATTGACAAGAATTGTCACTGGACTGGACTAATCAGTCGATTGACTCAATGTTGCAACTCCAGTAAACAGTTCTGTTAGATGTCAATTTCTATGCCTAATTATGGTGAACAAACTAATAATTTTTTAGTGTTATTCCTAATTTTACATAAAAGACCAAATTGAAATTGCACAGTGCATGGCCCAGTGTGTGCAGTGAGCTAGTTATTTTTATTACAATAATTCAAAATAACTGTTGAAATAATTAAATACAAGTGGACTAGCTTTTACTAGCGTTGGATACAAATTTCTTTACAATTGTAAATGTCCTTGTTCAACCAGTTTCTCCCACTTTAAATTTTATAAATGACATTACTGATGTCCCAGCTTATTCAGATATTGATTGTGAAGTGTCTATCATGAGGACATATTTAAGTGCAGGTAGATTGGACTGGGCAATTGGTATTAACATGCACAGAGCGCCCTCTGCTGTGAGTCACTGGATCCTCAAACTCTTTCTCGAGAGGGTGGAAACAATATCATGGACACATCAACAACCTAATGCAGTCCAGTGAAATTACAACAAAACAAATACAACCACCTTTAAGTAACAACGTGAGTTAAGAGAATAGGGTCGAGTTGCTTTTTTTTTGCTATTTGTGATGCATCACTGTATAATGTGGAGTTGACATGATTGTGTCCACTAGGTATAGGGCAGAAAAGATGAGGGTAAGAGGAGGGTATTGACAAAAGTACCCTCAGTATTAAGAACAGATCAGTTAAACGAACACAGAAATAAAACCATTAGATATAATCCTGACTAATGTTAGCTGATGCTGCTGTTGTGTCTTTAAGTTTTAGTGGGATTGAATTGTGACAGATATTCATAAAGATATAAAAGCTCATGTTTTGGTGAAATGATTTAGTCTTCTTAACACAGTGAATGGACATCATCATTACAAACTGTGGACAACAATTACTTTTTAGCCTGAGAGAACCAGCTTTTTAACTCGCCTGAAGGTCTCAACAGAAGCTTTTTGTCTTATTTCTACAATATAGAGTGAAAAAATAACAAAAAGACTATTAACACTCTGGAGGAATGTCGATTACAAAATTTAAACAAATGTGAGTTCAGTTGTATTGGAAATTTCATACTGGCTCGGTTTTATGTTACTTTTATGTATCCAAGTCTGTTACAGTGTGACTTTTATGTATGTATGTATGTATGTATGTATGTATGTATGTATGTATGTATGTATGTATGTATGTATGTATGTATGTATGTATGTATGTATGTATGTATGTTTGCTGACACTGCGAGTGAAAAGATCCGCTTTGTGTATCTGGTATGTGAATTTTTCCTACTCACACAGAAATTGTGTTATCAGTGTTGGGCACTGATGGACCATGGGAAGAGTGTTTGCTTGTGTAGCTCTTCAGAAAACAGATTCAGAGCAGTATGTTATAGGTGTGTGAGGCTGAACTATAAATGCCTTTGCTTAACTCTGCCCAAGGGTCTTTGTTTGTGTACAGATGATGAGTATTTTACATCTCTGTGTAGTCCGTCCGACCCATATCCATATGTAAGAGATTTATAATACTCACTCTTGGAGACACTTCAAATTCACTTTATTGTGGAATTTCCACAAAGTCAGTTTAGTGATGCGCTTTGCTGTAGACCTCTCTGATGGCCTCCTGCAGTTTCCTTACTGACTCCATCACCATTTGGAAGCTTTCATGGAAGTTGCCATTACCTTCCTTCACCCAGGCTGCCTGCAGTTCTCTGACCCACGTCAGGACCCCATCCAGCTGCTTCTGCACCTCCTTCTGTTCCTCCAGTTCGGCTAGCAAGGCCTGTCTGGCACAGACCTCTGCTTCATAGGCTCTGTGGAGCTCTGTCAGGGACGATTCCAGCCTCAGAACCTCCTGGATGAAGGAGGACCACAGTCAAATCACAGACAGATACATGGCGTCAGTCTGGTTTTCTATGACATCTGCAGATATTATAAAACAACTGTAGAAATAAATCAAATCTGATAATGCCTGCACTCTACAGTTACACACAATCCAATCAATCTGATAATGCCTGCACTCTACAGTTACACACAATCCAATCAATTCATACAGAACCCTCACAGACTGGAGCAACAGACATAAATACCCAATACAAAAAAGTGCTTTCATCAGTAGAGCATGATCAGATGGGATTTGGATGTTTGACAAAGACATTAATATCACAGACTTTAGAAAAAAGTAAATAATAAGCAAAGGACTTTTAGTAAATTCGATTATTTTGTTAGACATGAAATGAACTACTGCGTGGTGGGGGTGATATTTTGTTATGAGCATTAAGTGATGACCTGAAAGGTCTTCATCAGCAAACAGAAATACACAAAAACCTGATATCATATGACAGAATATCTATAAGTTGTCATGTAATGATAACTGAGCCATCTCCACAAAAAGGAGATTATGCAATCTGCTGCAGTTGTTGGGAAAAGGCTAGTAAGTGGACACTGAGTTAAGACTTTTTTTTGTCAAACATTAAATGAGTTTCGAAGTTACCGCAAACATATCTTCGGCGTATCTGCTCTTTTATTTATTTTTTTTTGTTATTACTTATCGGGCAACATGTGCTGACACCAGTGTATCTGTGATGAGCTAAAATTGACTGATAACTATAGATTCAATTATAGTTACAGACACTGGATAATGATACTTCTGTTGGTCTTTCTTTTTTTTTTATTGTGTTTTAAATAAACACAATATAAAAAATAGCATCTTTTTAAAGGAAGCCCAGGACTGTGACCAAGACTTGTGGTCAGGGGAACCTTTTCTAGTATAAAAATAAATCTGTCAGTGTCTCTAGTGGACAATCTAAGAGCCCGTGTCCCCAGTTTGTAAATGATCTGGAAACATAACCTTTGTATTCCTGTACAGACATTTCCTCCGGTTGACACACAAGATATGCCGATGCTGAGATATCTGTAAAGACTGAAGTCGGCCAGTGTAGTTGATCGATTTACAATTGTTGGATGTGAAAACCCCTCAAAGGATCTTAAAGCAGGAACCTTTTTTTTTTTTTTTAATCTCAGTCAGTGTTTTTGACTGAAATAAAGGGCAACAAAAAAAAATAGTGCAAATATTTACAGGCTGCACAGTACATCATTTGTAAATACATGAATTACTGGACTGTGCTGTCACACTAGTGAGCTGCCCCCCCAGCCCAGCGCACCCCAGCCCGGCCCAGCGCACCCCTGCCCGGCCCAGCCCGGCCCAGCCCGGCCCGGCCCAGCCCACCTCCACGTCTTGGGGGTAGCTCTTGTGTGACTGGTCGTCGGGCAGCAGGACGTTTGTCGGCACGGAGAAGCAGCGGTTGACCAGCAGCGCGTCCATCCGATCCGACAGCTGCTTGAACCTCTCTTCGAGGAACTGCTGCAGTTTCCGGCTGCACTCCCGCGCCCGGGTCCGCAGCAGCTCGTCGGACCCGTCCGACCCGCCTCTGCTCAGCTGTCTCACACACACCTTCTCCACCACGGGCAAAATGTCGTACAGGCAGTCCTGGAAGGCGCTGTAGATCCTCAGCATGCAGGTCTGCGGCGTGAAACCGAAAAACTGCGCCTCGTACAGTTTCAGAGCCGACGGAGAGAGACTGTCCGCCTCTGCGTCGACCTCCCCGCCGACATCCATCTTCTCCTCTTCCCGGGCTTCCCGCGCCATTTTGAATCGCTGACGTTTATTTTTTCCTTCCTCCTTCCTTTTGTGACGATTATAGGACGTTCGTTAGGTAACGAGGTGGCGCATTAGCGCCACCAGCCGGACTGGAGCCCAGTTAGAGTATAAATACTGCTAAATAATATAGATCATATAAATATTAAAAAAACAAGATAAAGGAAGTCATCAAGAGCACACAACTATCACATTAGATTAGATTAAAGCCCCTTAGACAGTTTACGGAAACTATTCAGTTTAAGTTATTCAAAATTATGACATATTAAGTCCCTCTATTTATAGTTTACAATCAGTGTGTTATCATAATAATAAATGTTTTATAACACACTAGAATGGCTTTTTCAACAGCTATAGCTCCTCCTATGGACCTCATAAATGGAGGCTGCTGTAAACAGATATAAAAATATAGTATAAACACATAAAATATGTCTTAATGGGATAAGTTATAATTGTTGACAATTACTACACATGAATATACACTTAAGCATTCCCTCATGTCTCCTTACAATTAAATCGTGATGTGTTATTACCAGTTTTCGATATATGTATATATACTTAGAGATGCAATGATTAGCTAAGTAACCGATCAGTCAATTAGTCAGTTAGAAAATGAATCTGCATTTTAATTGATGATCAATCTTTCAAGTCATTTTTTTTCAAGTGAAATTCCTTGGTGCTACCTTCTTCAGTGTGAGGATTTGCTGCTTCAAACCAAATGTTTGAAAGTTTTGGATGGTTCAGGATATTAGATGATGTCACCTTGGGTTCCAGGATTTCGCCTTTTTTATCACTGTTTTCTGATGTTTTGTAGACCAAAGGGTTTATCGATTAATAAACAAAATAACATCCATTTAACTGATACTGAAGATAATTGTTAGTCGCAGCCCTACTTTCTTTAATGCTTGTAAAATGTTAAATACGTGGACATAAAGTAAAGTGTTACTTACAATTTTTATCTCCTGGGCATGTTGCAAAAAAAACAAGTGAATGTGCAAAGTTAATTCGTTACTCTGAAACACGTTTTGTCACCCAAATTTTATTTAACAGACAAGTCATGAACAAGTTGGGGTGGGGCTTTTGAAATGACAACATCATAAAGAGAGCACAAGGATTTTAACAGTCATAGTACCATTTTTGTGTGATTTCATTAGTGGGTAGAATATAAGAGTTTTGAATTCAAAGAATCAGTTGATTTAGTGGAAGTGGCCAATATTATTACTTTGCTTTTTTATCCAAATTTGTTTAACCCAAATAGAATATTTTCCAAACCTAACTTAATGCCACAAGCTATGTTATTGCTTTGAAGTCCTGTAATATCAGTCCATGGATAATCTGCATCAGTGCCAAAATAAGTGTAACAGATTAATATAGTACAGAAGTTTCTAGGTCAACTGCAATCAACAAAGATGTCATTCTTGTACTTCTTTAGAAAAATCATAATAAAAGTTTATAGTATATGTTACATTAATTGTCATTGCTGATGCAGTGGCATTTGCTGACTGTGTTGAGAGGTATCAACAGACTTAATATTCTCAACCAGAGAGATGAGTGTAAAACTGTTTTTCAGCCTGGTATTATGTAGCTTTTTAACAACCTGGAAATTTAAAAATCGATCTTTGCTTTACCTTGAACTGCTTGAAGGTGCCAAGATTTAATTTGTAGTTTAATTTGGAGTGCACTGGAGTACATTTTTTAACTCAAGAAAACCTTTTTTATATTGTACTCGTGATGTAATCCAAATTCTCTGAGAAAGTTTATATAGATGGTTGGCCACCAGAAATGTGATATTTAAGTAATTCTTCATATAAGTAATTCTAATTTGAATTGTTCTTTGTGCAGAATTAAGAATTGGAAAACTATGTGGGAACGTGTCTGTGAATCTCACCATCTCTTCATATATTCCTGCACTGTTATGTATTTCTAGTGAGGATAAAAAGAAATTACTGATGTAGTAAGAAAGTAGTGCATTTGTTGAGAACTATTTTCAGCTAATGATAATTTCGGCCCTACTGCACTGGCATGGTGTACAAAACTGAACTGCCAGTGTACATTATAATGAAGGGACATGTCATCTGGTGCAGTACATATAGTCAGGTACTGTAATTTACAACAATTTTGAGATACTTGCTTTACTTACTACTCTATACCTCTATTCCTAAACAGTTAAAGAGGCCAATATCGTACTTTTTACTCCAATACATTTATCTGAGCCAGCTGTAAGATTAAAGGGAGAGCTGCACAGTGATGCATCGACAATTATAGAAATCCAGTTAAATATAAAATCTATTATAAAGCTGCAGGAATTGGTCAACTGACAGAAAATTAAACAGCAAGTATTCCGATAATCTAATAATAAGAGTATTTATTCTTTAAATCTGAAGAAGGGACTTGCACCAAACTCCTGTCTCTGTGCTCAGCCATGTAAACCAATAGATAAAAATAAAACAGAATTCCTAGACACTGTTGGATGGATAAAACAAGACGTTTTCTTGACAAAACGACTGTCGACAGTGGCAATAATTGGTTGCAGCCCTCATACTGCATTACGAAACGGGTGATTCTGCATAACAAGTACTTTTATTCAGTCTCGGAAGTACATTTAGTAATACTTTCGTACCTCAGCGCATTTTAACTTACGGCGCAGTATTTCTACGCCGTGGCATTTCCCACTTTTATCAATCTCTACGTCTCCGAAACTTTCCCCGACTCGTCCGAGACGCTCGGCATCGAGACGTAGGGACGCACGTCTGACGGACACGCCCCCTCGCTGGCTGCTAAGGCGCATGCGCGGGCGCGCTCACTTCCTGCTCGGCTGCTGCTGCTTCTCCTCGCTCAGTCTGTGTTGTAAACGGCTCCTGCTTCCACACGTGTATTCTTTCCTATGCGAATCACTGTCTCCGGCGCCCGTCTAAGAGCTAAATCTGCTTCACCACAACAGGAAAATCGACCGTCGGCGGTGAGTGCTCGATGTTAACGCGATGTTAGTACAGCTGCGCAGCCGCTTGCCTGGCGGGGGCAAAGGTAACGGCTGCAAGTTTAGCCGGGTTCGCCGCTGTTAGCTCGGTGATGTTAGCTAGCTGCTGATGCGTCCACTTTTTGTTGTGGTGTCGCTAGTGTTAGCTAGCTAGCAACCGTAACTAGCCAGGCTGGTAAACGAAGCCGAAGTGCGACAAGTGCCCTGTGTCGTACGCGCTTCTCTTAATGTGAAGCTGTAATGGTTTTGTTTTATTTTTTCCCCCCACTGCGTTGTCCTCTCTCCAGGTGTAGAGCCATAGAATCCGATAACCATGGGGGCTTATCTGTCGCAGCCTAACACGACCAAGACCTCTTCCGATGGCGGCAACACCAACATGAGCTACGGCTTCTCTGCCATGCAAGGCTGGCGTGTCTCCATGGAGGTGAGGCGGAAAATGAACTACCGCATCAAAGGCAATCATTTTGCCGCCCCGTGTCCTGAACGCAGCGAGGAGAAAGTGTGTCCCGAGTTGTAAATGGCGGGATGAAGGAAATGTGAGGCTTTCCTCCGTATAGGCTTATTTGAATGCAGCTGGTTGGAGTTTTTCCAGACAACAGTGAGAGTCCGTCACACTTCCAAACCAGCTTCTCCCTCAGCAGAAGCCACAGGACTGGCCGAAATCCATAAATCATCCCCAGGGTGTTTTTAAGCATACTGAGTTACATTGTAATCACTCTCACAGCATGCAAAAGCATGCAAGTCATTCGGGCTGTGTGACTATTGTCTCCTCGCTTATAAAAGTACTGCACAGACAGCATTTGAAGATTTTATTTTCTTTGTTTCATTTTTTAAGTCGCTTCTGATGAGAAAATCAAACACATTCTTTACTCATCTATGAGCAATTTGATGCAACACATCTGCTATCAACAGTGTCAATAGGTTAAGGCATGTGAGTAATTCAGTCAAGATGTATGAACAAATGCAGCGAAAATGGACTCGTCAGGAGAGAACAGAGACTCGACTATGCAACTTGTTGCTTGACAAGTCTTTTTTTTATTTATTTTTTTTTTTTGCTCGAAGAGTAATCTTGATTTCCATGCCAATGTACCAATTTGTAAATGCTTTCTGTATTTTTATTTTAATTTCTATCATTTTATGTCACAGGATGCTCATAATTGTATCCCTGAGTTTGATGAGGAGACTGCCATGTTTGCTGTGTATGATGGACACGGAGGTAACATGCACATTCTGTTCTTTTGTTTTTGTTTTTTCAAGTCTCTATAGTTTTTTGTAACATATATTCTATCATTTACAGTATTTGTTCAGCAGTATTGCCAACATTGACATTACACAAGACACTGTCCACAAATCCTTTCTTTACAGTTTCTTTCAACACTAATATTTGTCATCACAAACACAAGTCAGATACACAAATGTTCTTTCCTATTAATTTTTGGAGCACAACACACCCATTTTCTTTTACACACCTCTGAGTACTAGGTGTAAACAATCATATTTAAACTTATATAACCTACCATTCCCATTTAGGTGAAGAGGTGGCTCTTTACTGTTCAAAGTACCTTCCTGACATCATCAAGGAACAGAAGACCTACAAAGATGGTAAACTGCAAAAGGTGAGACGCCATAGAAGCCACAGCCTTGCCTACACACCTTAGACAAGTTTGACACAGCAAAGATCTTCATGAACAGAGGTGTGCTGCTCTACTCTGGCATAGTTACAGTTGGTCACAGGTGGGTTTGGAATCTGTATCACTAATGTGGTTACATTTTTTCCTTTTGTTCCAAATTCCTGACAAAAACAAAATACCCTCTGGTGAACATGAATCTCTTTAATTTTAAACCCAATATTATACTGTACTACCTGAAATTGACTGACAACAACTTTTTGTGCATTTTCTTTCCAGGCACTGGAGGATGCCTTCTTGGCCATTGACAGCAGAATGACCACAGAGGAAGTCATCAAGGAGCTGATTCAGATTGCTGGACGACCCACTGAGGAGCCACCTGCTGAAAAGGTGGCAGAGGAGGATGATCGTGAGTACACCCTTAACAACATTTATGTAGTATTGGTTGGTCTGGAGGTCAGTTGTAAGCAACACAATAAGGAACTTCAAGAATGATAAAATATACTATGGAAAAAAAGACCCAATTATGACCAGCATTGGTAAAGAAAAATATAACAAATGCAAACAAAGGTGTAGAATAACGTTCAAAAACTCTGAATACAACAAAGAACGGTCATGCTGAAGTGTGTTTGTGCATGCCACTAGTGGATCAAAGACTGTGGAGTCAAATCACAATGACAACTTCTGACTTCTGGCTTTCAGTGGACACAGAGGAGGCAGCTCTGCTCCATGAGGAGGCCACAATGACCATAGAAGAGCTGCTCGTACGCTACGGACAGAACCGCAATGCTGTCAAACATTCTGCTGCCATCAGGTAGTCCAACAAACATTTATTATATATTTTCATACCCAGACTGGAACTTTGTGTCAGAGTACTTTAAGACAGCAAATAAAAGTGTTACTTCCTAGAAATGTTACTTTATGCAGAAATTGCATGTCCAGTGGCGACCTCATGCAAGTCCAACCAGTGAAGTCATCACAAATTTTTCAACACTTCTGTCTGTCTGCACATTTCTCTCTATATTTGGAAGCCCTTTGGTCTACACATAAAATTGATTCGCTCATTGTCTAACATCCTACTGCAATAACCTGTTGCAACAGGAATCATATCACATTGATGAAGTAATGACACTTTTTTATGTTTCAAAATTTAGGCAGAAGATGTTTGAACAAGTTTGTATGCATAACACCAGACATCTCTATCTAGTCCTGTGTTTTCTTGATAGTTGTATAAAATGGGAGTTAAAATTTGAAGACTTATGTTACTGATCCCTTTTTATTTCCTCTTTATTTGTTGTTCTTAGTGCGGCAGCTAAGAAGGCATCCTGCCCACATTCAGAGGCTCTGGGAGACAAAGGGGAAGTCGGGGAAGGACAGAAGAAAGAGGGGCTGAATGGAGAGGTTGAGGAGGAGAGTAACGGGAAGGTGAAGGAAGGTGATGGAGCGGCATGTGGGTCTAAGCTGCGAGCTTGTCGGAGAGCAGGAGGAGGTGAAGGCAGTGGTACAGGTACACATTAAAATTAAAATCTGAGCACTTATTAAACACCCATTCCTTTATGCTCGTCTCCATTTATTTTCACTTCCTAATCCTCTATTCCAACACTTCATGTTGCCTTCGTTTCTCCCCAAAAGCAGCTGACTGTGGACAGTCAGGAAGCTCCAATGGAGAAGAAAAGGCCAGTAAGGCAGAAGGAGATGCAGGTCCTTCCTGCTCCTCTTTGTCCTCCAAGGCTTTAGGAGATTCAAAGTCCAGGTTCTTTGATGACAGCGAGGAGTCTGAGGAGGGAGAGGAGGAGGAGGGAAGTGATGAAGAGGTGAGAGCAGGAGACTGGAATGAATCTCTGTTTGGTAGTTAAAGGTCACTCACTGTGAAAAGCGTTGTAATAACTGTCAATTTTTAAAATTAGGATGGCAGCGAAGAGGAAGAAGGTGACAGCAGTGAAATGGAAGAAGAGGAGGATACAGAGGAGGGAGAGGAAGACTCTGAAGATGAAGATGAGGAGGAAATGTGTCTACCTGGAATGGATGGCAAGGAGGAGGTGTGTATGACTGCTACCAACTACATGCAGTGCAGTCAACATATCGTGCCTAATTTCAGTGTCAAGGACTGCTTTAACTCAACCTTTTTAAATGTTGAGCTAAAAGCTGAATGATAGTGTAAGTGTCTTAAGGGTGGATATCAAAAAAGATTAATGTAATGATTTTCATAATCGAGGGTGGCCATGTCAACTTGAGGGCGGGAAGAAAGTTGCTTTGTTTCTGCAGTTAATGCACTGATAAATCACATTTCCTATTTTCAAGGCTTTCGGTTTCTTGTTGCAGCCTCAGCTCTGAAAACACCCCTTACTGAGAAGTTGACAGTGATCTTAAAAATATTACTCCTTTCTACTGATAACTTGTGATTCAAAAAAGATTCAACAGGAATAATGGCAAAAGACTTAGTGACAAAAGGTTTCACTTTTGTACTGTCATCGGATTAGATATATTGTATGTAACTTTTTCCCCATCATTCCAACGAAATGACAAGAATTTTTTTTCTTGAGCATTGGCAAAGTCAGCAATTGTTGTTTTTAGCTATTTTAAAAACACAGCTGTGATTTTAAGCTACAAAACCAACCAGCAAAGCCAAATTGCTCAGTTTGTGATGACTTTGTGTAAATTACCTTTTAAAAAAAAAAAAGAAAATTCTCTGCTGAAAGAAGTGCAGAGCTTTTATTCGTTTTATACGGCAGTGGAAGCCATCATGGAATTCTAAGTGTGTCATGTCTTCACAGCCTGGCTCAGACAGCGGCACCACAGCTGTCGTTGCTCTCATCAGAGGGAAGCAGCTGATCGTGGCCAATGCTGGAGACTCTCGCTGTGTGGTATCTGAACGTGGTGAGTCAGAATCATTTGGTGCCAGTTTACCTTTTGAATACATATGTGTTATTGCAAAATGTACATGAATTAAACTTTGGGAACTTCAGCCTGGTTACCATTAAGACCCAGTAATGTACTGTTGGGTCCATAAGTATTTGGACAGTGACACAGTTTTAGTAATATTGCCTCTCTACACCACCACAAAGGATTTGAATTGGAGAATTCTGCCAAGATGTGATGTAAATGGAGACTTTCAATTTTAATTCAAGGGGTTAAAGGCTCTTTCTACCCTTAGTTTAGACAAGTTAAACCTGCTCATTTGGATTGAGGTCATGTGACTGATTTGGCCAATGAGGAATATTCCATTCCTTTGCCTTGAGCAGCTCTGGGGTTGCCTTCACAGTATATTTTGGGTCATTATCCATCTGTACTGTGAAGCACCATCCTGTCAGGTAGGCAGCATTTGGCTGAATCTGAGCAGTTAGTAAAGCCCTACAAACTTCAGAATCCCTTCTATTGCTTCTATCAGCAGTCACATGATCAATAAACACCAGTGACCCAGTTCCATTGGCAGCATTACATGCCCACGCATGCCCGATGGTGATGTGGCAGCATTCGATTACATCTTGATGGCATTGTTTCAAATCAATTGTGGTGGTATACAGAGGCAAAATTACGAAAAATTGTCATTGTCCAAATACCTATGGACCTAACTGTATTTGCCACTGAAATGTGAAGTGGCAGATCTTTTAATGAAAAGCTTCACCATAATCTTGCATTAAATATAAACGCTCCCTTCCTTTGTTACTTTAGGTAAAGCTGTTGACATGTCGTATGACCACAAGCCAGAGGACGAGGTGGAACTAGCTCGAATCAAGAATGCTGGAGGGAAAGTGACTATGGATGGTCGAGTCAATGGTGGACTGAACCTCTCCAGAGCAATTGGTATATCTGAGTTTGTGTGGATTTTCTGAGATGATCACACCTATGAGAACAACAAGATTCATTTGTCATATGTTAATCTGTACACACTGACTCTCAGGTGACCACTTTTATAAGAGGAACAAGGCTCTTTCCCCAGAGGAGCAGATGATTTCTGCAATGCCAGATGTCAAAGTCCTGACACTTAACGAGGACCACGACTTCATGGTCATAGCCTGCGACGGCATCTGGTGAGTAACAGTGGTGGTAAGGAGGGTCTCCTGGTACTCTAATATTCATTCAAGGAATCTTAAATTCTTCTTCATGCTTATTAACAACTGGCAAACTGCTGATAAATCTAAATCTAATTTAATGGGGTTTCCTCTTGTGAGATAAAATCAAGCTGCTTTTATCTGATCAGTATTAAACTACCTCAATTCTATAGAGGGCTATAACTTGTTGCCTGAGTTTAGCTTTACCAAAGCAAGAGGAGCTCTTTTCCAGTCTCCTCACTGTCCATATGACACATTTTGTATGTTGCTAACATCTAATCAAAAATGTTTGCGCTTCAGAACTGTTATTCTATTACCTCTTGTGTATGGCTGATAAGTTCTGATCTTAGGAAGTGATTAAGCATGAGGAAACTGTTTAGTAGCTAACAGTTGACACATCAGTTCAATTTCAATTTAACTTTATTTATACAGCACCGTATCATTACAGATGTAATCTCAGGGCACTTTTCATATAGAGCAGTTCTAGACCAGGCTCTTTATAGTTATTATTTACAGAGACCCAACATTTCCCCCATAAGTAGCACATGGCGCCAGTGGCAACAAAAAAACTCCCTTTTAACAGGTAGAAACGCTGAACAGATCCTGGCTCATGGTGGGCGACTGTCTCTCTCAACCGGCTGGTTTGAGTGAGTGAGAGTGAGAGAGAGAGAGAGAATGAATAATAAAGGAACTAATAGCTATACTGTATATACTATAGTCATACTAACATGGCTAACAACATTACTAACAGGACTAAACAGTAGTAATCATAATAATTAAAGCAGAGGGTGTTGATCAGGCTCATGGGGCAGTAGATGGTCTGCAGCCATGGATCCAGACTCTGCAGCATCAGAGGCAAAAAACGTGCAGAAAGCGACAAGAAGAGAGAGACAAGGAAGCACAGAAGGGGGAGCGGGAGACTGGAAGGACAGTTAGTAACAAGCATTTTGAGATGTTAATGCCACAGAGAGAGAGGAGGAGGTGGAGGAAAGGGGAACTCCGTGCATCATGGAAGTCCCCCAGCAGTCTAGACCTATAGCAGCACAGTGAGGGGAGGGCTCGAGCTACTGCTGAGCCAGTTCTAACCATAAGCTATATCAAAAAGGAAGGATTTAATCTGACTCTTAAATGTGGAGAGGGTGTCTGCCTCCTGACTTCAAACTGGAGTTTGACTGGAGTTTGAAGTCAGTCTCCATTCTGCTTGTGGAGACTAGGAACCACAAGTAGGCCCAACATTCTGGGAGCGAAGTGTTCCACTGGAGTAATAAGGTACTATGAGCTCTTTAAGATAGGTTGGTGCCTCGTAACTAAAGGCTTTGTAGGTGAGGAGGAGGATTTTAAATTGTATTCTGGATTTCACAGGTAGCCAATGCAGAGAATGTAACACAGGAGAAATATGACTTTTTTTTCTGGTTCAATACTCACGGTACCATTCTGAATCCACTAGAGACTATCTACTGTTTTATTGGGACAGCCTGATAATAGGGAGTAGCAATGATCAAGCCTAAAAGTAACGAAAGGATGTACTGGTTTTTCTGCATCATTTTCAGAAAGGCTGTGCCTGATTTTGTGATATTAAGTAGGTGAAAAAAGGCAGACATCTTATGCTTGAGGTTGTTTTTCCTTTTGATATGTCATTTATCTTGTTGAACTCTCTCAATGTGTGTGCAGGAATGTGTTAAGCAGTCAGGAGGTGGTGGACTTCATCAGTGAGAGGATTAAACCAGACCAGAGTGGCACAGCCAGACCACTCTCATCCATAGTGGAAGAGGTGAGTTCCTGACACTCGCACTCACTTGTACATAATGATAACTTGTGCGTAAAGCAGTTGGTGAAGATTTCTGTAATTAGATTCAGAGCTGAAGAATCAAAATAACATGAAAATAAATGGACTATACTTTCTGCAGTTTTCCTTAGTGTATAAAATTTTGTCTCAAACTTTTTTATTCATTTTTCACTTTAATTGACACAAAACACTCTCTCTAATAAGTTTGTAAATATTTAATACCTACTACAAGTTTTTGTGTCTTCTTTTTTTTCTCCCTGATAAGATGCATGATGATTATTAGGTGGTTGAATTTTATTTTATTTATTTATTTTTTTTACAGAAAAGGTTTTCTCTGTCAGTTAGATTTCATTTTAAATTAACATTAAAATCATTGTTTTGTATAGCTCGTAGCCTTAGTCAACCCAAAAAATCATCCTTCGATCACGTCTGAAATTTCAAATTCTATTCCATTACCTCCTGACAGCTTGTTGATCATTGTTTGGCCCCTGACACATCTGGAGACGGGACAGGCTGTGACAACATGACCTGCATCATCATTACCTTCCGGCCACACCTGTCCCCCACTCAGTCAGACGACACAAAGAAGAGGAAGCACCAAGAGGAGGCAGAAGGGACAGAGCTAGAGGAGAATGGCAACGACAGCAAAAAGGCTAAAAGTGACTAAAGGGAGAAACTGCCCCGGGGGAGCAGCTGGTCCCAGTCTACCCCAGATATACCAGAGACACATTCTGTTCAAAATTAAATCCTTACCTCACATACATCAAAACACACTAAGACAGAAATTCCAAATACTATACGTATGCTCAAAGATCGGCTGAACTAAGATCATCAGTATAGTTTTTGTCCTCTGTTTTAGGTCGATTCCCACTCACCCCCTCTTGATTCTTTTGTTTGGTCTTGTTAGAAAGAACCTGGACACACTTTAACTTTTAAATTGAGAAGAGGCAGGCTTGCCAATCACTGGCACGCTGAATAGAACATCACTTTCCATGTATTTGTAACTTTCTAACTTGGCATCACGTAAAGGTAACATTAGGAAAACCTGATTGAATGAGAGGATATTACTGTCCTTTGTAGCCCAAAATGAAGCTTCATGATGCCATGAGACTGCGAAATGCTAGTCTAGTGTTGCACTGAATGTGTTGGTGCCCTGTTTCAGGCTACTCTCTAATGTTGAGATCTCACCCTGAGTTTGTTCAGGGGCAGGTTGTTTGAGTCAATGTTTGACAGAGAGGAACTGAAGGATGTTGGGGTACTAGTCCAGTTGCTCTATTTTACCATTCATACATATTTTTCCCATTAGCACCCATTGAAACGTAATGCTTTTTTGTTTTTTGTATTTGTTCTCCCCAGTCTTGCTGGTCACATGAAACCCAATATATCACCATTATCCTGCCTTTCTTTTAATTTCTTTTTGTTTTGTCTTGATCAAACTCTGTAAATTTCCAGACAACGAAAAGATGCCAGGGTTTTGGGAGCGACTGTACTTTTCATCTGTAAGAGATGATAGCAGGGAAATGGAGGCGAGCCTTATGTGTCTCTGTATGTCCTTCCAGAGAGAGGTGTTGATTGAAGCCCTGGACCGGCGCTCCACATGCAGCTTATCTCCAGGACTCTACCCTCCTCCACCCCATTTACTTTCTCTGCCTCTCCCCGTTTCCACCTTAAGGCCATTTTAATGTTATCTCTTGAACGTTTTTTATTTAAAACGTATTTCCACTCAAATATTCATATTTTTTTCATTTTTGATAAATCAGTCCTTTGGCAGTTAAAGAAAAACCCTTTTTGTGAGCACACTCTGAAAACGCTCAGATGCTGGACTGTGGACAGGATGCACAAGGTTATTTTTTGAGTGGAAACACAATTTGACGTTCAGAGTATGAAGACAGTGTAACTTGAGATTTTTTTCTTTATTTGCAGAGGCCTCATTTGAAATCCTGTTGTGTGACTAAGTTTGTTTCTAGTCTCGTCACCATGCCCTTTTTTCTGTACATAGTTTTTTCAATACTTGTAACTGAAGAAAAAGAAAATACTTTTTCTTTGTAATTGTGAGTCAATGTGACATTTTTGGTGCATACTCTTTTGACACCAGTATGTAAGTACATACAAATACATTTTTTTAAATAATGAGACAACTGTATTCCTGTGTGCTTCTTTAATAACAGCCTGTGCCAGCTCATCTCCTATTACATACAGGTTGCCGGGAAGTCTTATTGTGTTGATAGATGAGATTTCTCTGAAACAAGTTGAGGTGACCAAAACCTTTCCAGGCACAATTTGCTGCTTCAAATGTATGATAAAATATTTTAGACTCCATGTAAGATAAAGGGTAAAGGTGAGGGTTAGAGGATTGCTTTAAAGGCATAGAGAAATATAATGAAGCACAAAGTGTGAGATAGTTAACCATGGTGAAAATATGAATTTTAAAAAGTTGAAGTATTGCTCATTTGAAAGCTGGTCATGGTTAAGGTTTTCTCTTTGTACATATTGGGTATGTGTAACGGGGGAGAACAGGTTGAAAATTACAGGTGTTTTCACTTATTCAGGCTGATAAGACCTCTTATGTTGGGAAGCTGTTCTGGGAAATGTTAGAGCTCACCAGATTCTATTATTTCCATGTAATTTAGACCCTTCCCATATGGGTGCAAGCTAACAGGAGAGCTATGAGCTATGTGTGGATTTCTTTTCTTCTTTTTTCTTTTTCTTTTTTTTTGACGAAAGAAGCAAAATGTTTTATTTAACATCAAAATCAAAATATTGCTAATCAATGGTATCAATATGAGCAACTGCCACTTATTTTGATTATAGAAATGACTGAGAGCCCAACGTTATTATTCAGTAGCTGTCCAATCATTTCACTCAAAGCCATAAATGCGAACCTTACAGTGATGCTTTGCTGCACACTGCCTAAAGAGCTATTCAGACGAACTCTGTTGATGTAGGGGAGCATATGTACACAGACACTCCTGCAGATGGCAGCAAAGACATTTGGAGCAGTTACACTGTTTCTTTGATACAGTGTATTATGATCCCATTAAGCGGAAAGATGTAACAATGTAGGGAGGGGGGGTGTCATTTCAACTAGAGATAAATCTACTGATCTCACTGACCCACACTCACCTTTAACCAGGTAGGACAATCCGCTCCTGTTGTCTTTGAATCTAATGAAAACTGCCCTCCATGGCACATGATCACAGTCCATCTCATGGAAATGCAATGGATTTGGAAAGAGCGAAGCAGTAGAGGGCAGACTATAGTCATCAGCGTCCCGGGCCTCTCTGTCCTGCCCTGCCATTGGCTGCTGTTCTTCAGCCCTGCTGTTTGCTCTGCTCCCAAGGATCACTGTGGCTGCAGGAACAATAGACAGCAAGAGAGGAAACACACTGTCCTTGGAATCTAAAAATGTCATCGCAGAAACACACCCCAGATTGCCCACATTTTCTCTTTCTTTAACAGGATGTTTTTTGTTCTGGTACTGTAGATTAGTGGCTTAAGTGGTGTGTGTGCGTGTCTGTGTGTGTGTGTGTGTATATATATATATATATAATGATGTTGGCAAAGTTTGCTAATCTGAGTGTTCATTCGCGTGCTAACAGTGACAGAAATACAAGCCAAAACACGCTTTGTATCTGTGTGAACAAGACTGTTTTGTCCTTGGATTCATAATGAATATAATTAGGGCTACTCTGCTATGTTTTCGGTTAGATTACTACAGAAGCATCTTCACCAGCCACAGCTGCAATACCCGTCTGAGATACCAAAAAGCATTTATACCCTATAATATTTTCACTTCTAATGATTATGATGGAAGAAATGTTTGCATATTTCTCAAAAACCGAAGCCACTATAGGAAGCTGTAAAAGATGTTTACTGAAAGGCCACTGCTATGGAGCTCAACGGTGGCCTTGTCAAGCTGTGTGTTGGGGGAGTTGCTTCGGTCTCCAGACTCTTAAACTTGATTGATGGCTGTAGAGGAAAACCACAGGAGCCCAACTAGACCTGCAATTTTACATATAGAACAGGGTATGTGTGTGTGTGTGTGTGTGTGTGTGTGTGTGTGTGTGTGTTGTCTAGCCAACAGGTCTTGTATAGAAAACTGGACCACAATGGTGGGTTGTAGTTAGACACTGTAAGCATTCATGAAGACTTGCACAGTATTTTTCGATGTCCTGCTCTCACTCCTAAAACTGCATTGGCCTTGTTGGCCCTCACATTGCAAACACAAACAGACACACACACACACACACACACACACACTCCAGTGGTCACAAAAGTTCTGTTTAAATACAGACTTAAGGCAAACATGGTTTACTATAGGTCTTTTATAGAGTCACACCTCTAATCTGCATTCCCTTTACTAATGTTGTTTGCAGTAGCAACAAAATAATTTTTGTTATAAAAAAATTTGAATATTCAGATACAGGCGGCTCTATGACCTTATTCCAGGCTTGGTAAGATTGTTGTAACAATTTGTGTTTTCTCTGAAATGGATCACAAGGAAGAGGAAATATTTAATGATTTAATTTTTCTTCCGTCCTCATTATCATATTCTGTAATATAAACACCAAACCTGTGTAACACACAAACACACGCATCAGCCCTTCCAGGACCCTCACTGACATAATGGATTTCCTTCACCAAAGCCATCATAAGGATATGACTAAACCCAAGCTTAATTTATGCCTTAATTAGATAGCTGACAATAGAGAGACAGCAAAGAAGAGGAGGAATGGCGTGTTACAGAGATCCACAGCTAGATGCAAACCAGGAATGTTCCAGTTCATAGTCACTGTCAAACACTCTTGAGGTTTGAAGAACTTCTTCTCAAACTGTTCCTCACTAAGACAGACGCACAAGAGCACACACACAAACACACACACACACACACACATCTCAAGACCCTCCTGTAATCAAGACAACCCTTTAGCCCCGTATCTGGCACAGGGGAACTCACATCAAAGCACAAACACAACACACACAAACACACAGAGGATGTGTCTGGAACTGACATGCTGGTACATCCTGGCAGCAACAGAGCAGCTGACTGTGACATCTTCAGATTTCCACTTTGTGTGCATGTGTGTGTGTACGTGTGTGTTGTCTTCGCCTTTAATTCACCAGCATCAGGCTAAGTATGTTGGAATAACCGATAGTTGTAGAAAAACAGGAAAACTCGCCACATCCTTTTTTCCTTTCTCCTCCATCCCTTTCACCTCTCTTTTGCCCCTCTTGCTATTTTTCTCCTCCATCCTCTGTCACTTCCTTCCACCTTTTCACTCCACCTCCTCTCTTCTTTCCTTTCTATTTCCTTCCTTTTAAATGCTGAAAATACTGTCTCAGACTCTTTTTTCCTGTTCTTGTATTCTATCTTTCACCAAATTTCACTACATTCATGCATGTAGCTTTTTACCTCTTTTCAGATCTCACTGTGGGAAACAGTCCACCGAAAAATATCCAACCCAATTATTCTGACATGTGTCAGCTATAACATCCATTTGAGACTTAACTTTTTATGGTTATGCACCAAAGAAATGTTGAGCTGTGAACACTGTCAGCACAGAGTTTATTGGAAATACAATGACTCAGTCATGGATCATTCAAGCATCAAATTCACCAAAATGAAAAAACGCTGCCAGACTCTTCTACAGTAAACTAGGCTTTATTCAACCAATGTTTTTTGCCTACCTTTGATGAATATACTGTTTTGCATATATGGTATCCACAGTGATATATCGATCACATGACAGGTCAATTAATTGTATATAAGGAAACAGGAAACAGCCCAAGACACCAGACTGAAGAAAACAAGACATGAAACATGGACAGGAGAAACTGTGGCATCAAATTCACCACATAAAAAACAATTTTCATACAAGAGTTTAAAGCTGCAACAATCAATCAAAAGAGGAGTCAAAACACAAACAGTTGAGATAATTACAACATCAGTAATTACAAGTAATCAGTAAGTGAGACTCAATTATGGGATAGTGCAAGGCAGAGTGGATGGATTGCTTTGCAGCAGACAATATTTAGTTTGCTGTATTCTGGTAATATGCGCAACACCGAGTCAGCACACGAGCAGACACAAAGACTTTGCATGCAATTACATATCTGTGGATATTTGAGCACAGACAAAGTCTGTAGGTACAAATAAATATTAACATGACAAAGTGGACGACAACAGGGTTCATCAGGGCAGCACTTCCCAAGACCCGAAATACACACAGCTGATCATTCTCAGACACACCTGTTCAAACACAATCATACACACACACACACATACACTAGCGTGCATGCAGAAACTAATGCACACATATCAAGACATCAGTATGTGCAGTAGAAAAGCACACACACACACAGGGTGCGGTCAGAGATAAGAGAGTAGTGGAAACAAGCAGCTGTCTGATCAGCGGACATACTGCTGCTATTACATCAACCGGCATTTTTTCACTCTCTCATTCTTTCGTTCTCTCCCAGCTACATATTCACCTCCTTCATGTCACCCCCCTGAAAAGGTTCCAGTGTTTATTCAACATATTTGCTTTAATCCCACGAAAATAGATTTTATCTCTCTCTCTCTCTTTGGGTTTCAACTTGTGCACTTGGTGACTAAGCACAGTGAACTGGAGCCTCAAGTGATGTGCCACCCAAAACATGACTTTTGAGTTTGAAACATTTACCAAAGTATTTTGTCTGTTTTGAGAGTGAACCGAGTCTAGTGGTCAGTTTGGATTCATGATGGTTGCGTTTGATAAAAACATTCACGAGTTTGATGAAGAAAAAAAGTCACAAATAACTATGGCACTCTATTGTGTACAAACCAAAAAACACACCCATATTTTAGTACTGATATGGTGGCAGTGTACTTAGCCAGGTTTTAAGAAAAGACCACAGGGGAAGATATTTAGCATAGGAATTTATGATGAATAAGAGGTTTGTGCAGTCTCTATAGATGTTTGGTTGATAATGTTTCTACTGTGACACCTGTTCTCTATTGGAATTTATTGTCAATGTTGTGAATTTAAGCCTAGCGCAGCCTCCATTCTTTGTGAAGGCTGAAATGACATTTTTTTTGCAGCCATGTTAAAGTGTAAGGGGGGGTTAGTGTTCACACTGTAAAGATACCTCTTGGGTTGAGGATCACTTTGAATAAGATTTGTCATGTCGGTATGGCTCCTTGCAAAAAAAAAAAAAGTTGCACTTCTTAGAAGAAAGACAATTTTGAAATAACCATCTTTTCATGCTTCTCTTCTTTTCTCTCTAACTGTTTATGGTGTTTTCTTTTCCTCACGCCCTTTATTCATGTTGATACATGATCTGGTCATGGCTTTTCCTTGCCTTTCCATGTTCCTTTATCTCCTTTATTTAGTTAGTCGTGGAGCAGGTCACGGGGTCCTGGTGATAAAACAGACAGCACTGTAAAGCCTTCAATCTGCCCTCTCTGAAAATACAGTACATTTTCTCTTAATAACCTGCTGCGGTAAATGTTCTAAATACACAGTACATAAAATTATGCACATTACTCTGTTTAACATAATACATGAGTGTGATGCTGGGCGTCCTAGTTAAGCTTTGTGTCTAATGTTACCTAATTTAAATATTTTTCTGGAGTCACTCGGTGAGCTTTCACACTGAGGGCATTTGCTGTCATTACTGATTAGGTTTCGTTAGAGATAATACATCCTGTTACCTACATGTCTGCGTTCTGTCAGAGAAAAAGAGCCATTGTTCAGTTGTCACGTATATTATGGCAGAGATGGACCGTTTCTATGTTAAAAAGGAACTGGTAAAACACTGCAACAAGAATTCACCTTATAACACTAACTTAGGTTACTAAAAGAGACATTTTCTAAATGGAAATAGATATTTTTGAACATTCTTTGAAGATCTTGTGATTGAAGAAAACTTGCTTCACCCCACAGCTGTATCATCTTGTGACTTTGTTGAAAACCACTATCCCAGTTATCAGCAACAGAAGCTCTGTGGTCTATATGTAGCACAACTCGATCATGTGAACAGACGCCTAAAATCTCATGACTGATCGTTTGAAATCACTGATGATTATTATTCAACCAAGAAAACTTGTACTTCTTCTTTCAGAATGTTTTTGAGTTTGTTTTTTTTTTAGCATACCCTCAGTGCTTAACTATTAATCAGGGATATTTTGAAAAAAAGAGATATATCATGTTGTCCAGGCTTGAACACAGTGTCACAAATGCATACCTGCACTGAGTGCTACAACTCATCAAACATTAGAAATGGGCCTGTAAATAACAGTTTCCTTATTTCATAACAAAACTGTAAGTAGTAGCATCTTTTTTCCAGTATGATAATAACAATAATAATAGAGCAACATCCATTAATTTACACGGATTAAATATGGAGCATCTTAAATATCAAATTTAATGGCAATGCATCCAAATGATGACATGAAACATTTCACTGAAAGCCACCAATGTCAACCACATGAGAGTACTAGAGGAAAAATCAGATAATCACCACATTGTTTAGGATTAATCACCTGTAGACCATGAACATCTGTACAATAATATAAAGCAATTCATCCAGTAGTTGTTGGGATATTTTGGTCTGGACCAAAGTGGTGGACAGACTATCATCCCTGCCCATGCAGTCATGCT
This sequence comes from Istiophorus platypterus, assembly GCA_016859345.1. Classification (NCBI taxonomy): domain Eukaryota; kingdom Metazoa; phylum Chordata; class Actinopteri; order Istiophoriformes; family Istiophoridae; genus Istiophorus; species Istiophorus platypterus. The sequence goes on from CM029118.1 coordinate 19,315,099, forward strand.
GATAGATACAAAACTCATTTGAAAATCATTTTTACTCAAAAAAATCTCTAAGACTTTTATTTTCAGCTATAAATTCCAGCATATAACATTACATTCATTGCCCTGTGAGAGGGCACTTCAATTGTTCTTCCTTAGTCAAGGGTGAGTATGCCTGATTCGTTTACTCTACTTTTGCAAGTCCGGGGTTTTTAACCCGGCAGCTTTTGGCCACTAGATAGTTACATCTATTGAATTAGGGAAGTCTGTGTCTGACCAACGATATTTTGCAAGTAGCTTCAGGGGCTAAAACTACTAAATACACAGATTAAAATTGGTCTCTGGATCTGGCTCTGGTGGTAATTTCTAACTCATAGTTTGTTATAAAGAATGGCCCCGTTTGATTAAATTTAGAAAAGCTTGTTAAACTTTAAGGTGTAGTGGTAAAAGTGGTGGTCTTCATATCAGTGCTATTTCTAAAGCATTCAAGACTGCATATTTTCACCAGAGAGAAGGAAACTCTGGAGAATCATCCTCCCTCTACTTTCAGGATCGGCCTCCCATGACTCACACCATCTATCTGATTAACCTGACTCCCCGCAGTTACAACCTCAACATCACACACCCACTCTCCCCCACTGTCTGTTTTGGCATAAACAAACACTTTAACTCAACTGTATTTCATAAAACACATAAACACATTCACAAATGACGTCTCCCACTTTCCCTGCCTTTGAGGTTTTTATTTCTCCCATGGTGTTGTTTTTATGCAACATTCGTTCATTTTTCTGTCCATTATTTTAATTTGAAGGTGAAGATGTTTCATTAAAGCAACTAATCTGAAATGAAACACAAGCTGAACAGCCTGTCCTTGTTGTCCTCTACCACAGAGAGTAAACAGAGTATAAAAAAGGACAAAAGTTCTGGCCAGGAGCCTGCTCACTGGGAGCTCTCTCTCTCCTCGTGTCCGTGTGTGTGCCAGCTGGTTACATCTGGTTTAAGAGGTCACAGAGGGAGCCTACAGTCTCCCACCTCTCAATATCAGTTACTAATCCCTGTTTCCCAGAAGTGCACATTTGTGTGTGTGTGTGTGTGTGTGTGTGTGTGTGTGTGTGTGTGTGTGTGTGTGTGTGTGTGTGTGTGTGTGTGTGTATGTGTGTGTTCAGTGTATAAACTGTGTGTATTCAAAATTTCTTCAGTGTGTGTGTTTAGTGTGTTCAGAGGGTATTTTGTGTGTTCACGGTATCCAGAGTTTGTTCAATTTTTCTTCTCTTTCTCTTTTATGTCTCTCTAAATAGTGGAGGGATTTATAAATTTGACAAACTTTTAAATTGTAAGATGTTGAAATTTACTTTTGTTGATCAGTCAAATTTGACTTGATTCATTTCATGGCGACAGGTGCTCCACGCTTGTGAGCCATCTAATCTTTGTCAGAATGTGGAAAGCAATCTTTCCCTGAGATGGCAGTTGACTAGTGTTATCTATCACATAAAAACTTGGTCCATGTGAATTCAAAAATGTTTTCTCTAATTACTCACCAACCTAGTCATTAAAACTAATTGGTCAACTGACCTTTTTCAATGTGTCACTGTGTTATTCTGTCATATCTGCAATAATAGTTTGTAGTGTAGTCTGGGACTGGTTTCAAATAGATAGACTTTCACCCTGGCTGAGATTAAACTAATATTTAGATTTCAGATTTCAGTCATCTGTTGCACAAAGCTTTAACAGGTTTACTTTGCTGTGAACTCTGGGTAAGTAAGGGCTTTTCCTGAACACAGGAGGACATGTCACTGGAAAAATTCAGCTAAGTGAGTAACAATACAAAACACTCCATAGGTATGATATCAGAATTGAGTTGCTGTGGCTTCTCCATGTGGCAGGACCTCTGCTAACTTGTCCTTCAAGCTCCGGGTTGTTTCCTTGGACAAATGAGAATGACTGATGATGGCCCCACTGCTGCACAGTCTTTTTCATCACTCACTCTACAACACACCACAAAATTATGAGCTTTTTTTAAAATCATCTGGTGCAACTGGTCAGCCATGATTAAGGATTGTTACCATAGAAAAACTGGTTGATATGTTTCACCAGCTGTTATCAATTGTCAGCAGGCGTCACAGATTGTTACCATGAGAACACTGGTGAGTGGCTATCACAGATAACACGATAACTATGGAAACACTGGTTACGATGTCATAGACTGTTACCATGGACACACTGGTCAGCTGGTGTCAGCAATGGTAAGCATGGATACACTGCTCAGCATGTATCCAGTGTTACCATGGAAAACACTGCACGCCAGGTGTCACAGATTTTCAACATAGAAACACTTGTCAGCAAGCGTCAAATGTTACTATGGAAACTCTGGTCAGCAGGTATCACCAGCTGTTACCATGGAAACACTGGTCAGTGTATGTCACAGACTGTTACCAGGGAACATTGGTCAGTATTTCACAGACTGTTACATGGCAACAATGGTCAGCTCCGGAGGTATCCTGGATCTAACCTACTTTTGTGAAACTAACTCAGACCTGAGAGCCAAGGCTGGTCTAGACCAGTTTAGAATATCCTTGTGAAATCCTCCCCCTGTTCCAGATTTCTGAGTTACTGGTCACATCTGTGATTTTTTTTTTAAATATTACATAAAGTGAAACTTAAGGGCAATTCTGTCTGATATTAAGATACTGTAAATGGACTTACTGTTCAATTAAAATAGCAGCAGGGGGGCAAAACCAAACTTTTACAAAAAGAGGCTAAAGTTTCACAAAGGTGTGACAGAAAGTGCTTCATTAAATCAATCTTTGCCAATGACTCTGCCTTTATCGAGCTAGCTCTGTTAAAACATTTACATTCAGGAGAAGTGAGGCTCATTATTGTTTCACAAACTTTCACCAGTTGTTTGTAAATATTATAAAGTTATATTTAAAGGCCCTGCACACTCTTGGTATAGGCACACATTTGATTTTACTTACTCTGGCTGATAACACGTCCTCTGAAGGCTGTGTGAACATTTACAGATTGTGTTTGATTGACATCTCCCTCATTTTCCTGTTTGCTTTTCTGCAAAAGTTAAGCCTTTATCATTCTTATTTTTTGCAGTTTGTCCAGCGACTGCAGGTCATTTCTATCATAGCACCTCCCCCTGCTGAGCAGATGTCTAAATCAAGTTAATGAAAGAACCTACTAAATCATTTAAGATAAAAAAAAATAATATATATTATACTATGCATATACAGGCATTACAAAATATTTTGTAGTTTAGTATTAAAATGTAAACTGTTGCTTTCATTAAAATGTGAACCTTTATGTTCTTGGAAAAAACAATATTCCATCAAAATAAAGATAAAAATGTAATATTTTGAAATAATGCCTGAAGACCCAAAGCTCATTTAGGTATTCGCCCTTACTTAGTTAGTTTCACAGAAAGATCAAACATGTAATGATGTGAAATCACATTTCCTGTTTACAATAACCCAGATAAGCGTGCTTAATGATACCAAGAGACCCAAGTATAACTGCTTGGAGTTGTCCATATTATCTGCACAACATAGATGTAGGTAAATACCGTACCTTACTCCGTTAAGCACAATTTGAAATACTGATGCATTTATTCACTGTACAGCAGTGTGATCAAGCTGGGAAAATGTCTTGACCTTGACAGTGATGCATGTGGTTTTATCAGCAGTAATGTGCTTATGTAAATGCAGTGGTCAGCTGTTGTTAGTATCCACAGGAGTGATATATGTGCAGAGGAGGAAAGTGAGAGGGAGCTCTGGGGGTGCAAACTGCATGTGTCACACTGTTTCTCAATTGTACAAATGCCACGTGATGTGCTCAGTGAACTTTGAACACACCCGCAAACACATATGCAAACACAAATACAGCATACGCACATAAACACACACACATACACACATACACACACACACACACACACACACCTCATCACTCAGATATTTAAAATAAACAAGGATGACACAAAGTAACAGAGTCCTCTGATTCTGATTCCTGGGATTCAGGCTTAAGACTTAAGGAATCAGTGTCTTGCTGAGTTTGTCAGTGACAATGTGAGAGCATGAACAACACCAGGAGCCTGAAACTGAAGCAGCTAAATGGAATTCATTCACTTTATTATTTACACCTGTGCCTTTTTCTGTCCTGGTGTGTCCTGGTATAATATAAAAACTGGATGTTTAGGAATAGGATTTCTTTTGGACAAACCTGGGTACATTGTCAAAAATATCAAAAACAAGGCCCTGATAATCAACACTGTCTCTGAGAAATAATACATCTATATACAAATAATCAACACCAAATATTTTTTGAAGGAAAAGTAATGCATTTTGTTAAACTTTACATTTTCAATCGACATGATGGGGAATGTAGTTAGTTAACGTATTTGGAAAGTCTCAAAAAGTTTGCTGTACTGAATGTATGGTTATGGTTATCCATTCAGTCTCTTTGCTTCTCTCCTACTATCTGTGCTCACACATACAGTACTCTAATCTGAAGTTGCAGTGAATCTAATCCCATTTACATTTTTTTTCTGTTTCTGTTGTAAGACAATGGAAATAGTGAGAAGGAAATAGTGACTGAAGCCCACCCAACACACACATACTATCTATAGTGAATGTACACATGACAATGTAAAGACCAGTCTTAACATGACGAGAATTTCACTTTCACTGGTCTAAAAGGTTCAAGATCTATGGATGAGACTGGTGCACTTTAAAACTCCAGAGCTTTTACTGTGCATACTGTTTGATAAGTGTAGCATGAGGTGCTTCAAATGTTGTAATCTTCTGTGAAGGTCTGTTTCTATTTTTAACCGTCACTCTGTCACTTTCCATAAGATTATTTATCCGTCAGTGTTTGTGTCTCTCCTCCTCCCCATCTTTTACCCTGTCTAATGTTCTGTTCCTCACTTTTTCTTTACTGTTGTCTCTTTTTTGAAAACACACACAGAGCAGTCTACACATACATTGATTGGAGTAATAGCTTATTAAGAGTCTCATTAAGAGTCTGCATTGATGTCGCTCTGGCCCCAAATACTTTATGTTACTGTATGTAACATACAGACACACACGCACACACACACACACACACACACACACACACATTCAACACACACACACACTGCGACAAGGAGAGAGGTTATAAAATGATCAAGAACTGAGCTTCACACCAATATCTTGAGTACTGGGAGCTTTTCTTTTGTCTGTACAGTATGTGAGCACGTGTGTGTTTAACATTTCTCAATAAATGGAATAAACAAAAATATACCATATGTTACATGTGTTTTTCTCACAGGTCATGTCCTTCTGTATATCTCTCTCTCTTTTTTGCTCCGTGTGTGACTATTACCATAATAAAGAAAAACCTGTTGGATTCAGAATCAGTGTTTGATAAAACTGCAACATTATAAACTGCTGGATAATGCAATATTTCTCCACATTACTAGATAGATGGGTGGTTTTAAACAATTTTGGTGTAACTTTTTACACAATTACATGTCTGGAAATGACTAAATGCAACAGCCAAAACAGGACATTTCATTCTAGAAAATTGCGAAATTTGGAAAACAAGATATAATAACATGGTGAAAACACATTAAAAAACCTTTGGAAACCATTTTGAAGTGAAGGCTTTTATGGCCTAATTTCAAATGTTGGCAGCAGAAGAAAACCACAGACATCTCAAGTTTCATTTGGGTGCGATATATGTTTACAGCTCAGCTCATTGTATGAGTTCTATAGCATTTGCAGAGTTTTAAAGTGTTATTACATGGTTCAATCATAGGCCAGTTAGATTTAAAACCCATCTCGGGGAAACATTACATTTTTATTCATTATTTCAGTTGTCACAAGCCTTGTGAGGATTTAATCACTAACGAAATGTGTCAAAATCTGTTAACTGTTCCCCTGATGTTGTTTTTCCAGCAAAGTTTAAATCAGGATTATTACATCTTGGAAGATAAGACATAATTTGTATCAGTCAGTGACCAGCCCACTCATGGCGGAGAACAACAGCTGAATAATGTCATCAAAAAGGACCTGGCACTGCAGAAGCCACAGAGCAGCTGATCTAACAGCCTTGTCATTATGTAACTCTGTTTGCAGGTAGAGCAAAGCAATTTGTTTCCCAGACAAAGTTAAAGTTGGGGCATGCCCCCCCCCCCAACACACACACACACCCACACAGCCTCTAAGAACAGAGACATGCCAGTTACCAAATGTCACATGACAGCCTACAAAATAAAGCTCTTGCATAACCATGAGGGCCTGGAAGCAGAGAGTCTGTTTACAGTGATCCATTCTGAAGTTGGATGATTTTCTGTGGGCGCCCTGTGTGTGTGTATGTGTGTGTGTGTGTGATTTGTCCAGGTTGTGTTTGTGTTAGTATGAGTGTGTCTCCATGCCCTCAAACGTCACACACATCTTATCCCCTCTCTCTTGATGTGCATCAGCTGAGCACAGCATGGCTGTTTGCACTAGGTTATCACAAAATCACAAAAGCGCGCTGTGCGGTTCCAAAATTTTCCCTCAGCCACAACAACATGAAAAAACACGTCCAATTTAGGGGCCCAGGCGACCAAGAAAAGCTCCGTTTTGTCCTAAAAATCAAACAGTTGAGAGTCTGCTTTATCTGCAGTAGGCTGCAAGTCTTTTTTCTGGTAAAATTCATGAAACAGTGTTGGTAAACAGACACAGATATATATAAAATATGATACAGACAAACTCTCTGTTCATGTGAATGCTTAAAAACAAAAAAACATATCGTCTTTTACAGCTTGTTGCCTCTTGCGACATGGCTGAGGTACCATCTTTCTTACATCCAGGGTTTATATTTAAACACACACACACACACACACATTCCGAGTCCCACCCCTGAGGACCAAGCCTCAGAATCAACAAAACACAGCATGTAATAAACCAAATATTCTTTATTTCTCAGAGTATAAAACTTCTGTACAAACACATCTCCCTTTGACTGACATCCTCAGTTCAACGGAGAATTCAGTGTGAGCAGATTGCAGCAGCATTTTATCTCTTACCATGTTTTTATATGCAGGAAAAATAAGGTTTTAAAAAATGTTCCACACAGACTGAGTGAGTTGGTTTCCTAAGAGAAGTTCTCAGCTGGTCTTCTATGTGAGTAAGCTAAGGTGTATTTAAGAGAGCAACAGCCTCAATGAAAAAAATAGTTAAATCTCGAGAATCAACCATTTTGTCCATTTCCCTCGGCTGTCTCTTCTTGCTTAAACTCATTGGACTTTATGGGATATTCACGTGCAATCAATAGTGAGAATGTGTGGGTACTGAGTGATGATGTAAATGCCGTATTTAGAAAAGTCAAACATGACTGAAAACCGATTTGATAAAAGTGAACCAAGACCATTCACATATGGAAAAAGTCTCATTTTTATCATGTACACATCTGGATGGCTGATTTCTGTCTTTCCTTTCCATCAGAAAACACGGAAGCAAATCACACTTGAAAAAGTATTTAAGTCTGTGGGATCTGACAGTGTTCACACTGAGACGATTAGAGCACTACTGTATGTGGCACGTAGGCACGCCTGCACCGATCTTGCTTATAATCATCCAAAATATGAGGCACTTCATTTTTCTTTTTTAAGCAGTTTGACAACCCATTTCAGTACACATTGAATCACACAAGCTAAAGCCAGTCATTGTCATTATTTTCATATAGACCACTAGTAAATTTCTTTACAGCAAGTCAAAGAACAGACTTGTCCAAAACACACAACACTGACGTTTCTGTCTTAACCTTCTGCAAAACACCAACTTTGCAGCACAATAGTCTGTCCAACTACTGGACAGTCACTATTGTGTCTCTTCATTATACACAGTAGCTTACTTTCAGACACCCATCAGTTCTACATTACAAAGCCATATATCTGCCATACAAGACACATACTGCTGAGGATCAACCATCTTATTTTGGGCTTCCATGTAACTTTGAAAGAAAATAACATTATTCTCACACATGAAAAGCTGGAATTTACAAGCAAAAACATTTACCATTGTTCATTTCAACACACTCTGGGGTTTTGATGCTGCTACAGCATTACTTGGTCTGGTGTGACCAGAAGCTTTTGGTAGCTGATGTCCGTTTATTTCACTTAAAAGTATTACTTAGTCAGTTAACTGACCTTATGATTCTTCTCGAGTTGTGTTACTGTTAAACTACGTTTCAGTAAATAACATTATCCCATCAATGTCAATCTAGGCCAGACTGATTGCTTTTTGGAAAAAGTTACTTGCTTTAAAGGATTATAAGATAAGCTAATTTATGTGTTAGCTGTTATGGGCTAGATAAAGAGAGAAAAACCAACACAAAGACAGATTCAGTCTCAAATCCTCATCAGACACATGCAAGCTATTGTTGAATAATTGAACGACAATGTACCAAAATATAATTCATGCTGTTGATAATGTATTTAAAAAGGAATAAATAAACCCAGATTTATATTCTCTCAGGATGAACCTAGGCCTGGATCACATGCCTCATGCAAACAAATTCGCTGTGATAACAAACTTCCAATGCTCTTCAAACTGTGAATTTAAAAACAGTGGACAAATAAAACATAACAGAGGAAGTACCAGCTATCATAAGGGTCTGTTTGACCTTTAGCCTACTTAAATCCACCATCACCCAAGGCTCCAGACAAACAGCAAGACAAGCAACTTATTATGGTTTTTCCTCTGGAGGAAACAATACATTTGCTATCATGACATTGACACAGTGAGCCCATTCACTCACAGATGTAACATCCTCACCAGAAAACTACCAAACAGCCTCAGTAACGCACAGCCCTGAAATCAGGAGTCATGGCTTTACACTAAGGCCTAAAGTCAACATGACCGAACATTTCAGTTTGTAACACTGTAAATACAAGTTTTAGTATACAGCTATATACAGTATACAGTATACAGATCGTAGAAAAACTTGAGGATCCGTATAGGTTACATTAGCTGTAGGTGTATTCAGTGTCTTGGGACACTTGGTTGGCCATAAAAAATTTTTTTTTAAAGAGATTAGTGATATTATTGGGTGAAAAAGATCCATAGACGTGGATGATAATTTTAAACGCTCTCCACTAAAATGTACAAGTTCTAGTGGTATACAAACCTGATAGAAAACCTGAAATTCCGCAAACTGAAAATTTCATTTAATTTTAATTTCAGTTTGCTAGAATACATTTTAATGTTAGAATAATCTTACTTCTTAACAAGCGAACACTCTCCCTAGTAGATTTACATTTAAAATGAATAACTATTAATTGAATTTCAAGACACACCACAGCTCATTCCATTTCACACCAGCAGAGAACTGACTTTGAACCACACACAAGAGAGAAGAGAGAAAAATAGTACATCCGGAAAACTGCTTCACTTTTTCAACTGACAGGGATTTCACACTACACTTAATCCTGGGATAAGATCCGTTATAGCTCACGGTTTACAGCTGCTTTAGCTCAGGGCTAATATTTTTCACACTAAGAAAATTAGATATCCCTCATCCTTAGCCCAGAATTTACTGAATCCCCCTCAAGAGCAGGGTTATAGTTGACTTATTAAGAAACATGGGGTTGAGATCAATGGTTTGAATAACAAGATATAAGCTGTTGAATGAAAGGCTGTGAAGTGGACACAGTGAACACTGTGCAGCTGTTAACCCTGAACCTTGGCGTATTAAAAGTCTTATAAACTTTGGGTTACTAGTCAGGCAAAAGTTTTAAGTTTTTTTTCTGGGGGTTTCGGTTTAGATTTATGAAATAAAACAGTGAAAATCCTTTTTTCTATTTATGTTCCATCAGTATGACTGGATTACGTTGCATATGTACTAAACTACAGCAGATCTACTTCAGTTCATTACAGACTCCAACCTGGTTGAACCCTTTTTTTTTCTTCCGCTGCTGTGACTCTAATACAAGGAGCCATTCATACTTAGGCACAGTAGAGAATTTGTTTTAAATGACTGGATTTTCTTCTTGTTGTAGTTACTATAGTGTACAAAGGAAGGTGTGGCAGTTGAGTATTTGGCAGCCACAAATTTCGAATTCAGTTTGCTTGTTTATTTGTGCCTTACATCATATAAAACTGAATCTTTTGGAGAGACAATAGGCTGCAGAGGAAGCTGCAGAACTAAGAAAGCAAACAGCGGACATAGGATGGACAATGGCTGTCTCTGTAGAATGAAACAAACATAGATTCAGAGTGGTAGAGATGATCTATGGTCACCACTGCAATAAAGCAGAACACTGAATTTTGGGTAAAGCAAGCAAATGCAGCAGAGCAACAAACAAAATGAATCAAACTATAGTTCATAACTGCTAAGAAAAGATTTCACTGTATATGTGCATAATTAAAACTTCACAGTCTTACAAACACGCATTGAAAAGCTAAAAAAAAACCCCAACTCTATTTATTTGAATTTGTTCAGAATTATTTTCTTGCTAAAAAACTACATAAACAAATAGTTGAGCCCATTTTGTAAATTTAAACACATGCAAAGAGCTCTTGGTTGATGCAGTTCTTGAGTGCTCACACTTAAGGCTGTTAAGTATGTGGAAACATAAATCAAACATCCACCAAGCAGTACAATTATTTGAAACTCATGTAAGGTTTTTGCCAACCTGTCAAGTTGTGCCTGAAGATGTAAGTTACTGGTCAACATGAGGGATTGTGTCAAATTCTTATCTAAATGTTCTCAGTTTTGGACTGAATTCTTCCTTTAATTGTTAAAAAAGTGCTCTAGATAGGTCACCTGGCTACTGTACTGAGCAAAGTTGTGGCTTATGGAACAACATGATCACAATAGAGGAACAAAACACTAATATAGATGACCTCCTCCGAGTCAGATTACAGTCAACCCCCCACAATACAAAGATAATATATTCAACCAGACCACCGGTACCAGTCCATTTTCACAGACTGCAGAGTCATTCAATTCTAATGTTGGATAGATGAGGATGATAAACTAGCTAAGCTACCAATGGAAACCTGAAGTAGGTCACTAACTCCTGGATACAGTGTTGGCTCTTTTTGGGTTAAGATACAGCTTTCTTCTACATAACAATGCTTGTATTCTAATCACATTGATTCTCAGACAGTCTTTACATGTTCCATTGTTCAGCATCCTTTGTTCATACTAAGATATGTTGTAGTTTAAACTCATATTATTTTTGGAAATTTTGTCTGAGACATGCAGGTGTTAATTTTTAACAAAGCAAAAACTGATTTTAATCCTCATGGGGGAAGAAAAACATTTGCATTAGTTGATTTCCAAATAAGATATGATACAAGTCAGGTTTGAACAGGAACAAAAAACTACCAAGGCCAGATCTAACTCCATAAATAGTACAGATATGGACTAAAACAAAATAGAAACCATGATGACCAGATTAGGTTAGTACTCTGCCCCACTGTAAACTGTGCATGTGACCAGGATAAAATTATTAGCTGCTTAATGAAGTAATTTCTTTCATTAGCACACCAATGACCCCATTTATAACTAGCAGCTCTAAAATCAACCATGGACCAGAAACATTGACTAGGTTCTGACTTAAGTCCTGTCTCCTGGTGAAATGATCAGGTCTGATCCTTTGTTCACATATAAATAAGGACGAGGTTTGGTATGGAGCCGCTCTTTTTGGGCCAGAGGTTCTTTCTGATCATGAGTGTTGGAAACCAGACTTAAGTTAGCAAAATTTAGGTCACTAACAGTAATATTTATAGTCTGCAGACAGTCCAGGTCCCTCCCCGGCTACATTTAACAAGGCTACATAAATCCACATTAGGTTGGAAAATGTTTAGCACTACCCAGAATTCCAACTTATGTGTTAAATACAGACTAGAAATCAAAGTTTCTTCTCCTGTTCAAATCTGGACCAGTTTAAACAACAGAAGAGGATCCTCCATTAGTTAAAAATAGTCCCAGTTCATACCAGACTAATTTTCCTGTAGAGAGCTCATACTGTAGGCAGTTTAACAAGGTTAGAAAAAGGACATTTAAGCACAAAAATCCCTGGTTCGTCCTAGGACATAGCAGTACTGCTTGGTTTTCAGAGCAGGCTCTGCTAGAACCAGACTGGGCTCAGTAGTGAATAACATCCATGATAAGACTAAAAATCCTCTCCAGAAAAAGCAAAAATGTTTTAGATCCGTGACAGTCTTACTTTGGTTTTCGGCCACTCTTTAGTTGAGGCGCTGCTCAACATCAGGCTCCATTAGAGAAAAACCCAGACTGAAAGCAACCCAGCTGAGTCTAGACTAGGACAAAGTCAACAGAGGGTTGGAGTCCTAGACCCTCCCCTCCACAGCAAGACCCACACCCATCACAGGTCTGCTCTAGGCCATACAGCAGTACCTTTTCCACCATGACTTTGACAGACTCTTCATCTTGTCCGGTGTCTGCCTTTGCTTCTTTTGTCTTTTTTGTTTCCCTCTCAGGTGCTTTTGGGAGCTGTAGTTCTGCAAGCTGGCCAATATGGCTGTGTCAAACACTTCCTTAAGATTTTTTTGGGTCAGAGAGGAGCACTCCATGTAGGCCACTGCTCCAATCTCCATCGCACAGTCCCGGGCGTCCGCTGGGTCCACAGGCTGCTCCCGATACTTAGCCAGGTCAATGAGAACCTAAACAATGAAGGTAACACTGTATTATGCACTTTTTTAAATCACCTTTGGACATTTACAACGTCTGACAATTTTCTAATTGTCATTTCTGAGCATTTGGTAAACTTCCTGCAAAGGCTTTGTATCCTCAAATTCGCTGCACAATCTATACAGCTACAGGTTCTATGTACAGAAAATGTTGCAAAAGTTGGATTTCTAAAGTTATGAGGTCTTTGTAAAGACTCCTTGTGACTTATATGTGAGCATGAGCTTAGGTAGGAAGACAGTAAGAAGGATCCAAAAAAACAAGAAAGTAAAAGCACCAAACATCCTCTTAAGAACATCACTAGCATTTACTGTCTCTTGAACCTGTTTACTGTATATTTTCCTTAAGGTTTAATATGATAACCAGTATGACGGGTGGGTGCTCCAGATACAAATATATTCATGGATGACTGGATGTGTGGCTCTCATTTTTTTTTTCCATTTACCCTTAAATAAGCTATGTTTTTATGTGATGTTTCTCATCACATAAAAGAAGCAAACATATTAGGATAGTGTTTTTGATTGCAACTTTAATTCTCACCACCATCAACCGCCTGGAGAAATATTTGGCCTTTACATGTTTGAGGTGGAAAAGCAGCATCTTTCATCCTTTGGCTTGCTGTAAAATATACTATATTTCTTTGTGCCATAAAGCAAAGTCTTTGACTTCTTTGAATCATGATGAGGCTGTCAATTAGTTTGTGGATGGTCTGATTTTTTTTTATATGGCGATATGAATGTCTAACAGTCAGAAACAAACATTAGAATTACACTGATAAAGATTTAAATACAGTCTGTGTTAAAATGCTGTACAGAGCAAATTCTCCCCACCTTGACATCTTCTCGGAGGTCACACTGCGTCCCAACAAGGACAAGTGGGGCAAGGGGGGCGTGTCTGCGGATCTCTGGGACCCACTTCTCAGGAATGTTCTGGAAAGAGGCGGGACTCACAACACTGAAGCACAGCAGGAACACATCTGCACTGGTGTAACACAGAGGACGCAGCTTATCAAACTCATCCTGGAAAGGTTGGGAGAAATTGACAGAGAGCAAGTGGCCGTGAGTGTCAAAGACAGCGAGATAAATACAGTGAGATAAATACAGTCATCACCAATCATCAAAACAATTCTTTTAAGGGCATTTGGATAAACGGAGAAACAGAGGAAGTGTCACTAGTCTAGCACAAGCAATAATTTGCAATGTCTTACCAGTCCTGTCTGTCCTGGAAAAGTTAATCAGGGGAGAGGGAGAATGAAGGAAAGGGTGGAGGCAAAGAAAGGGATGATGAGTTCAAAGAAGAGGAAGCAACAGAACAGATTCAGATTTAGTGCACCAGTAGAGCAGGAAAACCAACTTTTGAGACCTCTTCTCCTCTTTTGATTGCGCTGTATATATTTAGAGATACCGGGTAACATGTTTATTGATAAATTAGAATAAACTAATCGTCTTTCTTTCTCTCTCTCCCTTGATCTCCTGGTCTGACGTTTCTCTGCCTGTGATCCCCCTATTCATTTTGTTGTCATATCTGAGAACACACTGGTCAGAGGACAGTGATGTTACTTGAGGCTGGATCTGCTGTTCCCTCACAGAGGCACCCACAGGAGCTATTCTTATTTTAAAAAACATCTGACATTAGCAGTGAACTAGTTTGTGTGTCCATATACAGTGTGTTGATTTTTGTTATTATTTGTGTTGTGTTTTATTTGGTTCAATTGATTACCATGATTTGTTTTTCTGTAAACATCAGCTTTCTCTCTGACCAGTTGTAGCTCATCCTAACATGACAGGTCCTCTACTATTTTCTTTTCACATAAACAGCTGCTGCAAACGTAGACATAAGTGCATCACTTCCTGTGTGCCGGACACAGAGGGTTTTTTTCCTAGGAGAGACCTTCCAGATACCCATAGCCAGTTTCCCAGGCAAAGACTGAGCCCACTTGGACTTAGAATGACACTAAATTTAACTGACATATCCATTGTAAAACTACTTATAATATGAGTGCCAATACTCCCCCAGCAGCTGGATTTACGAGATTAATGAACTCCATGTTGGTCAAATTAGATTCTCTTCTGTTGTATACAAGAAGATGAATACCGGCAAAAAGATGTGGATAAATGTATTTATAGAAAAACTTTGAATGCATCTGTAACATTTTTTGCCAGGAAAAGCCTAATAATGTATCAGTTAAAGCTATTATTAGCCATTATTCTAAAGAGAAAGAAAGAAAGAAAGAAAGAAAGAAAGAAAGAAAGAAAGAAAGAAAGAAAGAAAGAAAGAAAGAAAGAAAGAAAGAAAGAATCCACGTCCTTGTCAGAGCCATTGTTTCCAACTTAAATAATATGACAGGAAATGCTGCTCTCTCTCTCACTCTCGTGTGTGTGTGTGTGTGTGTGTGTGTGTGTGTGTGTGTGTGTGTGTGTGTGATTGTGAGATCACTGACCTGTCCAGCTGTGTCACAGAGTTGTAATTTGACTGGCTGCCCATCCACTGACACCACAGCTACACACACACACACACACACACACAACACACAGAGAGAGACACACACAGACACCAACACACAACACACACACACAGACAATATAAGGTCAATAACAAGCATAGTGTAGTTTTCCAATGAGTAAAACTGTATTAAATGTCTTAATGGTCAAAATTTGCTGACAACAATTACACATTCTTAAAGTCAACTCTGGTATTTATTTTACTACTTTAGAGTTAATATGGCGGAGAAGAGATTTAATAATTGGTCATAAATAATCAATTCCATTTTTTCCAAGTATTTACTGAAGTCAATCATCAAGCAAATGCATTATTCAGTTCCTGGTGAGGATTTAAAGGGAAAACGGTCTCTGTTGGTTAAGTGTAGTGATCAGGCTTCAGATGGACTAAATGTACGGCACCGAAAGATGGACCAGTCAGTCGAAATCTTCAGTGTATTCAATACCACACGGCCCCTTGCACAGTTTATAGGGGAGAATAATATATATCACATTTGATCTTTCTAGATCAAGCCCGCGTTGCGTCTCGTCCCCTTCGTCCTTTACCTGAGAAGTTGTCAAACGCGGTGGGGACGTACTCGGTGGGATACCCGTTGGTGGTGTAGCTGACCACCAGGCTGGTCTTCCCCACAGCCCCGTCCCCGACCAGGACACACTTCACCCGCCTCTCTGCTGCCCCTGCCCCGGCCCCGGCCCCTGCCCCGGCCCCTGCCCCGACCCCTGCCCCGGGCCGTCGCGTCCTGGCGGAGCCCCTGTCCCGGCTCCGGACCCTCCTCGGTGGCACAGGCGGCGCAGGGGACACCGCTGCCGGCTTGTAGCTCCCTTCGCCCCGCGGAGGCATCTGGCGGGGAGCGGAGGGCGACTCGAGGCTGGAGGAGACCCGGGCAGGAGACTCAGTCCCGGTTTGGTCCAGTTTTCACATCGTCCATTGGTCCGCGATCTCCGGGGTTTCGGTGCCGTTTGTCAACTGACTTTGTTGTTGTGGCTGCGGTTCGCTTCCTTTTAGTTTCCATGGTTAAATGACAAAAGTCTGAACTTGTGCACAACGTGCGCCGTCGCGGACTGAGACCGCGTCCACTGGCTCCATGGTCGGTTTAAAGACGAGGTAAAGTCCGATGGAAAGCGCAGGGATTCAGTCGGCGACAGTCTGTGTCCGTCCAGTCATCCGGTGCACAGAGCTGCTCAAATGACATCACGGTGTGTGTGTGTGTGTGTGTGTGTGTGTGTGTGTGTGTGTGTGTGTGTGTGTGTGTGTGTGTGTGTGTGTGTGTGTGTGTGTGAGTGTGTGTGAAAGGCTAGAGAGAGAGAGAGAGAGAGAGAGAGAGTCATCAAGTTTACAATAAGAATATGACTATTAGCCTAATATTAATAATCATGAGATACCATATTTTTGTGCTCATTTATAATCCTATATCTGATAAACTCATTTAAACCTTTTTTTTTTTAAATTAATTTCCCTCCATGCTCTCTCGTGGCTTTTTTTTTCTCCATAGCGGTCTTCCTCCTAATTTTTTTTATTTCTATTTAATCTTAATGAAGTTATTTATTTTGTTCACACACCGTTTGTTAAATAAATTTACACAAGGGTTGTAGTTTCGTTTGTCATTGTGATTCCCTAAAGACACGTTTTGACCTATTTTTGTTTTATCTTAGACTGATACTGGTTTAACCTACAAACCAGTAGTAGGAAATCAAATCAAATCAAATATAATATAATATAATATAATATAATATAATATAATAGTCAGAAACAAAGAAACAAAGAAACCAATACTCTAGAGCTGAAACGATCATCTAATTAATTAATAAGCCAAGTGACAGAAAATCAATTGGAAATAATTTTGAGAACTGATTAATTGTTAGGTCATTTTTTAAGCAAAAATGCGGAAAAAAAATAAAAATCATTTGTACCGGCTTCGCAAATGTGAATATTTGCGAGTTTCCCCTAGTTTTCCATTAGACCATACGTATTGCAGTTTTGACTGTTGTTGGACAAAAAAAGAATTTAGAATATGTTAACTTGGTCTTCATGGGATAATAATGGAAATATTTTCCAATATATTCTATAATTTCATAGGCTTTAAAATCCATCAGTTATTAAAGAATATAACTGCCAGGCCTATTGATAATGAAAATGATGTAATAATACGAAATTGTCCAATATTTTCTGTGTGTTAATCACTTGATATACAGGAAAAAAATGAAGCAGTATGATAAAAGCTAAACTTTACAACAGATGAGCTCAAAGTAAATCAAAAAATAATTAAGCACTTGAAAATAGATTTTGACACAGTCCCTCTTCTAAACAAGGCAATAAGAAGATTTGAGGATCTGCAATGACTAATATTGTCCTTTAAATTTCAAACAAATCTCTGATTCTTCAAGTTATGTGAACCCAAAGGCCCCCAGACTCTACAGTAATCCAACCTTAAATAAATGCAGTGGAGTAAAAGGTGCAATAAATCCCTCCGAAATGTATCATTAAACGGAATTATTCCAGCAAAATACATGTATCTCAAAAGTATACCGTACTTGAGTAAATGCACTTAGTTACTCTCCAGCACACCACTAGATTTAATATGTACACTTTACAGACAGGACATTTGTGCCATCTAGTGAGTGAAAGATAGACACGACAGTCAATACAATTAAAATACAATTAGAGCCTTATCTTAAATAATTTTTCAGGCAAACCAAAACATGCCACGTGTGACACTGAATCATACATGATATATGAATCCAGATTAACCTTTTAGCCAGTGCCATAACATTTCTGAAGTGAGGGCTGCGGAAAAAAAAAAACACCGGCTGTATGTTCCCACACGGAGGCTTTTCGGAACCGTACCAGCGTAGCATGTGTTGTTACGGTGTTAAGAGAATCTTCGTCTCTATTAATCAGTCATAAAACGTTAACACGGCCTGTTCACCGGACAGACAGATAATCTCCGCCATAATATGTCCAGCGATACGAAGGTGCCCCCGGCGGAGGTGGTTCTGGGTTTCCTGGAGGAAGTGGAGCCGTGGCGGCTTCGGTCTCCGCAGTTTCCCAGCAAAGTCGGGGGGAAGCCGGCTTGGCTGAGCCTGAGGGGCCCGCCCTCACTGCCCGGCCTGGAGTGTGAGACCTGCCGCCTGCCCATGGTCTTTCTGCTGCAGGTTAGTGACCAGCTGGCGTACTTTGATCACGTGGAGCTCAGTTTTAACATATGGGGCTGGAGCTAAAATACACACACTCATGTAAACATTGATTCAAGTCTTCATATTGACATTGGTGTGGATAAAGTAACATAACCTGAAATCCTCTGGGCACTGGGTGGACCACCTCCCTAGCTCAGGTGTCAGCTGAGCGACCACAACTCAAGACGTGATACAAGTTTCAAACATTAGAATTAAAAACATGGAACAATATTGTAAAAATACTTTTAAACCAAGAACTAAGAGTGGACAGATTTTAAAAAGCACACACTGAAATAGGTGATAAAACTGTTTTAGGTTTGTTTTATCAACATTTATTAGGGGTTTTATACTTTTGGACGAGTGTGAAAATTATCTTCACTTTAGATTTTGTCTTTTGGCACCAAATTGTCCCATGACATAGTTCAACCTAAAATGACAGACTGACTCACTTACATCTGTTTAATAGACCTAATACTGTGAGTTAAATTCCACGTACCCATCTCCAGCCTTACTTGCGATAAACTGGATAAAGCGCTTTGGTGATCTGTTGCTGTGGAGTTGTGATGTCAACTCCTCAGCCAAACAAACTCAGACTTGTCTGAACTGCTCCAGATGATGACCCTGGTGACCCCAGTGTTTTTTATGCTCTCCATCTCTGCTGCAGGTGTATGCGCCAGTCTCTGGTATGGACAGGAGTTTCCATAGAACACTCTTTGTGTTTTGCTGCAAGACTCCTGAGTGCTACACACACAGCGACAGTCACTGTATGAAAGGTACCTGGAACCACCATTGTATTGTTTGTCATTTGTCAAGTCAAAGGACACCTGACAAATGAGCTGAATTAATTAACATTAATCGGTTAATCTGTTGGTCAGTCGACAGGAAATGAAATGGCAGGTATTTTCATAATTAAGTTATCATCTAAGTCTTGCAAAAATGTCAAACATTCATTGGGTCCAGTTTCTCAAGTATGAATACTTTCTACTTTTCTTTGTGTATGTTGGTTTTGAGACTGTTAGTCAAAACGAGAGATTTGAAGACAGCATGTTCGTTTTTAAGAAACTGCGACAGACATGTTTTTGTATATTTTTTTTCGTTTTTATAGACCTCAAAATAAATGATGAATTGAGAAAATAATCTGCAGATTAATCGATATTGAAAATAACAGGAGGTTTTTTGCATCTTGGCTACACATTTTTCCTTAAGACTTTTGTCTTTGCTCTGCTTTTCTTTATTCACCTCCCTTCCCCACGTCCTCTCCGCTCCACATTTTTGAACAGTTCTCATTTATTAATTCTTTAAAGCAAGAATCAAAGCATTTTTGTCAAGTTTTCTGACAGATTCTGTTTTTTTCTTTCTTTCTATTCAGTTTTCAGAAGTCAGCTACCCAGGAGAAATGAGTTCTACCCTTACAACCCTCCACCAGGTTTGTGCATTTGCCAGAAAGAAGAAACTTGATTTCTGTTGATCTTTTTGGATAATTTATTGACTTTTTTTCTTACTTACTCCAGAGGATCAACCCCTTGACAATCTTGAACATGACCAGACTGTGCTGCCCGTTTCTGGAGCTAAACTGTGTTGGGTGTGCGGTTGCCCCGGCAACAAAGCCTGCTCCCGCTGTCACACTGTGACCTACTGTGGAAAACACCACCAGACCCTTCACTGGAAACACATACACAAGAAGGAGTGTTGCAGCCAAGGTGTGTTTGCATGTGTTATGCACAGGGCGAAAAGTGGACAAGGTGGAAAAGATGTTTGTTTTCCTCTTCATCATTGAACATGTGCTACTGTTGTGAAACCAGTTGTCATTTGAGAATTTGTGCTTTTTTTCTGACATCATCTTGTGATGCCGTCACTAGTTCACTTGTGAATGCATGAATGGAGGATTTGTAAATTACGTTTGTCCAAGTTGAGGGATAAAAAATCAATCTGAACAACATTTTTACCCTGAGCAGCCATATATTGAAAGTATTGCAGCTTGAGTTTAGAGTCTCAGAGTTTGTAATTTCCTGACTCGATGGAGGCTAAGTATTTGTGTGATGTCTTATGTCTGTCTCTCTCTGTCTTTGCAGAAGGGTCCATTGTCACACCCTCTCCCTTCCTCTTCCCTGAGTATGAGCTGGTCACTGAGCCTGAGGAGAAAGAGGAAGAGGGGAAAGAGGAAGACACAGAGGAGGCTGAAGGAAAAGAGGAAGGGGACAGTGCTCAAAGGGGTGTAGACTGTCCCCATTTGTCAGACAGTAAGTTTTATTTTGTGCCCGACATACTGGTCACAGAAAGTCATTTATTGTATCGATCATGAGCATGACAAAATATGCAGTTTTAGTACCAGCTCTGATAACTACTCTGTTCCCCTGTTCATCAGTAAATCGAGACTTTCTGGCAGTTTATTATTTTTCCATTAACTGGCATGTCTTTCTAATGGATTTATCCTAACTTACTAATTTCTTTCTTAAGTGCTGGCAGAGACAGACTTGGAGGAGATGGCTATGTGCGAAACTGAAGATACCAAAGTGTTCCAGAGGTTTAAAAAGAAGATTGCACCAGAACCACACCAGGTAAAATAATAATGATGATAATGATGATGATACGGAGAAAAACTGAAAGGGAACACAACCGTAGTCTCCTGAACAAGCAGAGACTCTCCTCACGCTGATGAGGTGGAGTTAGAAAAGTCTACACAAATGGTTTCCTCTGTGTCCCTCTCAAATTGTTGTCTTACGTATAGGTGGTGCGTTACATTCGAGGCGGCTCTCCCTTGTGGGTCTCCTCTCAGCACATCCCTTCAGATCAGGACATCCCACCGTGCACCTGTGGTGCCAAGAGGACATTTGAGTTCCAGGTAGTCACTGTTTGTTAAATGCTCAGTATTCTGGCCTATCAAAGGCAAGTCTTCTCACTCTCCACAGTCTTGAATAATTATGTGCTATTGCGTGCCCAATATGTAAAGGT
The DNA here is from genome assembly GCA_016859345.1 of Istiophorus platypterus. Classification (NCBI taxonomy): domain Eukaryota; kingdom Metazoa; phylum Chordata; class Actinopteri; order Istiophoriformes; family Istiophoridae; genus Istiophorus; species Istiophorus platypterus. Next base: position 19,336,389 of record CM029118.1, read on the forward strand.
GTGTTTGAACACTGATGAGGGGAATGGATTCTTGAAGCAAGCCAAGCTAGAGTGTTTTATTATTTGGAGGGATTAAGTGGACAAATGCCTGTTTTTTTAGTCATGGATATGTTCAGAAGTGTCCGAAATTTGGTGCAGGAAGTGCTTCAGTACAATCACCACATCTGCCAATGGTTGATTTTGTCAAAATTCGCATGCCAGGGCAGTTACTATCCCTCTGTGGGCCGCTGTATGTCTTCTGTCCCTAGTCCATTGTGGGCAAGAAGAAAAACATCTAAATGTCTCTGATTATATGTGATTGTTTGTGCCCGTGTCTCCACAAAAGCCACAGTCCAGTTGTTGAACATCTGCCGGAGCCTAACACATGTAATAATCACGTGTATGTGTCCCTGCAGGTTATGCCCCAGCTATTAAACAGTCTATGTGTGGACTCGACAGGAGCCAGTATTGACTGGGGGACGCTGGCTGTCTACACGTGCTCTGCCAGCTGTAACCATGGTGACCAGTACTGCCCCGAGTTCATCTGGAAGCAGGACTTCAGCTCGGATAAACATACACAGATTGAACAGTCATGATGTCAGCCTGCTGCAGGACACAGCTCAGACTGAGCAATGAGGAAACTGGTTTAATAACACTTGTAGTGATGTCACTTAGTGAACTGGACATGTGCCGCTGCTCTTGTTATATAACTGATTATGCACAGATCAAATGTTAAAATCCATGTGAAACTCGGCAGACTGAGGAAACTCCTCCCTCTGAGACTGTATCAAGGAGAATGAAGATGTTGCATGGTGGCAGATAATCACTCTCTGGATTTGAATTTCTATGAGGAATAGTTGTAAATTTAATGTGCTGTGTCATGACCTGTGTTTTCTATCATTACACTAGAAGTCCAGATATTCAAACAGGAATTCTGCCAAATGGTTCTAATTTCCTGCCACTTCTGAACACTTTCTATTGTACTTCAAAATTCTGGCTTTTATGAACAAAGCACTAGTGGCATTTCTGACCTGTGTGGTTTGTAGATTATGTTCATTTTAAGTGCTACTTACTGTTTACATAGGTCAGATTTGATCTACTGGAGCAAAACAAATTATTAGCTTGTGCCTTATCATCAGATAATAAAAATTTCAACAAAGTTGTCCAAACATGGTCATCTGATTTTCTGTTCATTTCAACAAAGAGATAATGAACATGAAGCACAGTTAATGTCTGTTTTTTAGACGTTTTAATTTCTTGGACTGTCAGTGATATCTCTCATTGACATTATTGCAATTTTACTAGTATAAATTAAATTCACTGTTATGTAAATCACAGATATGTTGTGTGAGGCATCTGGTGGTTGACTGGTTAAGGCACATACAATATAATCATAGTATGCACAGTTCAATTGCCAGCTAAGGGGCTACATCATAGTGGTGTGACAAACAGACAGTTTCACATTTTTTGGTAAAACAAATCTCAGACAGATGCCGTTTCCAATAAAATAGTACAGAAATGCATCGGTAGATTATGATGCATTGGGCCCCTGAGCACAACCACATAGAAATCCACCCCAGCCCAACGCTACATGACAAGACATCTAGACTGAAAGAGCCAAATTGACTGCAAACCATGCGCATGTGTCCGTGATATTTTCCAGGTGAAGACCAGGGGTCCCCTGACCACCCGTGCCCAACAGGCCTGTTCAGTAATCAATCCCTGTCAACATGTCATTGTAGTGAAAGAAGCAGTTTTGATAAAACACTCAGTATGTACACATTTATTAAAGCACAGTGCAGAACATTAACAATTTCAGGAAAAGCGGGATTTCATTTAGATGTGACAGGGTGTCCTGGTTCTCTGACTGCTGCTCAGAATCACAGAAAAATTAATAAATACTAAGAGCAGAGATATATTTAACCTCATCTCTTCAACCACTTTGTTTTCCAAACAGAGATCAGGTGGTGAAAACAAATGGAGTGTAGACCCAAAGTTTTGAATTGGTTAACTGCATAACTTTTATTATCAAGGATGTGTCAAGTTGAAACTGCCTGTGTGACACACAAATACATTGGCAAGTGCTCAAAGTTTAAACTCATTTAAATGTAAATTTTTGGCCATTTTGTGTGTGAGCAAACAGCATCGGCAACCAAGACAGATTCATATTTACCTATGCTCAGAAATAATTCCTCAAAAGAAAACTTTAAAATATGGTTTTAAATGGCCAAAAATACAAAGAAAACTTTAAAACAATACATAAACATGGCAACATGATACATAGTTTCTGTTAGTGCTAATAAATTCCAGATGCAGGATGTATATTAAAGATAAAGCAGTTAGCCTCTTCTTTCACCTAAGACCAAGAATGTTTTTTCTTTCCCGTTTTAGTCGTGGTTGAATTTATCTAAATTTCTGATCCTGACTGCTCTTGCAGACAAGACGTCCTGTGAACTCCAAATGTTGCAGATCATCGTTCCCTTTAAGGCTGGGCTCACTTTATTAGTCAAAATAAAAAATACATTCTGCATATATTAGTGTAACCATTGAGATATTTCTTTCAGGAATTACAACAAATTAACAGTTTCTACAGAAGATTCTTCTTAGACTGACTCCACCCTTGCATGAGAATAAAGAACATCTATCAGAAGCCAAAAGCCAAGTGACATAAACCATGAGGAACCAACCAAAAACTTAATGACAACTTGAGCAGCAGGACTTGGATCAGTTCAGTTTAACTTCTGTCAATTCAACATGTAAGAGTATCCTACTTGTCACTGCAGACTGCTTAACAGACTGGAATATACTATGTCTCATGTTGACATTTTTTAGTTTTAAGGGAAATCTAGCTTAAACAGTTTGGGAATTAGGACTAAACTGAGCCCAGATCCAATTGATTAAAATGTACATGGTATGAGCATAAACCCCTCAAAAAGCAGACAGATTTAGTTTCAGATAAACAGTCTTGAGAAACTAAAATCTTAGCAAATACTGTAATAGGAATGTGGGGCTAACAGACCTGAACACATCTTGATATAACAGAGACTGAGCAGACAATTACTAAAAATGCAATGTACAAAACTATTTAAAAATGTGAAATAAAAACAGCAACAGTCCCAGTCAGACCACCTCTCTTCCAGTCAGAGATTTTTACATTTGCTTACAATCTTATGTACAATCAGGGATGTGATTGGGACAAAAAAATTCTGAAAAAGTGGGCATCAACTGAAAACAGCTTAAAAATGAATGAAAAGGACTGAATTTCAAACATACAGTCACATGTGATCAGAACAAAGAAAACGGACCTTTAAAAAGCTTGTTTTTCCAAAACATCTGAAACACCAGAGGGAAAAAAAGTTTAAAAAAGTGATTTAATCACATCCCTGTACAACAGCCCTTACAGCAGTCCAACTTGTAAAGGTCAACAAATAGATAACACTTCCACGTGAATTAAAAAAAAAAAAAAATCAAATCTGGGTAAAAAGAGACGGGATCGGGAAGATGGTAAAAGAAGGAACTACAGATCCTACGTTGTCTTGCGGAAGCCTTTCAGGATGGGGTAGATGTTTTCAAATGCTTCATAGATCTCTGCTCTCACCTTGGCACCTTGACAACAAACAGCACAGATATCATTAACTAAAACGAGTTACTATACTCAGTAATATCTGGATGATCTTTTCCATTTCTATTAAAATCTGTATTGTGCACATCCATGAGCAACAATTTTTATATAGGTCTCTTAGAATAGTTTGTTTTGCAGCACTCTATTCCAGAAAAATTTTGAATGGTTTGTAAATTGTCTCAAACCTAGTTTGCCATTTTTTACTGTAATTTCTTGTCACTTATTTTCTGACATGTACTGATACCAATATATCCGCGATAAGATAATATCACGTGTCCTAGCTCCGATCTATAAGTAATAATTCGAATGGTGGAGCAGGTCTTACCTGTGAGTACAACTTTCCCAGAAACAAAGATGAGCAGGACAATTCTGGGTTTGATCATTCTGTAAATCAGCCCTGGAAACAGCTCTGGCTCATAACTGCAACAGATAAGTCACTTTATTTCTGTCACTGCAAGAACTAGCTTTACCTTTAAGAAACAATATCAAGTTGAGAAAAACACAAGCCTGCCTTGCAAGTATTTGCATATTGATTGAAGACTTTTTTCTGAATGTCATTAAAGACTCAACCAATCCCAAATCCAGGTTTTCAGATTACACCTTGGATGTAAATTCTTCACAAGCTTCCCTCTAAGCAAAACTCAGCAGGGGGAACTGACTGCTCATATATGTGAGCAAGAATAAATCAAATCCATCCTTTCCTTCAGTGGCATGTCTCTTGGCCACAGACATGAAATTCTCACAACACAGCTATATTCTGGTAGTTTGGAAAATAAAAAAGCAATAATGAGTGATCAGGTTTTTAGCTGCACAGGACATAAAAACATACAACAGAAATTACCTGCTGAACTGCTGATGTGTGAGGACTAATCCCTCCAGCCGGATGGGGAACTTCACATCACAGCTGCCCACCATGTTCTGAATCTTAAAGTCCAGAAACTTGGCAGGAAAACCGAGCTTCTGCACCACACGGGCGTACTTTCTGGCTGCTAACCTTGACTGCTCCTCACTGGAGAATAGGTGATTCGATGAGGAAAGACAAAGATGTGGTGAGGTGAGGAAAGGCAAGGCTGGTTTGTGTCTTGTACCTCATACTGTTGTAAAGATTTATGCCCACACTAAAGAGATGACTACTATGAAAATTTGCACATGAACTGTCAACAAACAAGCTTTATTCTGACCTCTTGGCTCCAGTGCAGACCATCTTCCCCGAGCTGAAGATGAGGGCAGTGGTCCTCGGTTCTCGTATTCTCATGATGACGGCAGCAAAACGCTAAAAATATTAGAGGGAGATTCTCATTATTTACACACACACACAATAATATATATATATATATATATATATATATATATATATATATATATATATAAAAATTATATTTTATTGCAGTAATGTCCATTCGGTTGTGTTATTTCAATTTATAAGAAGGAAATGAAGCCATGATGACATTATTGAAGAAAGGATCAGGAATTATCAAATCATTCCTTGTAACTTTAAGCCTTTAAGAAGTTGTCAAATTGTTCAGCTGTTGAGCAACAAAGAAATGATCACAATAATTTGTAGCACACTCACCTTTGGGTTGTACTCAGCATTCCTGGCCCTCAAGGCGATGGTCTTCAAGTCCAGTTTACAGCCAAGATTTACAGTGGATACAATATTTCTGATAGTAAGGAGAGTGAGAAAAGTTCAGTCAGTAGCTTGGAATCGTGTTCAACTGGGTGGAAATAATGGCAATGTATTCAATTGTGGTAATTTAAAAAAAAACAACACATCTGAGCAGAAATTACATCAGGACACACCAGGTAGTCTCTGAAATGTCAGTTACATAGCCGCAGTTGGCTTAAAATGATATGAAACCTACTGTAGTTGTGGTACTATTCCAGAGCTCTCTGAGGCTGGTGTGGCCGGCGTGATAGGGGTCATGGGAGTCAGTGGAGTGTTGTAGATCGGGGTATTTCCTGGTAGCGCTGTGGTGGTCGTGCCCGTTACTGTCTGGGAATGGAAAAGCTGAGGGGTCTGCCCCGACGTACCCGGAAGGCCTGGGGCACAAAAAGGGTTTTTTTTCTGTAATATGAACTGATGATTAAGCTCCACTATGTTTAAGACTTGGAGGATAATTTTTTTCAGAAGGAATGGAAAAGACATTAGTTCCAGGATATGAGGGTGTAATTTAAGGTCATTAGGCTGGGAGAAGATGGACAGGAATATGTTAGTAGTGTGTGATTGTACCTGTATTAGCCTGCTGTGCTTGTTGTTGCTGTTGCTGCTGCTGCTGCTGTTGCTGCTGCTGCTGCTGTTGTTGCCTCTGCTGTTCCTCCAGTATAGAAAGACTGTTGGTGTTCTGGACTGGCTGGGGTGTCAGGCCTGAGCCATATGGCATCATGGGACTGAAGATTGGCATGCCTGGGGTCATGGCACCCTGCAAAAGAAGAAATCACCAAAACAACATGAAATTGGGACTGATAAGAAGACCCACATTAGGAATAAATAAAAACTCACAAAAGTTAACACACCACCGAGCACATTGTTTTGCTTGAATTAAGAGGACACTTAGAAGCTTATAATCATTGTAGACACATGATTGTGGTGTGCAGCTGTGCCTTTGTTATATGTATAGCTCCATATAACTCTCATTCCTGTATGTGATACCAGACCAGTTGTGTCATACATGACACCACTGCACACATGAAACAACTGCCTGTCCACCAGTGACGTAGCCCATTTCACTAGACCGCATGAGCGCCATACTTGTTTCCAATATTGACAGTAAATGTTGCCAATAGTGCAAGTAGTTGCATGTTGACTTAATTTGAAGGAGATGTGGTTGCAGAAATAAGCCACACTGCTGAAGCTGGTCCAAGTTGGCATCTTAAAGCCTCAGCGAGATGTATGGTACACTGGTCAGCTACAGCCAGCTGAGGGGGAAGATCTGACCCGGACGCCGTGGGCAAGCTGGGTGTTCAGGGTCAAAGGATGAGTTCATTTTGAATGTTAACCAAAGCAGTGTTACCTGAGGGGAGGCCAGCCCCTGGAAGGCTGGTATACTGTTGCTCTGGTCCATCTCTCCAGCTCCTCACGTCAGTTCACTGCCTCCCAAGAGCAGTCAACAACCCAGGCTGGAATAACTTGACACAGCAGGTGCCTCCAAGGTGCGCAGTTGGAAAAAAGGGAAACAACCAGGGGGCTGGATTCTGCGGGAACAACCTCTTCTTTTCCCTCTTCTCCGACAGCTATGTCGTGGCTGAAGAGAAGGACAGAACCGGGATTTACTCAGACAAAACAGCTTGTTAATTATTTATCGCCGGTGCATCATCAGCGCCGAGTGAAGAACTTGCAAATGCCGTGAAGCCGCAGCTGTGGCGCCAACACATTCTCGGCTTGCTAACCAAGTTACCACCTTTAGCTTTGATGGTAGTTCGCGTTGCTTTAACCCGTTCATTCATTTTGACCCGCCGTAGATCTCGGGTCCTGTAAACGGTTTATAATGTAAAACACGGGTGAGCGACGTGTGGGCCGAGAGGTGTCCGGCGGAGAGGAGGTGCAACGCATCAACTCGGCTGCTAGCCCAAGTTAACGCGCACAACTGATGTTAGCCGCGGCAGCTAGCATGAAGCCGTGCACGAAAAGCGCCGCGGCCACAGCGGAGGCAGCGACTTTATGCGCTAAATACAACCGCAGACGAACCCGCCACCTGCCGGCGCAGCACGGCGCCTAGCCCGCTGACTTACGGTCGTGCTCTGGTCGCTGAATCCAGCACGGAAACAGGTTTAATTCCGCCTCGGTTTCGTGCATGGGTTCGGGGGTATCCCTGCTACTCTTCTTCTTCTTCTTCTTCTTCTTCTTCGTCTTCTTCTCCTTCTTCTTCTTCGGTGCTCGCCAGCGTCAACGACTGCATCCGGAAGCGGAACCTTTATTTTCCGCTGTGTCACAGCCCGCTTACAAACAGAGCAAAGATGGCGTCGCTGAGTGACAAGTCGGTTTGGGACGAGGTGGAGGATGGCATCGGCGAGGAGGTGTTAAAAATGTCCACGGAGGAGATAGTCCAGCGGACTCGGCTCCTGGACAGCGAGATAAAGATCATGAAGAGCGAGGTGCTGAGGGTGACCCACGAGCTGCAGGCCATGAAGGATAAAATCAAGGAAAACACGGAGAAGATTAAGGTGAACAAAACCCTGCCGTACCTGGTGTCTAACGTCATCGAGCTGCTGGATGTGGACCCCAACGACCAGGAGGAGGACGGGGCCAACGTGGACCTGGACTCCCAGAGGAAAGGAAAGTGTGCCGTCATTAAGACCTCCACCCGGCAGACCTACTTCCTGCCGGTGATCGGGCTGGTGGACGCCGAGAAGCTGAAGCCCGGAGACCTGGTGGGCGTCAACAAAGACTCCTACCTGATCCTGGAGACCTTACCCACCGAGTACGACTCCAGGGTGAAGGCCATGGAGGTGGACGAACGCCCCACCGAGCAGTACAGCGACATAGGAGGGCTGGACAAGCAGATACAGGAGCTGGTGGAAGCCATAGTCCTGCCCATGAACCACAAGGAGAAGTTCGAAAACCTGGGCATCCAGCCGCCCAAGGGGGTCCTGATGTACGGACCACCGGGCACAGGGAAGACCCTTCTGGCCAGGGCCTGCGCCGCTCAGACCAAGGCCACCTTCCTGAAGCTGGCCGGTCCGCAGCTGGTCCAGATGTTCATCGGCGACGGAGCCAAGCTGGTGAGAGACGCCTTTGCCCTCGCCAAAGAGAAGGCCCCGTCCATCATCTTCATCGACGAGCTGGACGCCATTGGAACCAAGAGGTTTGACAGTGAAAAGGCAGGAGACAGAGAGGTGCAGAGGACCATGCTGGAGCTGCTCAACCAGTTGGACGGATTTCAGCCCAACATGCAGGTTAAGGTAAAGAGACTGCTTCCCTGAAAACCTGTGTTAAACACATCGACGTACAGTCTGTATACCGAGTGTCAAGTTGATGTTCATCACATTGGACTCCAGGGAAATTAGAACTGGCGCTAAACATCAGACCGCCTTCCCATGTTTTTTTACAAAATTGTACTTTAGTGCTCCCTCTGGTGTTAGTTTTGACACCAAATGTGTTCTACCACGAGCCAAAAGTAAAAACGTACACAGATGAGGTCAGAATTGTATCAGTTTACTTTAATGCAGTATTCACAACCAGCAAAAGACAACATATAAGCTGTGTTATGTAGATATTTAATCTGATACATTAAAAAAATGTCTGATCTCATATTGCAATCATACATCTTTAATACAGCGTATAAATATATTAAACAGCCTTTCCTAATTTTATAATCACAATGATATCAGAGAAAACACGAAAATGGAAATACCCACAGAATAAAAACACTGATTAAATGGTGTTCTGCCAGGTCACTTTGGCATCCCCTACTCATATCTAGTCTATGTTCAGTGTCCATAAACCTATGGAAACTACCGAACAAAGAGGACATGTACCGTTCAAAATTAAAGAGGAAAAAAAAAAGAAACTCCCTCCTCCAAATGGTCAGGTGCCGTAAAGCAAGATCGAGCAAGCTCTTTTTTCAGATTTGTCTCATTCTAAATGCAAACAAAAGAAACATGAAATTAAGTACATAAAGAATACAAAGGTGAATACAAAAAATTCAAATATGAAGTACAGACATAGGGTGGCACAAAATAAAAGAATACAAATATTTGTATGTTTTCCCACTTAAACATCAAAATTGGAGAATGGGATTGATAAATATACAAACCTAAAATCATAATTTTACTAAAGTTTATAGTGATTAAAAAAGAGAAAAAAAAAACTGCCTTCCCTGTCTGCTTTCCTGTATTCATCCTCACCACAGTAGCGACTAGCTTTAGATCTACAGTATGATGACTACAGTTTAACTACAGTAATATAGTGTGTGTATTTTTAGGTGATTGCTGCTACAAACAGAGTGGACATCCTGGATCCTGCACTGCTCCGTTCAGGTCGTCTGGACCGGAAGATCGAGTTTCCCATGCCCAATGAAGAGGCCAGAGCTCGCATCATGCAGATTCACTCCCGCAAAATGAACGTCAGTCCTGATGTCAACTATGAGGAGCTGGCCCGCTGCACCGACGACTTTAACGGAGCCCAGTGCAAAGCTGTTTGTGTGGAGGCCGGTATGATTGCGCTGCGTCGTGGAGCTACAGAGCTGAACCATGAGGATTACATGGAGGGAATCCTGGAGGTCCAGGCCAAGAAGAAGGCCAACCTTCAGTACTATGCCTGAGGACACTGCTTGTGTCTTTGTTTGTGTGTGAGGGTCTTTGATCTTTTAAGAAGAGTTGAATCAACACTTGTCACAATTGCTGATTATCTTGAGTTAATAAAAAGAAATAAAATGTCATAAGTCTTGTTTTGTTTCTCCAGCTAAACAATGAGTATGAAAATCCACTGTAAAATTTTTGAAAAAAGGAAAAAAAAGACTAAAACTCTCTACTCGCATATTGAGAGGGGTTTAGTTTAAATAAGTCACTCATAAAAGTTTAGATAAGAATGTCAAAAGGAAAAAAAAGCTAAAAAGTTTGAAAAACAAACAAGCATGATCACTTGCATAAGGCTGCACGTCATAAACTTTCATCGCAAAAACATTTTGGCTTCAGGATGGGCTAAAACAAATTAACATAAAATTAAACTGAATCAAACCAGCTGATTATTACTCTTAACAAACAAATCCTCTTCTAAAATCCTAACCTAGAAACAGAAGGAAAGATAACACAAACAAAATCTCTCCCAGGCTCCCATCAAGTGACGTAACCTTAAATCGGTGACTGCACTGAGAAGAGAATAAACAAAATATTGTAGACGTTTAAATGATCACAAAGACAATAAGAGAAAACTGATGGAATATCTATGCAAGAAGAAATATATAAAAGTTCACTTAAACTTTCCAACATCCTTTCCAGTGGTTTTGGACGTCAGCTTGGCGCAGTGGAAGTTTGTGCAAAGATACATGGAGCTACTTGGGTGAGCCTGGGAGCATGTCACTGTAATATTCAAAGGCACTGATATATTTGAGGTCTATATAAGAAACAAGGAGGCCGGCCCTCAAAAGCTCGCTGAGAAGTGTGGGAACAGTCAATACCTATTCAGTAATCATGACAGAGCCCTCAGCACTCGGGTATCAGACATACTGAAAGGGATTGAAAAATTGTCCTGTTGACCAAATCTTGGGTTTTAAGAGATAGATAAAACCATTGCAGCAAATAAGGCAGAGGTGAATTGAGCTCTGTTCGAGAGAGCACAAAAAAGGTGGCAAATAGCCGCTGCCAAAGGGCATCCTCAGCATGTAATTTTATCTGAGGGGAAGTCACTGAAACACAGGTACAGATTATACTGCTTGGTAAAAAAAAAAAAGGAGCGAGAAGCCTTCTGCAATTAAAACTAGAGAAAACTAAATGTGTCTTAATGCCACAAGAAGTTTTCAGTTAACAAATTGCAATAATGAGACCACCTTTCAGTTCACGTGTGAATAAGGATAGGAATGAGTTGTTATTGTAGCCTACTAATCACACTGAAATTCCATTTTAATTCACATCAATGAACAAAGCACAAGATGTGGGTGGTGTTTCAGGGTATGGTCACCAATGACCCTGTATACATTAATGCACATTGTGATTTCCATGAAACAAATCTCTCTTTTAACTGTAGATAAATAGTTTACAAATAAATATAAAAGACAAATACGCCTTATATTTGCTCATTCAGAGCAATTGCAGGTGACACAGGATGATGTAAAATCCCTCCTGTCCAAAATCTGTTTACCTCAAATATAAAACCATGTCACACTTTTAATTCTTTAGCTATTTCATATTTTGGAAAAGTATATGCAGAGGTGGTAGGAATAGTGTATACCAGTCAAGGATGGCTTACTTTGAATACTGAAACAGAAGTTTTCTGAACCATTCATATTGGAGTTCTTTTATATTCATCAATATATTGATGTGTACTCCTTAATAACATATTTTTTATACATAATTTTTTTGAACTTAGTCCCTAATTTTTTCACTACTCCATTCCACTATTCCACTATGCTAATATAAAGTATGTGCCTTGATCCCATTTGTCTTTCCCTGTCAATAAAGAAGCTAATTCTGTGTTGCATGTACTTTCTATACAAAGTACATCACATCAGTAGCATCAGTAACATCAGACAAACGCTCATATGCCTGCACTTTTGTTTTAGCTTGCTGAGATGACCAGGGAGGCCATAGTTTAGCCAATTATCGAACAAGCGATGTGAAGAAAACAAATTTCTGATTAACTAGTTTAAGTTAAAACATTATATGATTTGTCATTCGGTTCTGTTGACTAACTATTAAATCTACAACTGCTGTATAAAATATAAAAAATATGTAAATCTAAACTACACAGCACAAGACCATAAAATTGGAGTACTGTACTGCAAAGTCAGATAGCAACAATACAGGGCATTAAAACTGTTCCAAGTCAACATTTAACTTTGCATTTTAAGTGACAGTATTAGTACTGGTTGCTGCCAATCTGTCATCAGTTTTAAAAGAATTTATAAACAGACTCATTTGCCATTTTAACACCGTGGGCAGAAATTTTCAGTTCATATGATCTTTTTACTAATTAGGGCAGAGGTAGGTGCAACAGTTGAGTCTAACTGAGGTGGAGTGTATATGTGTGAACACGTGAAGTGAACAAGAGAGGCAGACTTTTTCAGTTCTTTACATTTATTAAGAATGTAAAAAGAATAGCAGAGTATGTATCCTTCCAAAACATAATGAAAAATCCAATCAGAGGCAGAGTCTACACAAGGGGTGGAATAACCTTGCTTCTCAGAACAGGAGTGCTGATCCAGAATCAGGTTGCTTATCCACAACAACAAGGATGTGGTAATAGCAAAAAGGAGAATTGATGAGAGAAGGAGAAGAGCATATGTTTGAAATGAATGTATACAGTGAACTGATATCAAAAAAGGAAAAAATCAGCCCTCAATAAAAGCCTCAAGAGGCCCCTTGCAGCAACCTCGGGATCAAAAGTCCTGTTTTAAGAAACTTGATGTAATAGGGACAAGAGGGTGAATGTGGAGAGAACAGAAGCAGAAGCAGATGGAAACATCATATTTACTCCTCAATCTTTCCTCAGAGGTATAGTCTGCTCATTAATCCCCTCCTTAGTGATGATGCAGATCCTTAGGGCATCTCCGGTGTAGACATCTCTCTCTGCAGCTGAGATGAAAACATCTTTGACCAGCTGAATGACCTTCTCCTGAGTCAGAGGAACATGCTGAACACCCTCCATGTTCTTGAAACCAATCTAGGGGCAGAAAGTATCAAAAGGAGTGAAACATGTACCTTTTCCACTGTAAGGCAACTTAGCAACAGCATTGTACATTTGCTTGTCTGCATATTTGATGATGAAATAATTATATAAATACAAATACGCGAATATGGCAACAACAGGATAGCATACATATGCTCATTATCTACCTGATTGTCAAGTAGCGGCTGTAGCATGGAGCTTGCTGATCCTCCGGCCTTGTAGGTGTCTCTCTGGTAAGAGCCCACCGGGTCAAAACTGTACACTGCTCCCTTGCCTACATTACAGATATTAAATATTACCCATAGACAGTCATACCACAACGTAGTAAAAGCTGTAAAGTTTCCAATTTAGACACAAGAAAGATAATGCACACCAACTGTGTGATACAGAGACACATAAGCAAAAACAGTCTTGACCACCTTAACATTTCCTGACCCCTGTTGTCACAACAGATTAGAATTTCATATTGCAACTACTTCCTAAACACACAGAGAATCACCCCATCATTACGTTTCCAAGAAAATTAGCTCATGCATCTAAGTACTTACCCTCCTCATCCAGTCCTCCGATTATGTTGTAGACATAGTAGGGGAAGAACCTCCTGCTGTACAGGATGGTAGACAACATGGCTGCAATGGCCCCACTGGTCATTGTCTTATTATTAGAATGTTTGTACATCTGAAAGAGGAAAGGGAATATTCAGATGTTAGAAACAATTAAGTAACCTGTGACAGGAGCTGCAAGTCTTCTAGGGGTGTAGGATGTAATTCAGAAAAACTTAAAGATAAGCAAAGATGAAGTATTTATAGTTAATTAACTGTGGTGACACTTAAGACTATTAGGGTTGCTTGTGTAAGAGGAGACTTCGCAGGGCAAATATCCTTAATGTGCACACAGTCCCCCTAGATTTTTGTTGTAAGAGGTTTTTTAGAATAATTCTAACTGAGGGAAAACAAAACTGTCATCATTAAAGACAACATGACACATTAGAATATAAGCCTCATTTGAACTGTCTTAAGAGAAAGAAAATGGAGTCTTTAGTCTTAGAATGAGACTAAAGAGTGAGTGAAGCAAAAAAAAGAAAAAAAAAACTGCCTGCATCAGCTCACCTTTAGTCTAGCATCAATGATCTTAGTCAGAGTCAGGCAGTCGCCGTGGAAACCGCTGCATCCTATGACAGTTGTGTTTGTCCTGTAAGGTGAGACACAAGCACAACTATTGGATACACTCAGAGCTGCAAATTCCTCGGTTACTCTTGTGGCAATGTCCAGAGATTTTATCTCCCGATAGCGGAGAATCACCATTCACAGGAAAAACTACACTTCCCATCGTACAAAAGCAGTGGAGGTGCAGCGACCTCCAGAAAGAGACAGGATGACTCGTTACATGTTAACTAATTGCCTCATTGCATTTACTTCTGCAGCCCTTTCGTGACAGTGCACACTTACAACTTGTAGCATTTTGGTGAGTCCCGGCTGTGGATCGAGTAGCCTTCACTCAGCCTTGTGTCTGAGGCTACAACGGCGAAGTCTTCCCCGGCAACGGCTAGTACAGTTCTGAAAAATAAATAAATGACACAACACATACTTTTTTTAAAAACGAATTTTATAAACAGCCTCACCAAACAGAGAAATACAGTGCTGTCCCTGACGCTTGCTAACGGAAGCTAAGCTAGTGATTCGAAACCGAAACTGTGGTTATTAGCTTACTAATCTGCCCTTTTACGCATCTTTGACCTATAAGGTTGCATATAAAAAGGTAAAACGAGGATTCGTTATGTTTTGGACGAAGAAACCGAGCTCTGGTCGCAACATTTACACCAACATCACCTGTGTTCTTTCCTGTTTGCTAAGCTGGTTAACTTGTTAGCACAGTCCAACTGGATGTACATGTTAGCTAGCAGGCTAACTAGCCAACAGTTGGAAAAGCCCACCTACCCTCCGTTGAAGGCGTACGGTGAGAACCGGTGCTCCACTGGGCCGGTGTAATGATACTCTTTCATCTTCCCAGAGTCTCCAAAAGACTGAGCCGAAAGCATCTTTGATACCGAAAAGCGGTGCTGTTCGGGATTCTCTCAAATAAAGTCGCTGTCTCACTGCAATATGGCAGCCTCTTCTTTTAGCGTCCGCTCGGCGGCGTCTTTAGCTGGACCCTGTGCCAGAGCGCCCCCAGAGGCTGTTTCACGCGGATCAGCTGAGGACGGAGGCCAGCGTTACAGAGATTTTCGTGAGGGGAAGAAATGATAGTTCACCACACAGTCTCTACGATTTGTCTCTGTTTTTATCTCGGTTATATTCTTTTTCAGACTTGCGGGTTTGCTGTGCTGAATTGTAGGTCCAAATAGGAATGCATTAAAAAACTTCAAGACATCAAAAGCTTCATTTGGGCTGCAAACATAATTCAAATTCTTGTCATTTTCCTGCTAAAATTGTTTACTCATATAGTCTAGGATCGTTAAAGGCTCAATATGCATCTTTCTCTTAAATGCTCTAAAGATTATTTTGCACTTTAGTCTCAAAAATGTCCCAGTCATGTATTTCAGTTTTTGTTTTGAATTATCATTTTAGGGTTCATTAATTTAAACAATGTAGCTATAAAACATAATAATGCACAATTAAACAGCAACACGCTATATATGGTAGACGGGCTCTGTTCATATCTACATTTCCTACACTCTCAGCCCTAGCAATGGCAAATAAACACAGTGAGGCCCCAATGTCTCCTATTATTTTTTTAAGATAAAAATGTGCATAATGATGCTATTAAAGTCTATACTGTGATATCAGGTCTTTGACGAATGTTTGTTAGCCTCGAAACAAGATACTATTAAAGTGAACACATTTACTGGGATTCTATTTAATATGGTACACAAAAAGTCACAGATGAATTAATAAGTTTTTTGTAAGTTTCTTTTATTGAAAAAAAAAACACTTGGGAATTCAGTGACTATGACGTTATTAGTGACAAAAAACCAACCTGCTCATTTGAGGACAATACAAAATAGACAAAAAATATCAGAAAAGCAACAAAAACAACTTCTTTTAAAGCTGATTGCATTAACATCAGTTGAATAATTATGACTGATGAATGCTAATTTAATTACAATTCTAAGTAATTACAATGAGTGGTTACATTTTTGTACAATAATCAACATTGAATGTTTGAAAAAAAAAGTTGATAAACAAGATTCACATAAATACAAGAAAACTGCTGCAGCCATGAGGTCAACCACAGCCAGTGCCTGTTATTCTATATAGCAAGCACCATGTCATTATGTAAGACGAGACTTTGTTTAAATAAGATTGCTCTTTACTGGCCTGCATCATTAAATAGAAGTTTATTCAACTGTTTATAAGATACAAAAACATAAAAGTGAAAGTAACAAATGACATCAGCAAGCTTTTGAGAACCCTGATTGTGTCAGTAGCAAAGGATCAAAAGCACCATTTGTTCAACTGAAACAATATCCCATCAAACAGTTTATCAATGCAGGAATGTTAGGAAACTACAAAATTACTGGTTTAATGAAGTAGGAACACACTGATACTGTTAGTGGTTAGAGGTCCGCAGGAGTTAGTTCAGTACATCTGGATTAGATTTACAGTTTATCTACTATTATTTACTGTATGTATTGTGTCTGAGGTTCAGTAAGTCTCTACCAGTACAGAACAGAGTTGCTATGCTTAGTTTAATGCCTACCTTCGTGAGCCCATACATTTGGCTTGAAGACTGGAAAGAAGAATTCAAATTATAGGCATACCTTACTTATGCTGTCCAATCTTTCACGGTGAATATTAATAAGATTAATAATAATTATTACTCAGAGTAACAGCAAGTTGAGATCTTGTGTTTGATTTTTGGTATTTGGTAGGAGAGCTACGCTTTTGTTTATTTTTGGATCACAATCTGGGCCTTTATGTCATTCTCCAAGGAAGCTTTAGAGATAAACAATGATCTGATCTTTTAAAATTTTACAACTCCTGCAAATGACAGTGCATTTGTGTAGAATTTGGTCAAGGTATATTGGTTAAAGATGTTGATCATTTTTGAGCGGACCTAGTCTTCTTAGGTGTTTTGGATCCTCCCTTCTTCTTGGGTGTGGTGAAATCTTTGTCACACACTTCACATACCCAAAGCCCTGAGGAGAGAGAGACTGGATTAATAACTATGAAAGAGAGAACTGAAAATACATTTTTTAAAATTCTCTATTAGGAAAGCAGACTAAGTGAACGACTGTAATGGAACTTATGTATGTACAAGTCTACTTTTCTCTCTTTCTTGTAGTATTTATTGTCCAGTCAAGAAGTAGGATGCATATCAAGACTGTAGTTCAAGTCCGGTAAGTGGCTGTGTATCTGTCTGTATGTCCACCCACTCACCAGTAGGTATGGAGTCCAAGCCCACGCAGAATGTGTGGTAGCCTCGATCACATTTGTCACAGAACATCATCTCGTCCTCATGGTGGGGCTGCTGGCACACGGTGCAGGTCTTGCACTCCATACACTGCCAGCGGTACGTCTGGATCTCACACACCAGCTCCTCGGTCATGTCCAAGCAGGAGGGGTGACCTAAAGTTTATGGACATGGAGAAACGTGTGTAGAAGCAAACAAGCATGCACAGAGACGGAAGCACGCACACAAACGCACACACGCACACAACCAAGGACAAAAATAAAAATACAAAACACATGCACAGACACACACGGGCAAGCAAACACAAAGACAGAAAAAAAAGACATAATGTGAACAGGCCCACCCATCTACATGCACACACATGTGAATAAACCGTCCTCATTATATATAAAGAGAAATATCTAGAATCGCAATATTTTTTTCTCTGGCCAATATTTGCCATATGTTGAGTCTATCTGATAATAAGGAATAAAATACAAAAATTGCCCACGTATATTTGAAACAGTCTTTAGATGAATTGTTGTTATAACATTTAAATCACGTTTGTGGTTGTTCAGTCAGTGTAAATCATTACAAAAGTGAACTATGCACATTAGCTTAAATTACCCAAAAGGTAGTATAAACATTCGCCTGAAAGTGTAAAACATATTCATACACCACCTGTGATTCTAGCTCAACATAAGTTGCACAAAATATGAATACAAATATCATTAGAAGTGGCTAAATGATGCTGATGTTGTGTAGCACATTCTGGAGATTTTTTCTTGGACTTAAAATTTCTTTTAGTTTTTTAAAATTTAAAACAAACAAACAAACAAACAAACAAACAACGAAAATCAGGGCACTGTCCTTTAAAATCAAGTTTGTGAACTTACCACTGTTATCACATTGGGAGCAGTGAATGAGAGCCTCTGGCTTGCCTTTCTTGTTCGCCTCTTTACCCTTCTGGCAAATGCCACATATAGCATTGGGAATGACCTTAGGCTGCAAGGGCAGAATAATGCTATAAAAACCAAACATACATGGGTATCCTGTAGTCATGGACAATTAAGTAGTTCATCAAAGGTTTAATGTCTGGAGAAAAAAAAAACCAAAACTTTATCTGAGCTAAGAAGGGTTTATTCTACTTGGGGGCACACTACTCGAATTATATGAATGACTGGTTTATACACTTTAAAACACAAACTTTATCACCTGATATCATAGAAGCTGACATAGTAATAAGAGATTAGAATATATCTCAGTGTGCAAATACAAAAATAAGGTGCATAATGTCTAAAAGACCTTGCAAGAATATTGCATCTGAAATCTGGGGCAGATTTGTTTTTCACATCTTCTATAATGTAAGAATGTTTAATGTAAAGTTGTAAAATTAAATCAATATGCTGTCAGACACAAGTGCCACTTCTGCCTCCTCTGTGAGTTTTAAAACTTTGTTTCCCTGCTTTAGCTGTGCAGTATAAATATGGACATCTAAAGAGTTGCTTTCTATTGAATGTATACGTTTACACATAGGACAGAAAGGTAATAACCAGAGCAGAAAGCTAACAAGACTCTGGGGCATTTTAATCAGGATGTCACACAGGTAAACAAGGAACTATTTTAAAATTTAATGTATCTATTAGAAGCAACAAAACACTTTTAAATGAAAAGAGGATCATTACTGCCCATAGTAAAAAGGAAGAAGAATCATTGGTTGGACTTCAACAGCCTTTATACAAAACTCCACTAAGAAGATCGTTGTGACTCAAACTTTTAGTGAGTCAAAATATGTTCAAGAGAATTTACCTGAAGCATGAAATACATATTAAGATGAGCTTGTGTTATGGCATTTGGCAATATCGCAATAGTATCCCCAAAGTTTACAAAATCCACAATCATCTAACAAAGTTCTTTTTGTTTTCTTGTTATTCTTTGGCAAAGCATTTAGTCTGATTAACATGCATCATGTTCAAGTCTAAAGGTTCAAGATATGGTGAGACATCCTTCATTAAAAAGATCCCCTGATTGGAAAAAAACAGCCAAAAGGTACAAAACTATGGGTCAGTAAAGGACATGGTTTGGTAGTAGTGATGAAAACCAAGAAAAAAAGCACAACTCAAAGGGATAGACAGGAGCAGGAAATGGAAGTAAAAAAAGGACAGGCTAGACACAGTCCCCTGAACTACTTCTGCACATTTTCATATATTTCACCACCAATTCTCCTTTAAAATTCTACCACTCATAGATTTGGCCGACAATGATTACTGATATTAAAAAGGTTTGTGTACATTGCTATTGAGAACTGATTCTTCACAACTATAATAATGTGTTTGTGGGGACACGAAACGCCTACATTATTAGCAGTGCCCAGCCAACGCATAAAGTCAATCAAGTCTGCTTCGTGCCTGCACAGTCAAAACAACTAGAAATGTTCACACAGTAAAATTGAAAAAAGAGCAATTCATGAGGCTAAATCCAGCTAGTTTGATTAAGTTTATTCTAAATTACCTAAATTCTAACAAAAAAAGATATACTACTTTATATACATAAAAGGGAAAAAAACCTATAAACATCATGTGTAATTTCAGTCAGGGAGGCATACATACAGAGGAAAGAGTAAGTGGGAACTTTATACTGGCTGACCACACACGCATCCACAGCTGGATTCCACTGATTTGGATAATGGATAATATGGTATAAACATTGTGTTTTTACTTTTGCCATCTAAGTAATTAATTAATGTCTCTGCTTTCAAGAGACATCTTTTTTTAAATAAAAGTCTCTTGTAGCACTTGCTACAAATGTTAACCTGTTAGCTTCATCTCAAAACTTCAGCGACTGAACTTTACACAACCTTGCGACTAACAGTGATAATCATGGCCCTCAAATTTAATATGTCTTATTCACATAATAATAACTTTCTGAGCTCCTTCTGAGGATCAAACTTGCACCACACACCTCTGGCTAGGCTAAGAGCTGTAGGATTCAATGGCAAAAACACTGGCAGACAGATCTACAGCAGTTGATGCTTATGTAATTAATGTCATAGGTGTTTGAGCCGCCATCACAGAATAAATACAGTTTTTTTTATTTCCATAATGTCTCCATAATGTCCCATCTATGTGTTAGCTACAGAAAGGCTGTGGAGCCACAGCTGACGTCGCAATTTAAATTCAAATCCTTAACCTGGACTTATCATGTTAATGGTACAGCATGGATTTAACATGAATGTAACATGCAAAATGTATTGCATCTGGGGGAAAAAAAACAAACACTGCTGTAGAAGCAATTAGTCAATCTAATTCCAACTTTGTTATCCATAATTAGTTTTTATTCATGAAATGTTTGTGAAACACCACACTACTCAAAAGCTTTATAATTTCCAAACAAGAGGTCACCATTAACCACGGCACAAACTGTAGATGGTAGCCAGACCAGAGCGAAGTAACGTTGATCAGCTAGCAGTCTGCACCACTGACAGACATCTTCTCTGTCACATGTAGAGTCAATTTCTAATCAGTAGATCTTTAATCTACTGGGATTTCTCTGATAATGGGAAAATATAGGAAAAATCTACCGCTGACAAGGGGACAGGCACATTCCAACTCTAAAGGCATTTGACTTTAGCCAGTTTACCAGAGTTACATATTTATGAATTATACCTGATGTCTGTATACTGCATTTTTTCAAATACAGAAATGGCTGAAAGTTATTACATCTATAGGTCCTTTTGTAATCTTCTCAAATTGAAACAGTACAGGGATATTAGGTTACTGGCAAATTGTAGTTATTTCTGGCTACCAACATGCCGTTTCATATCTGTAGGCTCAAAAGAATATGCAAAATGATCTGATGAATAAAGGTCAAGTCAGAGTTAAGTTAAATCAAACTTAAACACACTTGAATTGGTAACAGGTTAACAGAAAAGGACCATGCCCACACCACAAAGCTGAGCCGAACTCAACTGGACTCACCCATGTCTATCATACTTATTAATGTTCATAT
Source organism: Istiophorus platypterus (assembly GCA_016859345.1). Classification (NCBI taxonomy): domain Eukaryota; kingdom Metazoa; phylum Chordata; class Actinopteri; order Istiophoriformes; family Istiophoridae; genus Istiophorus; species Istiophorus platypterus. Next base: position 19,357,712 of record CM029118.1, read on the forward strand.
ACCAGCATATTTTTAGCTGTTCAGGTTTAGGATTGGAAAAATAAACAAAAATTAAAGTGCATAGCACAGTTGGCTGTAGGGAGCAAACGGCAGACTCACATAATGCTATTTGCCTATCTACAGTGCCTCAAACATGTAGATGAAATTAAAGACATTTATTTAAAAAGACTACCAAAGATATGCCATGACTGGATGTTAAAGAAAGGTCCGCTGACATGAGGCTTAACCAGTGGAGTCCAAATCCGGACAGCATGCAGACCACTTATAGCTCAGCTCAGCAAAAGTGTGAACAAGGTCAGCAAGACCTCATCTCTCAGGGACAGGTAACGCCCATGTCAAACAGCTGTCTGATACTTATTAAAAGATTAACAGTACATCACATGGTGTAGAAACAAAGCATATTACTATACCAATACACACTTTAAACATTAGGGTTAAGTGCATTCTATTCTTCAGATATAAATGTTAAAATTTTCTAGTGTTAACATCAACTACTTTAAAAGAAACCACAAAATGTATGTGGTTTATATTTTCTATATTGGAGTAACAAAAAAACTTTTCAAAAATGAAAAAGGGAAAACTAGCAGCCAAAACATCCACTTACTTGTCTTGGAAGTATATATTTTTGACAAGTGAGGACAGACAAGAGGTATATTGAAGACACACAAAAAGAAAAACTTTTAAAGTTCAAATTTGTCTTCGCTGAAAAGAAAAAAAAAAGTGAAAGTGCAGTGAAAAAGAAACAAGTGAACTGTTCCTTTAAAATGTTCTTATTGCTCACAGTCTGGTTTGAAGAGGGGGGGGGAGCCAAGTGGCAATCATAAAAACAAAAACTGAAGACAGGACCCCCAGTGAGTGAGTGTGAGTGTGTGTGTGTGTGTGTGTGTGTGTGTGTGTGTGTGTGTGTGTGTGTGTGTGCGTGTGTGCGTGTGTGTGTGTGCGTGTGTGCGTGTGTGTGCGTGTGTGGACCAGGTTGTCCCAGCTGAAATGCTGAAAAACTGTAGAAGCCGGAGAACAAAGTGAAGAAAGCTAGGGAGGGGTGGCGGGATGGATGGAATAAGGGAGTGGTAGTAGTAGAAAGAGGAGGAGGGGGTAGAAAAGTGCTGCTGCTGTTGTTGGAGAAGAGTTCAGGTGGTTTTGTCCTCTACCTTGTACCCTGGGGTGGCTTTGTGGGAGGCTGAGTGGCGCAGGCTGCCATCCTTTCCCGGGGTGGATGTCCTGTCTTTGGCCTTGGACTTGTGGCCCTGTCCACCTCCTCCCTCGTGGCTCTCTACATCTGATGTGTTGCCTGAAGAACTGTCCTGTAGAGTGAAGGACAAGCAGTTTAGGAGTAATGTACACTACTATATTTCAATGTACAAGTATGAGTCGAGCATAGCTGAGGTTAATAATGGATGAATGATCTGACACAGATCCAGTGGCTATTAGAATAGCAGCCTAATGTCTTACAGATGAGTTCTTATTCTTTTTGTCATCTTTGCCGTCCTCAGCATCATCTGAGTCGGGCTCTGAGTCCAGTGCAGGGAGCTCTGGATCCAGTGGAGGCTCAAACAGAGCTGTGTTCAGTGGCAGGTATCGCAGCTCATTAGGCGAGTACCTGTTATGCACAACACAATGATGCATCAGGGCAAAACATTCCATACTTTAATAGATAATACAGCCTGGAACCCTATTAAGAAAACACAATTTCACTTAGGAAAAAATCAACATAAGTTTTAACTTGGTTACCTTGGATACTATAGAGGCCGAGTGTAGGCAAAAAGCATTCATCTAGTTGTGTAATGTACCTTTTGTAGTAGTCTTGGAACTGCCCTGGTATAAGAGCCACAGGGTAGGGCCCCGTCCTGGTCAGCTCTGGAGCTAGCACCTTGAACCTGCCCTGAGGCACCTGGATAATCTGGAAGAAAACATAAAACACAATGCAACTCAAAAATTCTACATCTCTTATGTAAAAATAGCCAATACTTTATCGTCAGCTCTTTAACAAATTTCTGCAAAATCACAGGTCATCCACATCTCAAGTTGGACTTACATGTGTCTGGAGGTCAAAGTAAGCTCTCCTCTCTTCCATACGCTCCCTGTTGAAGTTACTGTTGAACTCTGCAGCTTTTTTTGCCGCCTTCTTAATGTACTCAGGAACCTTACTGGCCTCAACCTTCTGAGGATTCTGCTGCTGCATTTGCTATCAAAAGTCAACAGATAAAGATATACGTTTTGACTTTTTCATCCAATGCCTTATTGTCAGATCTATGACCTCATTAATCATCAGACTATTGGTTCTACATAATATATCAGTGGTTTGTGGACTTACAGAGTACTCTTTAGCGATTCTTTGTCGCTCTCTCTCCTGCAGTATGACTGAATACTCAGAGTGTTTGGTGGGATACTCCTTTATCATCAGATCTATGACCTCATCACTCCTCAGAGCAGTCAGACCTGGAAACAAACAAAAAACCCTTGCACAATCAAATACTTCTCACAGTAGATCATAGGAAAAAGGTTCCTTGCAAATAGCTAGGATTTTGTCCACTGTGGGGAAAAAAGCTGTGCTGGGATTTGGTTCCTACCCAGAGTGCACTGTGTCTCAGTAATGACGTTCTGTTCACGCAAGTAGAGCTTCTCTTTGTGGGACAAGTCTCTCCTCTCCATATCTGCAGATGGACAAATAAACAATAACAGAATATGTGTCAAGAGAATAGTATCATTGCAGCAGTATGACTGAAGACAAAATATGACTACAGAGCCATGGCTACTTCTAGTGAAACCAGTCTCTCTCTCTCAGTGTCTATACTTGTAAATAAACAAGTATTATCACTGGATTGTAAACGGTACGAAGAAGGATTTGTATATTATTATAACACACAGTGTTAAAACATTATATAACTATGCCTTACAACATTTTGTCCTGATATCTCACACTAATATCATAATATTAAATAATAAAATAAACAGTTTTGGATCAGCAATTAATCAACAGATTAAGTACTATTTTAACACTTTTCTCAAGTTCTTACCAGGGTACTTCCTCTTGAATGATGTGACTCCCAGATACTCGCTGACCTGCTCCTGCAACATGTAATACTCTCCTGTGTCATCTGGTGGCCACTTATACTCTGTCAGGTTCTCTGCTGGGAAATATGTCAGGCTGGAGGGGAGATGGGGGGAAAAACAGCTTAATTTCAACATTTTATTAATATTATCCATAAAAGTTAAAATTAACCAACGCATGTGTAATTTATTTCCTTTAATCATGTCTATACATTTGTATAAATTCATAAATTAGAAACTATAACCCCAAACTTTGTTATACTGGTATTACTCTACTATACTATGTGTATAAATGTGTAAGGACAGAGGGTGTCATACACTGTACAGATTATAAAGTCCGTTCAGGCAAAATAGTGATCAGTGATATTGGGTTAGAAAAATAAAATAAACTTGACTTACTTGGCTAGTTGTAAAGTATCCATATATTAACAAATTCAAAAAGATTATACAAGTCTTTAACATTTAACAAATACACCAAAAAAGCTCAAAAACAAAATTTTTTGAGGGAAGAGCATGAGCAAAAATATATGATAACAGCTAAACCTTGTGAACCCTTTGGTAATTCATTTGTTAGAAAAAGATGCTGGAAAACATTTTTAAGTGAGAGTACTGCAATATACGGTTTCATGCAAAGCACCACGCCAACCAACCCAAGCTCTTGACTAGAGGTGTCACAGCTTCGGGAGCTGTCCCCTGAACCCATCCTCCGTCTTTTGGGAAGCTGGCTGCCATCATTGGACTCCTCTTCTATTACATCCTCCTGCGGAGGAAAAGAAAAAGTACAATTTCAGCATACAATAATGACATAATGTGATGTTAACAACCTGTATACGGCTTACAGTTTCTCATTTGCAGCTACGGGACATGTTCACAGAGCTTTCCTCAGTATTTCATTACAAAAATCTGGCTCAAGTGTAATTTCTAAACATCCTCAGGCTCCTGCTCTACAACAAACATCAGTGGATGAATGAAAGAGGGATGAAAGTAACAGAAACCACAGCTTGAATCCCCCTTGTGATGTATATTTTTGGACATCCTAAGATCTCAGCTTCACTTCTCCTTTAGCCAAAAGGCTCCAGGAGACGTTGAGCTGTCTACAGTGCACAACTGGACTTCAAGTCACCTTTTTCTGCATGGAGGGACTGGAAAGCCTATTATCAGCCCCCCAGTTTCGATTCATGGGTTCACACGGACCCAGAACGGTTCGGTTTTGTCCGTAGTGTCCCCGTTTAGAACAATGTGAGGCTACACTAAAATCATAAACCAAAACCAGGCATTAATATCAGATCAAACGCAACCTATGATCCCATGAAAAACAGCGAATGAAAGGTTTTGTCAAACAAAAAGCACTGGTTTAGATGCACCGTCGCCAAAGTAATAACCGACAGATGGAAAAGCTCATAGAAACTCATAGAAACGCGTTACGCTGCTTCTGACTCGGACATTTATAAAAGAGCTTTCTGTTGATAAACGCGGCAGGAAAACTCAAAAATCGCGGCAGGAAAACTCAATAATCCCAAACGGGCCGACTAATCATTCATCGCAGCCTAAAACAAAGGAGCGATGCTGATGCGGTTAACGATTGTCAGTCATGGACGGATGGAGCCGTCGGTCCGCCAGCTAGCCGCTAGCTAACCGGCCGACCGCGCAGGGCTCCGCAGCCGCGGCTCTTTGCGTTTCGCGTCTTTACGCGGTGTAAATGTCACCTTTACGGACTGTGCCCCAGGCGTGGCGGGGTTGCTGTCGCAGGGCGCTCTGACGGGCAGCACCGCGGCCATATCTCGCTGAATTGAACCCGCAGCCGGGCGCTAGCTTAGCAGCCGCTTCTTCGATCCCTTCTTCTCGTGGAAGCGCGGTGGCGGTTGGTAAAACGCCGAGCTACGAAACCGCCATCTTCTGGACTGGAGTGTGCGCCGGGGGTTGTGCGTGACCCCTCCGCATCTCGATTCAATTGGTATTTAGATCCCGCGCAGGGGGATCGATTTATTTGGCGATTTAATCGGTGATTTAAAGCAAATATCCGACTGTTTTTGAATGAAACGGGGGAGACCGACGCCAGAACGCCGTGAGCCGGTGAAACAGCGCCCCCCGGCGGCGGGCTCGGGTCACGCCGCCCTCCTTCCCCTCGCTATGGCTTTTATTTTGAAACGGCGGGCCGCGTACGGGAAGTCGGAGGGGAAAATCTTCTGGAATCCGCGGAAATCATCAAGAGGACTGTTTTCCTTTACTTAGCAAGCTGTCCATCTGTCAACTGTCCCTCTCTCCCTTCCCTCCAGCTGTCAAACCGCCACGTTGGCGATGTCGGAGTCTTACGGTAAGGAAACTCGCCTTGACCCGAGTCCGCCGTTAGCGTCTTCCCCTGGCCGCGGATCGGGATGAGGCAGGTGTGTCGGGAGAGGGGTTTCTCATCGTAAACACGTAGCTCACCGGCTAACCGAGCTGCCGCTGGAGGCTCCTGGCCTTAAAAATGTCACGTCAGCTCAGACCTCGCACGGCGGAGTTCACCGTGGCTGTATTGACAAAACGTATCGATTTTATAGGGTTTTAAGTCCCCCCCCCTCCCCAGAGGGTAGCGGGATGGACAGGAAGCTGGCACCCGAGGGTGATGGAGCCGGTGGGAGCATCTGGCTGAGCCGTGAATCCTCCACACTACTCGCGTTACGAAGGGGTGATGACCGTTGTTTGTGGGGGGTTGTTGTCCTAGTTTAACCATTTCAGATTAGGATCATCATGATTATGGACTTGCAGCTGGGATACTACTGCACAGCCCCCAATAGCATCACCCGTGTGTGTCAGTGCAATGTGTGTTTATTTGTTGGTAAACTCCCGTTCATCAATTACACAGAATTAGGTATGTTTGTATTAACACAGATGATCGGTATTATTGGGAATACTTTAAAGGTGTTTTTTAAAGAATTGTGATCGAGCTACGAAAGAACAGATATTTTAACATTTCTGCTGTCCTGTTTCTTAATCCACATCAGCTCTTATGTATATAGATACCAGTGTAACCAAGTTAATGTTGTCCAGTAATGTCAACCAAGACCGTGTACTGCTTTGGCTCTTGTTATGACAATCGTGATTGCTGCAACACTGGACATATACAGCGTATCATTAACTCCGTGTTCCCTCCTTAGATTTCCTGTTTAAATTCCTGGTGATTGGGAATGCTGGAACAGGCAAATCCTGTCTGCTGCACCAGTTCATAGAGAAGAGATGTAAGTCAGAACGATGCAACACATCATTCATTATTCACGGTTTCTCTGACTTCTGATATGAGTACGGTAAAATAGCCTTGTCTAAAAGTCCAAGAATAACTACTCTACAGGTCAAAGGTTTTAGACCACTCAAGTTTTTTTTTTTTTTGTTTGTTTGTTTTTTACCTTGGCCAGTTTACTGCTGAACTTTGTACCACATGAGATTATTCACTGGACTTGAACTGTGTAAATTTCAATCAAAACTTGACAAATTGGAATATTCTAAAGTAGTGTAGTCATGTTCATTTTTATTGATGACACACATAAGTAGCTCCATCTTTCAATAAACAGAACAAAGAACGTATACAACTCAAAAACTGGATTAGAAAAACAGCTCTGTGTAAGTGGAGTTCTTCAGACCTGTGCCTGCATCCTACTTAGGTAGTAATTCAAGCTCTTCTGTAAATGTGTTAAAATCAATGCACTCAGTGTTTATGCGTAATCAACATATATTAATATGTTAAAATTAGACTTGTTTTTTTAGTGTAGCTCAGAGTAGTTCTGTCTCAAGATGATATTTATTGTCCTGTACAGTGTTATTTGTAATTGAAATGGTATACTGCAGCTCGTACCTATGCATTGTAGTTATTTAATAATAACGGCAAGGTTCAATGTTTTATTTTGTTTTCCAGTTAAGGACGAATCCAACCACACGATTGGAGTAGAATTTGGCTCTAAGATCATCAGTGTGGTCAACAAAATGGTCAAATTGCAGATTTGGGACACTGCAGGACAAGAAAGGTTCAGGTAGGGAAAAAAAATGCCAAATAAATGTTTGGGTTCAATTTGTCTTTGACCGTGGTTTTTTGTCTGTGTCTGTGTGTCAGGTCTGTGACCAGAAGTTACTACAGAGGAGCAGCAGGAGCCCTACTTGTCTATGACATCACCAGGTAAATCAGCCTATCACAGAACATGATTTCATTTCACTTCGCTACAAGTCCCTTGTTTTTTCTTTTTTCTTTTTTTTTTTTTTAGCCTATTACACTCTTCTTCCTTAAATGTAACCCATTTGTCCTCTTACTGTCTCTGACTGTGTGTACACTGAAGCCGAGAGACATACAACGCTCTGACCACATGGTTGAGCGATGCCAGGATGCTGGCCAGTCAGAACATCGTCATCATCCTGTGTGGAAACAAGAAGGACCTGGACACTGACCGAGAGGTCACGTTCCTGGAGGCTTCACGCTTTGCTCAGGAAAACGGTAGGATCAACATTTGGTGATGAAGTAGGACTGTCTGGTTTGATTTTTCTTTTCTCCTGAAAACTTTAAGGTATTCATTTGACCGTGACTTATTGGTAGAGAAAGGACATAGCTTCTTTTGGCAAGTCATTATCACATCACTTCCCTGAAAGCCGTAAAGTTCTCTTGTTTCCCCCCCAAAAAAGATTGTCAGTCAAAATAACATGATTGTATTTTTAGGACTACAAAGGACTGAAATACTTTACGCCAGCTGGTATCTGCAACTGAACTCAGTTTTTATGTCAAATATGTGTGAGGATTAGTTTAGCATATGTGTTTTGTGTCCATTTGTGGTGTATGTGGCACAAGAACTTGTGTGATATGATTATAACAGTGTGTGTGTGGGGGTGTGTGTGTCAGAGCTGATGTTCCTGGAGACCAGCGCTCTAACAGGGGAGAACGTTGAAGAAGCTTTTGTCCAGTGTGCTCGGAAAATCCTCAACAAGATAGAGTCAGGTAGGATCTCTGGTCCTCACCTATAACCTAAACCTCCAACTCTAAATCCCTCCTTATCCTAACAGGATAAACAAGACAGCCGTAGGTATGACTTGAGACTCAAAACAGTAGCAGATTTCATGGATCGTTTTTTAGAGTTGAAGCAACAAGATAAACAGAAATACTATCACATGAGGAGAATGGAAATCAGTGCAGGCCAGATGAGCTCACAGTTCTATGAAGGGATGTGGCAGAGAAAACCTGTATTTTACATTTATTTTTTATATATATCTACATTTTCCAATGAATTTTGTTTAATTGCTTTTTTTTCACCGTGTCATGACCAGTTGGCAGTCTGCTGTTTTGTAAACTGCATTCTTAAATGCATTATAGAAAAGAATTCTTATAAAAAAATCTTTTATAAAAACAGCCTCCTCTTGGAGTCTGTGGTTGATCCCAACATGAGCCCCAGACTCTCATTTTTCAGTCTCCTCACTGATTTGGTCTCTGATTTTCAGGAGAGCTGGATCCAGAGAGGATGGGGTCAGGAATCCAGTATGGTGACGCTGCGTTACGACAGCTCCGTTCTCCTCGTCGTGCGCAGCCACAGGGCACCCAGGAGTGTGGCTGCTAGTGCAAGTGCCCGATAAGGTACGAGGTGAAAGGGCCAGTTTATCAGTGTATTTGTGTGTGAATATAAGATGGTGATATGAGTGTCAGAGATTATTTGACATTCTGGTCAGTGCTCTCTGTGCTGTATGTCATCTGCACTCAGCTACTCTTTGTTGTCTGCACTCCCGTCACTCATGATATGATTTTCAAAGCTCTCCAATCTTAATTCAGATTGAGAGTGGAAGGCATTTTTGGGGCATTTTTAGTTTTGTCCTAAATACATTTTAAACTATTTACTGGTCACTTAAATGACAAGAATGGAAATATTCCATATACTTTTGATAGCATCGACAATTCTCATGAAAAGACCAATCCCAGCAAAGTTTAATTCTATTTCTTAATGCTTTCCAGTTCCCCCTGCCTGATAAATGTTAATGAAGATGTTTTTAAGCTTAAAGTATAAATCATTTTCCTGCAGCTGGTCACTTTAATTTTTACCAAACTGCTCAAACTTGAGTAAATAGTGTATTTTTGTGGTCTATTTTTAACCCTGTTTATACTTTGCCAGCAAATATTTAAATCATTTAAAGCCGGATGGAGTTGGTGGGATTGACTAGAAATAAACTACAGAGCCCATTTATTATTATTTTTTTTATTATTGAAGAAATGTGTCATCCAGTGCAACAGTGGGTCTCACTGATGTGTTTTTAATTGTTTGAAACACAGCAGTGAGGTTCTGTGGCAGAGGAATTGATGACTTCATGTATATTCTATTGATTCAGTCAGCCTTTTGCTAGTAAACAAAGTAGGTCATTACAGTGCAGTTCTTCCCCCAATAATGACCAGAACTGTTCAATGAGTAGAGATGTCTAAATTGTTGAAACACCTTTGCTAATTCGCCCAGCATTGCTACTTATAGCTATGTTATACACATGTTGTCCACCCCACCAACCATGTATGTCATTTGACCAGGGATGCCTAAACTTTCACAAACCATTGTAGCTAGGTGTACCTAATAAGCTGGAAGGTGAGCTTTATTTATCTGTGTGTGTGTGTGTGTGTGTGTGTGTGTGTGTGTGTGTGTGTGTGTGTGTGTGTGTGTGTGTGTGTTTGCATGTGCATTGGCATGCGTTCAGTATGGTTGAGACAGGTTTGTAAAGACCAGGAGAAGGATAGCCCTGGGGGGACCCAGAGAGGCCTGGGTTCAGGCTATGGTGCCGTTGACTCCTCCCCGACCTTTGATCTTTGACCTTCGCACGAAACTTGAGAACCTTCAGAACCTTCAGAACCTTTATTGTCATGGTTAAACCTGCAGAGAGCTACATCCCCTCTCAGACCCCTGAGCATCTCCAAGGTAACCAGAGACCACCCACAATCAACAACCCCGCTCCACCATTGGACCAAACCCTCCCCGGCCCTCCTCCATCGGGATGTGAATTACTGACATGTGACCTCTCTCTCTCCCCTACCTCTCTGCTGATCTGCCCTCACACCTGCTTACATCCCACCTTACCACGTTTTTTTTCTTTCGACCCAAGGCCCATCTACACCACTTAAAAGAATAGTCTAGCTTTTGGAAAGTTGGGGTGTGAAATAAAGAAACAACATATAAAAAGTTAATTAGTTAGCTCTAAATGTGTTGGCAGGTGGATTTTTAAATTTTGGGGTGAGCTAGGCTAACCTTTTCCCCCTACCCTCAGTCTTTACTCTGAGTTAGCCAATCACCACCTGGCTTCAACTTGATGCTTACTGCACAGTATTGAGTTTATCTTTTAACTCATGGCAAGAAAACACATTTCCCAAATTATTGAACTGTTCCTGTAACCACATAACCAACTGTTCCTTTAACCTTTCCCTACTAAATTACTTGTTTTACTTCATCCAACTGCTCGGCTTCTCTGTCAACTTCCCGCTCACCTTTTTCAACAAACTCCTGGCAGTCTACTGACTACTCATACAGATTTGCCCTCCTGGTATTATGACTATTTCACTCCCTTCTTCTGTACTTTCTCTCCCAGTAAAGTACCCCCTGGCAATACAGCGGCCAAATTACACTTCATCATCTTACCTACCCTCACGCCCCCCATCCCTGTGTTTTTTTTTTTTTCATTTTTTAAAATCCCATCAGTCTCTCTGTTATCTTCCTACACATCTGCTTACCTCTCTGCCTTCCTACAGCTCTCCTCCTTTCCCCCTGTAACATCTTACACACTGTGTAGTGTTTCTGTATATAGAGATTGACGCATGTTTTCTCAAACAGACTATCAGAGTATTTCAGAGTATTTCATTATGAAGAGATATTATATGTATATTAAAGTAGATATCATATCCAGCATCAGGTTCATGCACCACTATATCATTATCATGTTAAGCTACAATACACTGGCAACTTTCAAGCAGTATATATGGGCAGTACTGTTTGCAGCAATTATGTCTATTTGTAAATGGGAAATGTTGATGTGGATCACATCATGGACTAACACGTTTATGCTATTTTTTCTTTGTTTAAGCTCATAGATTTATAAAAAACAGACAGAAGCGACCTGAACTGTTCTGAACAGACTTTTGTGTGATAAATCAGTCATCAGTCTGAGCTGGAATCCTGTGGTTCATTTGGTTTTCTGTTCTTGTTCATTTAAATCATTTGTACTTTGAAAGTTGCAGGTCATTTAACTCACAATGGCATATTCGACATTTAATGTTAAATGACAGTGTAACACATTAATTCCACTTATGACTAATGCCTCATCTATTACACTGATACAGTAAATGTTGCCTGTTTACATGAATACCTGACTGACTGCTGACAGCTGTTGATAAAAGCTAACTGAATGCATTTAAGAATGGACGGAAGTTCTATGAGCTCTGACTTGTGCTTGATTTTTATTTGTTTCCAAAGACACTTTGTCTTTTGTTTCATACTTTGAAACAGTTCGGCCACATAAAGCTCTCAACAAAAGATTGTGATTTAGAGATGTTTTGCATAGGTGTATTCAAGCATTATAACATATCATTTATCTTCTTTTTTTTTAAATTTTTTTTACATTTGCCCAAATTAACTTATGTATTAATCTCTTAAAATAAGTACACTTCAATTAGAATATGCTCAAGTGTTTGATAAGATAGTGGTTTTGGCTGTTCCATGGCAGGTTGCTGTCTTGTGTCCATGTCACCGAGTCCTTTGTTTATATTTATGTATGTCTGTTTTTCTCTTGTCATAATGAATATCATTGATTTTTAATTTATTGTGAATGAAAAAGAATATGTTTTTAAAATAAAAATGACTGTAAATAAAGCATATTCCTTTAAAGGCAGATTTTTTAAAATTTATTATTTATTTTTTTAATTTTGGACCAAAAAAAGGATTTTTCTATGAATTTCCAAAACAAATTTTGATTCTATTTCTAAAGAAAAAATGGCTACAGTAAGAGTTTTTCAATTCTAATGGACAGATACATGATGCTAAACAGAAATTAGTAAATGAATACACGCAAATCCACAAATATGTACAGTAATAGAAATGCTAGAGCAAGTATTGGGTTTAAGCCACATTTGTTAAGATGCTCTATTACTGAAATGGTTAAATGGTCTTTAAACTGATTTAATCCAAAGTATTAAGAACAATGTGTGTAATTTGGTAGAGACAGACAGGTGGAAAAGTGTTTTATTGAAAGCATTGCACCAGGCCATTTTACCTCTATATTAATTATGTACATACATACATACATACATGTTCAAAACCGAATATTTAAACAAAAATTTACAGAATTATGCAGCTTTACATTATTATATTTGTTACATCATTAATGTCATCAGTAAATTATATAGATAACATGAGTTGACGTTATCCTGGTCAAAGGAAATATTCAGGCTCTGCGGATATCTCCTGTACATTACAAGGTAAACCCAGAATACCATGACATATATTGTATCTCTTCACCAAAACTAAAATGCCATTTATCTATAAACAGGATCTCAGCCATTACGTTTGGTCTCATTAACTAACTAGTGAAGTAAATTGGGAATGAATCTTTTTTTTTACCCCTGTTCTCTGAGATTGTTGATGTTCACATCTAAAAAATACACTGACCAGAATGTAATTGTTTAAAGTATAATACCATTGCACAAAGTTTCACATCTTTTGTCTTAACTATACTGCAGTTTAGCTTACAAAAAATGAAAAACTAAATCATCAAAAAGCAAAGTAAGAATGTAATACCCAACTCATCACATAGTTTTTAAAAAATGTTTAATGCCTGAATGTGTAGGCCTCCTGTCCTCTTACCGCCTTTTTTTCTCTTCAAATCAGTAACATTAATAGAGTTGCAAAGAGAAAAATAACTGTTTTCAAGTCTTGATGGCACAGAGCTGATCTTATCAGCATTCATGTATGTGGGATCTGATTTCTCATGGTCTCAGCGGTTATGAAAAGATTAGATCTATTATGCAAGAGATCTGTTACAAAAGGATTAAAAATTCATCAGTCATCTTGTATAAGTACAACACTGTAATGTTCAACACATTCACATAAACAAACAAACAAATATGCAGGGATTCAAAAGATGACTGAATTACATGAAAACCTTAATAGGTAGCAAGGTATTGTGTATGTACAAATATTATTTAAGAAAGGTGACTAACTATCAAAAAGCTGTTCAATTTAGTTGTGCTCTAGTGAGTCCAAGCAATATCTACCCATTTATTTCCACTATATTTATAATTGCAGTTCTATTTACAGGTAATTTAGACTTTGGCTTTTTATCCTTTATTGCTTTGGTTCCACTTTTGACTCTAAAGCATATTCACTAAAAATTATAATTAAGAAATTCAGCTTCAAACTGTTCATTATTGTTTTCTCAAGGGACCTGAAATTAGCTGCATTTCTTAATGTTACAGTTACAGAAGGAGTAAATGTATTAAAGCACAACTGCAGTATCCACAATACTACATGCAATGCTCAAAGTCATCTCAATGGCACTGAAAGTCACATCTATTTTCAGACTGTTTTAGCACCAGGTTGAGAGATTATACACACATTAACAAAGGTAAAGAGCAAACAAATGTTGTAATGGAACTTTCTTAAGTCAATAACACATAAAAGTGTTAATGAGCTGATGAAGTAATACAACCGCCACATCACATAACTGTGTGTTATGTTACTCACAGTTTGAGCATTAGTACAGTGTGTAAGTGATTTACAATCTATCAACAAGTCAGAAAACATCAATCTACCGTTACACAAACAGTTAAAACTACAGGAATGAGTTGAGAGTAGTAAGTTATCTGAAATTTAAAAAAAAAAACTGTAAAAACTTAAAAACAGACATATGTCAGCCGTATGTCAACCAACTTAGTACTCAGTACAAATAAAAAAAAAATCCTATCCACATTGAAAGCGGCTTAAATTGGAGAAAAACTCTGACTAGATTGAGCCATCTCGTTGTGCTTGGCACAATATTCAGGAACACAAAGTATTTGCTTGTGTGGGTTTTGCTTTGTTTATATATTGTGTATACATTATGGGCTGTTTTGTACATTACTAATGTTCGTTGTCTCATTTTATTTCAGAATCATTTTTAGACACTAATCACTTGATCTATTCATACATGCTACCATGTGCCTTTACCACCCATGTGTGAGTCCGCTATGGTTTGATATCCATGTAAAAAAATATGGACACATTTTATAAATCACGTTTAAAAGAAAGTGCAACAAAGTATGGCTGTAAAATGCATTTTAGACTCTTTATTCTCATCTAAATGTCTGTGTACGATGGCTGTATTCCAGAATTCTACATTTACTTTAAAATCATGTCCTTCAGGAGTCTCATCTGCCATATAAAATATTTCTTGTGGTATATATTAAAATTAATATAGTTTTTAAAACCGATAGTAACAGTCCGGGTCAAATAAGCCACACTGTGAATTTCAATGTTTAAGGTTTTGTCAGTTTACATCCTGAATATAATTGTGATACATAATCAGGAGCGTTTGTATGACTCAATCATCCCCATGCTCTGTTCTGTATTAAAGTGAATTTAAACCTCAGAGATGAAGGGCAACAATGACTTTATTTTCTCAGTTTTGTCTGGAGTCATCCTGATTAACTATTTGAAGCAGTGTGTGTTTGTGTGTGTGTGTGTATGCGTATGCGTATGCATATGCATATACATGTGTGTCCTATCGAGAGCGGGCAGTGAAGCAGCGCATGTACTCCGTCAGCCAGGGGTTGAATTCAGGTTTAACCAGCTTCCTGGCCTTGTCCAGATCGGCAGACTTTGCTCTCCGGTGCTCAGTTCTCTGGGTCTGGATCTGACGCTCCACCTCCCGCCTTGTCTTAGCCCGTAGAGCCGACTCATGGATCTACCAGGAAAATAAAAACATGTCTCAGTTCTCCTGTTGACACTAGTGCTCAATCACAACACAAGTTGTCACACACAGTTCCACAGGATGACAGCCAGAAAAAGTACCTCATTGGTCGAAGCTGCAGGGCCTACATTGTGTGTCTTTCTTCCTGCGATGTCTGCATCCTTCTCCCCTGAACCGTAAAGAGCAAAAGGATGTCTGCTCTCTGCACTGTCCTTCGTGGGCTGCCGTGATGGTGCAGGTCTGATCTGCTGGGAATGCCAACTTTTTTTTGAGAATTTGGAGGGTTTACTCTGCTGTGGTCGGTGTCGTCCAGTGTCACGCTCTACAAACAGAGAAGACAAACAGGTTAAGATGTGCCAAAAAAACAGGAACATATATATGTGTTAAGTAAAAAGTATGGAAGGTAACAATATGCCTGCTAATGCTTAAGTATTCAAATATATATGGGCTAAATGGGAGCAAGAGTATCTGAAAGCTATTGAGCAATCGGACGATGAGGTTGATATACAAATTATTAAACCAATTTTAAACCAATAAACCAATTTTTTATTTGCATGTTATGGACACAAAAATATCCCTTTTCACTGAGACTTGAAAGCTTTTGCAGCTTGGTTTAAATCTGATACCTGCTTAAGACAGATCTTATGAATGTTTACCCAGTTAATTACTAGTAACAAACTATTTTCTATAGCATTTTTTTTTGGTTTAATCAGTTAATGTTTACCTGTGCATTTATTGCCAATTGGTTGATAACATATACACCTTTACTGGGCCTAAATAAGGACAATGTGTACTGGAAACTTTAGCTTTACATATGTTGCATATGAGTACCCTAAGATATATATTTATGAAACAATATTCTTTGGATCCATAAATGAACAAAACAATCTTTTTGTTTCCCATTTTCCAAAAGGGGGAGCACAGGCTCTACACTCTGTGTTGTCATCCTCTTGCCTTTTACAGATTCAGAAATATAATTCCCCCTTGATTTTGATATTATTAGTTAGATACTATCAGTACATATCTGATAGGCAATGCACTATGGACCATACTTCTCTCCTCCCTATGACCTTGGTTTCGCTCCCTGTGAGGAACTGACAACGGTTTACTGCCTCTGATGCTGGCTCTCTGCTCCTCCCTCTCCTCTGGTACTCTTGTCTCCCTGGCACCATCAAGCTGCAAGCCTGAGGAGTGAGCGACATACTGTAGAGTAACATGCATACCTTCCAACATGCTGTACACTCAGTTTCTCAGTTTCATTTTTTCGTTTCTCAAGTTTACCTGCAGACCGCCCAGCTGGCAGATTCTCCTCCTCTTCTTCTTCCTCTTCCTCCTCCTCCTCCTCCTCTTCCTCCTCTTCTTCTTCCTCCTCCTCCTCCTCCCTTTGGAGGAGAAGCCTGGGCACGGGTCCTGTGGATCTGGTCTGCTGATCCTGCTGTCTGCCCGTCCTCGCTCCCTCACACGCCTCCTGCTCAGCCTCTGTCCTGCCTCTGGTGGTCTCAGACCGTACCTGGTTCCTATTGGGAGGAGGGGGACTTCTTCCTCCTGAGTCTGAGTCGCTGTCGGAGCCGCTCCAGAACCAGGGGTTGTGCGTGTGCTCCAGCAGCCTGCGGGTCAGCCTGTACTTCAGCATCTCCTCGTAACATTTCGTGTAGGTGTCCCATTTGGGGTCTTTGAATTTCTTCATATACTCCGAGCGGATCCTTTTGGTCACCATCTCGTCCCCTCTGGAAGCCCTTCGAGCTGCAATCGGACACCGGGTGCAAAGCTTAATAATCTAAGAGCTTGCGTTGTTACACGAGCAAAGCTGGTCTGGTGACATCTACCGCGTTGCTCCGTCAGCTTAGAGAAAGCTCTGGCTAACACTGGCTCTCATGATACGCAGCCCACTGAGGTTTGGTGCCACCGCCAGACATTTAAACATAATGCGGAAGCGGTTAGAACCAATGGCCGAGCAGCTGCGGGGGCGTCCCCCTGCGTCACGCCTCCTCTACCCGGGCTTCCTTATCCTCCTCCTAAAGATACGGTTTTAAGAAAGTTAATCTGTGTATATATCCATATATAATCGGTGTTTTACTGTAAAAACGAATAAATAAATAAATAAATAAGAAATAAATTGGTCCCGGGGCGTATTGTTTTTTTCCCCATCGACCGTTAGCTCGCTAACTGTAGGAACGTCCTGAACGTGATGACGTGGAGGCCGTTTCCTCCTGTGATTGGCTGAGGCCGTTTAAACGGCGGCCGACGTCTCCACAGTAAAGGTCGGCCACGAGCGGCGCAGGGGACCGCGGCGGGGTCAAGGGCCCGTCTCCCGAGCGGTGTCACGCCCCAGCGCTTTAAAAACCCCGCTTCGCGTTAATCGCGATCTTTGGCTGCGTCATACGCGCTATGACGCTATGAGTTACGCCATAAATCACCGTCGGCGCACCGGCGAATCCGTCGCCTGTTGCTTCGCGTTCACCCCTTCATGACAAAACCCGCAGGTGTTATTCGCGGACGTCCTGCGGTCGCAGCGCTGACACGGTGCACGGATAATCCCGCTTTTCGCCCGCAGACGTAGCTCAGTAAACGTAAAATCTCATCGACGAGCCGCCAATAAAATACAGTACGAGGGCTCGGCGGCGGAAACTCGGGCCCGAGGGTCTAATTCCGTTTTACAGTAAATATACTTACGCCGGCGTCGGGTTTCGCGGAAGCGGAGCGGGACAGATGGCGTCCGCGGCGCTGCCGCGAGCACGCGGGCCGCGCCCCCTCGGCGAAGCCCCGCCCGCCCGAGACGTTTAAAATAAAAATGGAATAGTCGAACACACCCTGCGACAGGTGGGCGTCGGGAACGCGGTCGGAGAAACTATGGACCAAATGGACGGTGACGATTTCTATCAGATGGTGGACGGGGTCAAAAAGACTTCTTTATTAAAATATGTGTTCGGGCGTTATGCGCGGATGCAACACGCAGAGGAAGTTAATTGGGAGGGAAGGTGTTGCCTGAAGGCAGCATAGGGCTATAATCGGCCACTGGTGCGCCCCCCTCCCCTAATAACTGTCATACCCAGATGAATATTGATATAATTGAGTATGACTTTTTTTTTTACTGCCTCCCTCTACCTGAGATCTGCCGTAAAGGCTTGTCACGGGCGACATAAAGGATCCGCGTGGTAAAAACAGAGGATGTGGTCGCGCGCCTCAGACCCTCCCGGCGCCCTCCTTTTGTGCCTCAGGCCCAGACCCCGACCCGCACCCAGATAACCTGGTCGGCTTCTATGCTTAATAAGGTATGGCTGCGGAGATGCCCCCCGCCGTACACGGGGTCTGGTTTTTGTCTAAAGATGGCCTGGGGGACGGGACACACACGCGAACGTGTGTTGCAGGACAGGCAGCTCAACGGGATTTCGGAGCCGGGTGTCGGGTGTCCCATGCCACTGATCCGACGGTTCTAAAGTGGAGCTGCTGCTGCTGCCGCTGCTGCTGTCTAGGCACATTCCTGGCAAGTCAAAACTGTCTCCGAGTGCCGGAGCTTGAAGGCGTCACCTATAGCAGCCCCCAACCAGAAGGGGCTGATGGAACAGCGAGGGAGCCCCACTCCCCACCTCTCTCCCTCCCTCTCCCCCATTCAGCCATGATCCAGGGAGCCGTGCCAACGCCCCTGTCGACCCCTATTATCTCCCCCTTAAAGGCCGATCACCTGATTTGTTCATGTAGCTGTGGCGTGTGTCACAGATAGGTGTGTTTGTTAAAGCTTCCCTGGGCTTGGGCCAAGTACTATGATGATTTCGGTTCATTTTCTCTCCCCAATTCTTGCTGTTATTCCTATATACTGAATTTTAGGATGACGTCGTATTTGTATTACTTGCTTATGAAGGTAAATTCAATTTTAAATTGCGACTGCTGAATGATTTTCATCAAAGCTTTTGTTTGCCATCCTCTCCAACTACCCACCCTCTGCTAGAAAAACAATGGCCAGGGTCAAAAGTACCAAATAATGGACTTTAATAAATTATCAATATGTATATACACTTACATTCACATGTGTTGGGCTACATGTTGTTGTTATTTTTTTTATTAAAGTTTTTTCGGTGGATGCATGGTTCAGTGATGTTTTTTCACAGCCTTTCTCCGTGCAACACAGACAACAGACAACTATAAAATATGCACATTTTAAAAGGATAAAAAAATGCATAAGAATGCCAACAGTGCTGACAGACAGTCTATTGACAGCAGAGTGTTGCTGTGCAGCAGAGGTTGATCCTCCCCCTTTCTTGATCTCCAGACAGCTGGTGGTGAAATTGATGGAGATGATGGAGAAGCCGGAGAAGAAGATGGTAGATTTAGAAGCACTTCCTGTGGACAATGCTGGGGCCAGCCTCGTCGTACTCCTGCTTGGAGATCCACATCTGCTGGAAGGTGGACAGGGAAGCCAGGATGGAGCCACCGATCCAGACGGAGTACTTCCTCTCGGGAGGAGCAATGATCTGGAGGAGGAGGAGGAGGAGGGAGTGAATTAGTATGATACAAATGTCTAATACAGATTCCTATTTGCTCAGTAGGTCCGTCTGCGCAATTTACGCGTAAAACATTTCCACTTGGATATAAGCTTGTTTTTAGTTCTCATATTTGAGAAAGTATGAAGTACCTTGATCTTCATGGTGCTGGGGGCCAGAGCAGTGATCTCCTTCTGCATACGGTCAGCAATACCAGGGTACATGGTGGTACCACCGGAGAGCACATTGTTGGCGTACAGATCCTTACGGATGTCAATGTCGCACTTCATGATGCTGTTGTAGGCGGTCTCATGGATACCAGCAGACTCCATACCTGGTCAGGTGAGAGGGACAAGTGTCACCGGGTTTTTGGCGGTTACCGGCACAAGGCCCCGTATTTCTGATGTAAGTAATTTTGAGAGAGATAAAGCATTATCAAACGTACCAATGAAGGAAGGCTGGAAGAGGGTCTCGGGGCAACGGAACCTCTCGTTTCCGATGGTGATGACCTGACCGTCGGGAAGCTCGTAGCTCTTCTCCAGGGAGGAGGAGGAGGCAGCGGTGGCCATCTCGTTCTCGAAGTCCAGAGCCACATAGCACAGCTTCTCCTTGATGTCACGCACGATCTCACGCTCGGCTGTGGGGGAGCAAGTTGTCGGGTTATTATTCAGAGTGCCAAAGACACTGCGTGCGTAATAATAAACGGATATAGCGGATGGAACTACGAAAGTTACTCTAAGTTACAGAAATGTCGGGAACTGAAAAATAGTTTGCTTTTCTCTAACATAAATCTACTCCCCGTTTTTACTGCGCTTGTTAAATACTGTCAGGCAAAGCGCGCACACAGGCAGTTACTGACCACACAATCTGTGTCCGTTACTATATTCATGTACACAAAGTCCTTAGCCTTTGTACACGGCTGCTTTTAAATGGTGCCTAAGATTGTGATGCTGTAGGTCAGACTGATGTCAGTTTTAACTGGGATGGCTAAAGAAAATACAAAGTTTTGATAATAATTTAGATTCTACTTCGCCAAATGATGTTTTCCGAAAAAGTGTTCTGAGCAAACATGTCTCTTCCTTTCGATTGATTATTATTTTTTTCTTTGTAGGCTTTGTTCCTCACCGGTGGTCACGAAGGAGTAGCCACGCTCAGTCAGGATCTTCATCAGGTAGTCGGTCAGATCGCGACCAGCCAGATCCAGACGCATGATGGCGTGGGGAAGGGCGTAACCCTCATAGACTGGGACGTTGTGGGTCACACCATCACCGGCATCCAGCACAATACCTGCGTGGAGGCAAGGAGCGAGTTGAGTTAAGTTCGACAGGCGACAATGAGTCCACGAAAACTCCAATTTTGTGTATAAATCTGTGGTTAAAGTAGGTGTATTTGAAGGGGGGTTTTACAAATGCATTTAAATGCATATATCATAAGGATCATAAACTAGCACAGAAATAGTAATAAACCCAGAAGGGCTGATCAACTGTGCGGAATAGTTGTGCGTAAAATGGCTTCAGGGGCAAAAGGCCCCATCAGTGGCCGAGTTTGTTGCAATTGTTAAATAATTTTATTTAGATTTGCCAATTTAATGTTATTCTTTACTAAAAGAGATTGAATTGATGTGTTATGTCTGTTGGTGGAGCTGCGTCTGTGTCATGGGCAGCATCTGTCTGTTGTTGTCAGTCTCACCAGTGGTACGGCCGGAGGCGTACAGGGACAGCACAGCCTGGATGGCCACATACATGGCTGGGACGTTGAAGGTCTCAAACATGATCTGGGTCATCTTCTCCCTGTTGGCCTTGGGGTTCAGGGGGGCCTCAGTGAGCAGGGTGGGGTGCTCCTCGGGGGCCACTCTCAGCTCGTTGTAGAAGGTGTGGTGCCAGATCTTCTCCATGTCGTCCCAGTTGGTGATGATACCGTGCTCAATGGGGTACTTCAGAGTCAGGATACCCCTCTTGCTCTGGGCCTCGTCGCCGACGTAGGAGTCCTTCTGACCCATACCGACCATGACACCCTATAGGGGGAAGAAAGGACGAGACAATCGAAAAGGTTAGACGGGGACGTCGAATAATCCATACAGAAGTATGACCTTCTTCTGGCCAGATTAAAGTCTTTGGAAAGGCACGGTGACCATTGCGTAAATGTTCCAAATAGCAGCGTGGGTCACAGAGACAGACAGAGAGCAATTGTGTTACCGTCAAGTCATCTGTGGGCTAATTTAGTCTCAAAGAGGCAAAGGCCACATTACTGGAGGTAAAGGGAGCCAAAATAACATGGCTAAAAATATAGGCCATTATTGCACGCTCTTAACGCGCAATAGTTGCCCAAAAACTACATTCCGAAGTAATATAATCTCAGTAAAATATTTTTAATCACTCAGGCAAGATACCTTGGCCGCAATAATGTGCACCTGCCCGTACGAATATTAATTTCGTTGTTTGAAAATTAGAGTAAATCGAATTTTTTTTTCTATATTAGACAATGTGATTGAGGTGTGATGGTTGGAGTCATTGGGATTCCTTCTTTAAAGAACCTTTTCAGCATTGTCAATTAGTCTTTCCTCAGACTCGAACCTAGTAACCTAGAGGGTTTTCTTCGGTTTTTTTTTTTTACCTGGTGACGGGGGCGGCCGACGATGGAGGGGAACACGGCCCTGGGGGCATCGTCTCCGGCGAAGCCAGCCTTCACCAGGCCGGAGCCGTTGTCGCACACAAGGGCGGTAGTCTCATCATCGTCACACATGTTGGCTTCTGGAAGAGAGCAGGGGAAGGAAAAGAGTTCAGTTTACTGGATCAAACCCACGCAGCGATACATACTGTATGTGACAGAAATGGCCTCAAAAACTAAAACTTTGCTTCGCCCTCTCTGTTTCTTGTTAGCTCTCCATAGGTGTAAGGGACTAAAAAGACTGAAACTAATTGTAGCATTGACTGGAGCATGAACACGCTCCTGGATTGCGCTCCATGTGTCCATGGCACGCGGACGCTACGACTTACAAGCCTGTATAAACCCATAAATTCACATAAAAAATGAACGGTGCCAAACCGCAGTTTCCCTCCGGTATCTATCGGGATTCTGTTTTGACTAAAACCAATTACCTATATTATTCTAATTTGTAAACATATGCCAAGTTTAAGAAAATCAAGAAGTTCGGTCGAGTTGACGCGCATTCTTTTTGACTCTTTATCACCTTTCTCAGGTGAATCATTCTGGCTTTTTAATTGGTCTGACGGCGCATTGCAGCGTCAGCATCTTTCCAGGCTTCAGTTACACCTGTGAAGATGTTGAATCAGATCAGTCTGTTGACTGTATCGGCTCTATCTATCTATCTATCTATCTATCTATCTATCTATCTATCTATCTATCTATCTATCTATCTATCTATCTATCTATCTATCTATCTATCTATCTGTCTGTCCGCCTGTCTGTCTGTCTGTCTGTCTGTCTGTCTATCTGTCTGTCTATCTATCTGTCTATCTACCTGTCTATCTACCTATCTATCTGTCTGTCTATCTATCTATCTGTCTATCTACCTATCTATCCACAATTCCCAGACTCTCTAGTTCAGATAAGAACTTCTCCTGTCCACACTGTATCTCTGAGACACCTGACAGTCTGCTGGCTTCTTTCTGTCCTCGGCTACCGACACTTTCCCGTCTCCCCCAGGCCTCTCCCCCCCTGTCTAGCCTATCCTCCACTGCGGTTGCCCCTCTGCTCCCATGCCTCCTGTCTCCGGAGGTCCTGTCCAACTTCTGCTCCCGTAGACGCTGCGGCTGCGCTCTGGTTATGACCTATAATCTGGTTTCCCTCTCTGGATGAGTGGCTTCAGGAGTGGCAGGTCCTGGCGGGGTCTTACCTTAGGAGTGTGTCTGCGGCTCGGAGAAAATGACCCAACCAGTGCTGCTGCTGAACCAGCTACAATCCTCCCTGCAACCGGGTCCAACTTATATACCCGACCTCCACCATTCACAAACCTCAGCGCTGGCCCCCCACATCAGCCCTCTGCCATATTAGGATGCTGACAGGCCGGGGATGAGGAGTGGGTGTGGAGGCGCAGCGAGGAGGCGCGCCTGGCGGAGGGAGGGCGGGGGCTCCATCCCACGGGTCCGAGGAGGGGATCGGGGAGGAGAAGCTGCGCGCCCCCGACGAGGAGAGAGCGCGCGCCATATATGGAGCTGTCGCTCTGACCTCCCATCGCGCCTCGCGGTCCCACCTCGAGGCCGTATAAGGAGCGCGCAGGCCACTGGGGGGTTTCTAGGGGAAGACGCCAGTTGCCACAGGCAGGGTTATAGATTTGCTGCTAGTCGGCCTCATACAGCCTTAAAATGGGAAAATGCTGTCCTCATCTGAACAGATTTAGGCCCCGGCGAGAGCCAGGACCCAAACTATGGGCTGGCCGAGTTGTCGTTATAGGGATCAATAAAAGATAAGAGAAAGCACTTCGGATGGAGGGTCCGTGTGTAGACTGCTTAGTGTGTGCGCCTCATCGCTCCCTCCGTACGAATCAGTGATAAAACATCTAAGTAGACTGCGTGTGGCTGGTTTCATTAAATGTTTTAGCCTGATGGACCCCACCCGACCCGAGTCCATCACTCGCAGCGCATCTGTACACTGGAGGTGTACTCGCCCGCACCTTCAGCCTCATACGAATGAACAACAAGCTATAACCAATACCCCCAATTTTATCAGTGAGTGTGCGTAGAATATTAAGAGATTTGCAAAGTGGAATCAAAGTCTTAATCATGCTGCACTCGCACACCTGATACTACTAATTAATTAATTAATTAATTTATGTATTTATTTATTTATGTATTTATTTATTTATTTATTTATTTAAACATATACTCGTTGTCAATTAGTTGAATTACAAATCTGGCACTGCGCAGACCACGTGATCTGACATTCACAAAGATCTTTCTGAGCCTTATTGAATAAATAAGGACAGCACCTCAGAAACAGCCAACAGCTGAAACCTTATCTGTAGGGGCTACTCTGTTCTGTCACCGGAGCAGTTGGATTAATTATAACTCTAATGGAGGAGTGGGGGCTGGTGCCTGTGTGTGGATGGAAGACTGACAAATGGAGAGGGATGTATAGTGTTATGCACATGCATGCACATGTATGTTTGTGTGTACTGTGGCATGAGATAATAAACTCAGAGGATGTGAAGAAAAGCAGAGGAATAATGAGAGGTGTAGGAAAAAAACAGAGGTAGACACGAAAGCAGGTAAATATTTGGGAAGTTAAAAGAGCACAAGCATGGAGCAGGGACAGTCACTAGGGTCAATCAGAGCTAAAAATCTGGGCCTTTCTTTCAAGACATTGGCTGTGTGTCTTGCTCATCTGCTACACAAAGAAAATAAAACACAGCTGATTATAATTGCTGGCAAAAACACTGACCGTACCACATTGCCCTATTATATCATAACCTAAAGCTGGATTCACATGGGAGTAGGGAAATGGTAATGTACATATAGACTTTCTAGACCTGGACCCTCCCTATAACAGCAGAAAGTGTAAGTATGGATTTCAAGTTCTTGGATTCGACATATTGACGACCTGTTCAAACAGATTCATGGAAAGGGACCTTTGGAAGAGAAAAATGAAAGCTTTTGCACCTTCTTCAAACAGGCACTGTTAGTTGAAGAGAAATGCTTAGCTGCATTGATCGGTCCCGTTTCCAATACTCCCCCTGAACTTTTACAGTTTACCATTGAAACCTGTCAGTAGGAATCTACAGGGCTCATTAATATGTTTAGAAAAAAAATGACAAGAAGAGAGAAGGTGGAAAATATTTGAAGTCTTGGACGCCAACAGCAAGCATGAAAATAATTAGAGTGTGCAGGAAGGTGTGTGTTGTGTGTGTGTATGTGTGTGTGTGTGTGGGGGGGGGGGGGGGCTGGGGCAGAGGGTCTACATAGCAAAGTTGAGCTACTTTTATGCACTTGTGAGCCATTTTGGATCTGAGGGCCCGTGAAACACCAAAAATGTAAAGGGGCTGGCAGTTGTTGGGGACAGAGAGAGGGAGGGTAAAGGAGGGAGGAGGTGGGGGCGGGGGTCGGAGGGGCCGAAGGGGAGGAAGGTCGAGAGAGACTCCTGCAGAGTCTGTGTTGGGAAAGGGGAGGAGAAAGAGGGAGGTGAAAGGCCATGTGTAGCAGGTGGTAGAGAATATGAGTTTAGTTTGTCAGTAGATAGCTGAAGGAGACACACAGACTTGGCTTTTAGTTTAGTTTTAGTTTTGTAACAAAGCATATGTTGTGGCGAAGATGACAGAGGCATGAAAAGGAATCACAAATACCATGTGATCATTGTGGCCGGTAAATTTTAAGAAGAGAAAGTGGACAGGGAGACACAAGTGATTTTTTTTGTTGATAGTATGCTCAGATGTTATGGCTTCCGACCTTGCCACCTATTCAGTTAGATTTTTTTGTTCAGCCAACCCTCAGAGTGTAAGAATAGCATACTAGTACTCTAGCTGTACATATCTGTTCTGCCTCTTAAAGTGTGGCAGCGTGCTTAGCATGTGCAGTAAACATTTTGTGATTTTTTTTTTAAGAGGGAACAGACAGGACATCTTGATGGAGATTTTAATTAGTTTGTTGTCTACTGTATGTTGCTGCAGTGAAGAATGACTGAGGACACTGTGGATGTTGTAAATGGACAGGTAAAACACATTTAAAGCGATTAAATACGAGCTGTTTAATCATTTCTTGTTTTCCCTCATTTACTTATTTATGTGGTGCAAAAAACTCAGGTTCCTTCTTTAGCGTTCACCGCTCTCTGTTGCTCTGATTGAGGATAAACAAACCATGGTGGACTGAGAGGTTTTAGACACCATCCATGATTGGTGCAAACATCTCCAAAAGCACAATTCTATTTTAATTGCATTTATAACAGAAGTTTTTTAGTTTTGTACTTGATGACTGGCAGGAAACATAAGAGGAGGAAAGTGTTGACATACTATAGAGAGGAGGAGCTGGGAGCATGGCCCCTGTTCATTGGAAGTCTGTTTTAAAGTGTTGGGTGTGTCATATTGCATCAGATTTAATTACATAAAGTTTGGTTTGCTATATGGAACTGAAGACATTCTCCTCATATTCCTCTGCATGGTTTCCAACCATGGTAGTGTGGCACAGTTGAGATGAGCAGAAATACAGCAAATTCACATGAATTTACAGAGAATTTTTTGTTACAAAATTCATGTATATTAATCCAAGTTTTATAGTCTGGTTTTCACATTCCTGTTTTACAAAGAAGCAAGTCTCTGGGTGATTTTTTCAAGTGATAATATATTGTAAGGCAAAAATGGGCAAGAGCCCTTTTCCACTAGTTCCTCAAATAGCCCAGGGTAGATACAGGGAAAAACAAGAGGAACTGCAGCACATGAAGCTGGAATTAGAAACCTATGCAGGGCTGAGCAGCACCTGGTCAGCTGAGGCATCCTCCAGCACAACTGCTGCCTCTGCTGGAGGGGTCAACCCTTGTCAGAGACAGGAGCTACTGATCATAGAGATCAAACTGTCAAGAGCAATATATGGTTCAAAGAATCTGAGATCAATAAGCTTAGAGCTCACGGTTTCCCTTCGCCATATACCAAGGTCAAGAATGAACATTCATGGACATGTCTAGAGAGAGAGTGGGAGAGCACCAAACATTTCAGAATTTAATTTCAGGGATGTTGTACAGCATGACTTTGCATCTCGTGCCTGTGCTGTTTTGAAATCCCTTTTTATATCACATCAAATAAAGAGCTGAGCATGATTTTAATGCTTTTTTAAAATTGCATTAATCGTGGTAGACTCTTAACCTGCCCCTCAGGTGCACCATGTACTTAGAACAAGAGGATAAGTTTCCCCAGAACTTATCTGTGTGGCAGCTGATGGGGCAGCGAGCATGAGAACTTCAGCACGCTGTCAACACAGCTTACCCACAGCCTACTTCACATTACTCACGTCATTTCCACGAAGTTTTATTTTGGTATGAAGGACTGAATGAACGTTGATCCCAGGAACCGGCAGCGAGAAGTGAAACAAGTGTTGGGCAACAGCGCCACATACTGACAGCCTGACATATTGCACCAAGCACACAGTCAGTGATGGTGTGTTACAGTCAAGGTGTTATAGAAATGTCAGTATGTTAAGTATGATGAGATGGGACTACCGGCTCCACTTCTCCTCATTTTTATAGCCCTGTACAGAAGTGGCCATTTATGACCACTATTTTGAAAATCAAATAAAGTAACATAATAAAAGAATATTGTGGAAACCGATTTACAGGTTTCACAAAGTTTGGATTAAAGTGAAGGTCTATGACATGCTTTGAAACAATGAAATTAAATTACAACCTCAATAATAAAACACCAAGAAACAAACAAAAAATATGTTTCAATCCATTTTTATTATGTTCTAATTTAATACTTGTGTACAGTGTTTTTGCCGTAAAAGACTAAACTGCCAAAACAAACAAAAAAACGAAACAATCCAAAAGCAAAAACTTTTAATATTTCAATTTAATATTAATCTTTACATAGAAATGTAATAATTTAGCAAACACAAAAAATCATTTAAAACTATATCATATGTGTACAATATTTAGGTCATATTATACATAGCTCATTACATACAAGTTAGCTGTCTTCTGTAAATTATAATCAGTCGTAGACCCATTATCAACTTACAAATGTTCAAACAACTCTCAGCTGTTACTCTAGACTAGAGTGAGAGATGAAGTGAGGTGACAAACAAATTTCATCTTTAACAAAAACAATAATCTTTACTATCAAAATGAATGGCACAGAGGTTTGGTAATATCACCAATGGAGGGTGGAGGGACCACTGGAGACTACATATAAAACAATTACAGACATGCGATGTCCGTTTAAATTTAGTTTCAAATTGTAGATTAACATGTTTTGATGACACGAAAATGTATTGTGTTTTGAGGAAAACATATTTTCCTTTGAGGTGAAATAGCAAGAAGTACAAAAGAAGAATATAAAACAAGAACAGAACTGTCCATAATAATTAACCTTGTAATGAATGTTTTACCTTATGTACAATCTATACACAGTAATAAATAAATATATAAAATCAGAAAGAGAGGAATATAGTATAGAGACAATAATATGGCACTGTTCAAATGGCTGATTGCTGATCAATGATCAATGATCAATGTCGCATTACTTTATCCTGACACTCCAAACATCACTGCCTTAAAATTGTGAATGAAAAGTTACATCCACAATGATTCAAGTTTCCAATCCCCATCATAAAAAAAGAAAAATAAACTTTCCAATTGGCATAAAACCTTCAGAAAAATATACACATTTGCAGTCTTGCCATAGTAGTCAAAAGGTCAAAGATGATAAATGCTACAGGGATAATTGTGTATCATATTCTGGTATATTTGTGCTCTTGTTAGATCTCACTGATATGCCATAAGTTAATTCAGTGTATTAACCCCTTTTTGAAAGATCCGTGTTATAGTGTCTGAGCCACTGAGATTTCCTTGTAGAAAAATGATCAAATCAAAAGCGTACAGATCTGAGCTCAATAAACAGAGAATGTCCAACTGGGATGAGTCATTTCTGGTGCACAATCGAAGAAATAACCTAAATCTAGAATCACTTCAGGGTTATGGACAAGTAAAGCTCAAGGCATTTTGCATGTCTGGTGTAACGAGAAAAAACAAGCAGTGAAGTGGGCATTTAAAAGCCAAATATTTACTGAGGAGAATCATTACTTCTTAGTCAGGCTCTCCCAGCCAGCTATAATATTAAGTTGGCTCAACAGCGCGGGAGCTAACGTGTATGTGGTTTAAGAGCTGTTTATATGGAATTTAATATAGGCCAAGTGGATATCCTGTACATAAATTACCAGTGATCAGAGCATGGATAGGACAGAATGTCACAGACCGAGAAACACATTCGTACTGCCACATTTTTAAGTTGTAATGTTGGTTTCTGTTTGTCCACCATTTATAGTTTAGAGCAGGAAGGTTGAGAAAGATTACATTCTCACTTGCATAATATTTGCACCATCATTTTGGAGAGTTAAAAAAAAAGGATGAGGACATAACTGATTTTTGAAAGTGGGATAACTGTTAAAAAGAGAGATGAACATGACCCACAGATAACCTCTGACTTTAAAGATGCCTCCGGTCTCCTTCCTCCTTTGGTGCAGCAGATCATCTTCAAGAAAAGAGGCTGCTCACCAGACCTCGATCTACTGTGCACTTTTCATTTTACATGTAAAGATGGTTATACCTAGACTTACACTTACACTCATTACTTACACTTAAACCTAGCAGTTTCAAGGTTGTCAGTTACATCCAAAGAAAGAGAAACTAAAGAGTAACTGAATGTAACTGTACCAAGTCCCTTGTTAAGAGAAATGTTTTTTTTTAAGATGTGTAGCACCTCAGCTTTGATTCTTAGGACTATCACACGTATTTCCCATGACAAATGGACATACATTAAATCAAGATACATCAGAATAGAGTTTAGTCCTGTTTTACAGCACAGTGTTAACATGAGTAGCTGCTTCATTTGAATTGTTTAAACTCAAAAACTGCACATATGCTTCAATTTGGAAAAAACTTAACACTAAAAAGACATAAATACATATATATCCAACATACTTGACTGTTTTTGGTTTAGTTGTGAAAAGCATAAAAGTGATTGCAAACTGAAGTGTCTTACAGCAGAGAATGAAAGACAGGTTTGTCATTTGCACCAGATTCATTCTGGACGGCTTTTCCCATAAGCCACTGTAGTGACAGTGATTTAAATTCCACGTTGGCCAGGAGCCTCCAGTGTGAGGAGTGTCAGTCTTCGTCCTGTCTCCCTTTCACTCTCTCTGTCAAAGTTATTTTTTCAGTGCAGAATTGTGATACTTCTCGGTATGTCATTGATCTATGGTTCAGCTCTTAGGTCTTCACTGTGGATTTCCTTTATAAATATCTCTTTACGTGATGCTAAACAGTCATTCCTGTAATGGAGGGACACTCCAAGCATTGGAGACAATCCCTTTATGTCTCTCAATGGCTTCCACATCTCCCATCTGTAGACCTCCTGTGGAAAGTTTTGCTTTCATTCAGCTTTTTTCCATCTCTCCATTTTCCAGGCAAAATATAAATTTTTGAATTTCCTCTTTCACTCCCCTGCTGTCTCTTACCATAGGGAGCATTTTAACCCATTCTGGAGCAAAGCCGGTTTGTCCTAACACCTCCGGATTTCTTCCTCCTCCTATTTATTCGTCTATACTCCCTGTTCTCTCAGCACAGAGCTTGTTTCTGTCCTTCTTGTAGAAAAGCCTGCTTCTCCATCAGTTTTCTGAACAGTCCTTCCCTGTTGCCTAGCAGCTCTGTGTGCTGGCCACACTCGGCTACGCGGCGCTGGTCTAGTACAGCCACGGCGTTCGCATTCTGGATGGTGGACAAACGGTGAGCAATGATCATGACCGTCCTCCCTATTTAGTGGGTGAGATTGGCAGGACATAATGAGAGACAAAGAATCTACTCAGGGGAAAAAAACAGCAAACTATATTGAATTTTAGCTCTATTCTTCATGACCGGATGCATTTGAAAGACAAAGACAGAGAGCTCTACCTTCCATCAGGCGCTCCAAGGCTTCCTGGACCAGGAACTCATTCTCAGTGTCCAAAGCACTAAGGAAAGATGGCTGTTCAGGATTTTTTTTTTCAAACAACTGACCTAACATGTGTCTCTCCCCAACACCCTGATAACCAGGTTTTAAAGGCAGTGCCATCATCATAATTTTATTAACAGATTTACTGTGTTGTAATGCTGTGTAGGAGTAAATGAATTCAACAAGGAGTAAGACAGTGAAAGTTCTGTAACTAAAGCATTTTTGTCAAGTCATTCTACTGTAATTCTTAATAAAAAAAAAAGCATGACTGTCACCTGGTAGCCTCGTCTAAAAGCAGGATCTTAGGATTCTGTGGGGAGAAAACACAAGTAGTTTTATACATACTAATTCAGATTTCACAGAAAAGAGGGAAAGCTGTGAGGGAAAGCTGAGACTAGACTAATGATCCTAGTTCTAGTTGTCATTTTAAATCTATTTGTGTGGTTCAGTAAATACAGTTATTCGAAACTGATGAAGACAAATTTTGAGCAATGACAAGCACATCCAGATTTGGATAACCAACCTGTAGGGTAGTGCAGATGAAAGCTAGCAGCTATGGATTAAAGTAAAACACCCATGTTTTGGTACTTACCCTTAGCAGAGCTCTGGCAATGGCTATCCTCTGCTTCTGACCTCCTGAGAAACAAACACACAGGCTAACTTCATTATGTTTAAACCTACACGCTGCACACAAGGCCTACTATATGTGAATACTGAATCCATGAAAGCTCAGTTCAGTCTCTTCCATTAAATTAGCTATGGATCTTAAACTGGCTCAGTTTAGGCTTCTTGGAACCTTAAGGCTATCTGGCGAACGAACCTACATTTCCACCAGTTTTGAGCAAAACCATCATAGAAAAGGATGCATCATCAATAGAGGATGTTGCTCAGTACACAATGGAAGTAAGCTGTAGCAGCAAGATGGAGGATCGCCATGATTACCTATACAATATTTGTTTTTATCCAAAAAACCAGGATGGACCAACCATTAATGATAAGAAGATGTAGAAGACTATGATGTGCAAGAAAAATCCTCCCTTTCCAGCCTTCGGGTGAAGGAAAACCTTCTATTCTTTTGGTTCAAGTTGGAATTTTTTCAGGTTCTGAACAAATTTATTTTCGGTCCTAACGCTCCGAACGGTTCCAAATTAGGTTCATGAACCAGAACAGAACCTGTTCCATAATTAGATCATATTCTTTGTCATATGAAATACATACATACAGTACACTGTATAATATGAAGTAAATAGTAAAATTTTTGTGAAATTTCTAGACTGTTTAACAAAATTTGTTTTTAGTGTACAAACAAAATTAACTACTGGAGATACGGTTCCTTGCCTCAAAAGTGAAGGCGATGTTCTTATCATAATTCTGTTGCGTTGCTGCCTCTGTTCCTCACCTGACAGCAGCACTCCTTTCTCCCCCACTATAGTGTCAAAGCCCTTAGGAAAAGCCTGGATGAAGTCATAGGCGTTGGCCACTCTGGCTGCTCTGTAGATGTCCTCTGTGGTCACAGCATCTGGGTCCACTGCACCATATGCGATATTATCCCTGATAGAACAAGAAAACAGCACTGGCTCCTGGGAGGCAGCCATGGCAAAAGAGGAGAGTTTGAGAAAAACTGGCAAATCCTCACTCAAAGATGCTTAATATTTTTGTGTGTCTGCCAAGTTTATGTTGGTGCTGTGAGATCTGTTGTATAGGAACACAAACAAGTTAAACATTCATTTATTACCTGGCTGACAGTTCCAATGTGACTCCTGAGCCAAGAGGGATTGAGATCCCTGATGTCATGACCATCTATAGTGATGACACCTGGAGAGGAGAGGGGGTTTTTTGGGGGTAAAAAACCCAACCATTTGATATACTGTATGGAGTCTTGTACTTTTTATTTTTTCATCACCACAGTTTTAAGCAAATAACGACTGAACAGTAACTGAACAAGCTCCTTGCTCTCACCAGCATCAGGGTCGTACAGCCTGAGCAGCAGCGAGACCAGGGTCGATTTTCCAGACCCACTCGATCCCACCACAGCCATGATGGTACCACCTGGGACCAGCAGACTGAGGTTCTGGAAAATAGGAGCCTCCTCACGGGCTGGGTAGGCAAAGGAGACATCACAGAACTCTAGCCGGCCCTTCAGCTGGTCTGGAGGAAGCACCAGGCCTTCTGTGGAGGAGGAACACAAAATACGATGACTGTGTAGTTTAACTTGCCAAGTATTTGACTGATTTAATACAGTAATCAAACATATAACCATATATTAATACAAATAAGCAGAAATAGAACAAACGGTCATGGAGATAAAGCAAAAAACAGTACTAGAAACAAATGTCATACCCCTTAAAACATCAATTTCAACTTTTAATGTTCACTGAGTTGGCAAAAACATGACTATAAACTAAAAGCCAGAGATGTTGGATACCTTCTACTGATTTCCGTTTTGCAATAACAAACAAAATCCCCAACACTTTTTAAGCAACCAGTGCATCTTTGAAAGATGTATATAGTTACAGATACGGTAAAGGAAAAAAAACCAAACTTTTTTATAGAAAATATATTTTTTTTAGTAATGCATAAATAATTCTAAGAAGTTAATGATTTGTTTACAGGAAAAAAGTAGGTACTTATTGATGTGATGATGTAATACTCCCCTGCCTGTGTGAGTGTGTATGTGCACTGACCATTTAGAGGAAACTCAGGCTTTCTGTCCAGAAGCTCCCAGAGTCTTGCTCCCGCTCCAAAACCCTTCATCAGCTCAGAGTAGAATGAACTCAGACCTACCCATCAAACAGGAAATCACCACACTATTAGCAACCATAGGGACAGTGCACACAGATTTACACAGTACAGATAAAGAGATTCAAATGATAGGAAAGTGTAGATGCAGGCACAGTATGTCTAGGTGTTACCTGCGATACTGATGCCCACCCAGAAGGTGTACATGAGGAACGATGAGAGCTCTCCCACAGTCATGTGCTGGCTGGCCATCAGTAGGCCTCCTTTGTAGAGCACTGACAGGATCATGATGTTACCACTGAGACCAGTCTGAAACACACACACGCACACGCACACACACACCCTTAGTTATTTGATTACTACAAAATCGACATCACTGCTACTCCCTGACACAGCCAGCATTGATTAAACTGATTAGAGCTTATCTGGCCACCTGCTGGAGAAGCTAATTTTAGTGTCACAACCTGAAGTCCTCTGAGCAACGACAGCTCATAGACTGAAAAAAAAAAAAAAAGTAGTCCATCCTATGCACTCCGAGTGTTGCCTCTCGCATTGCCTTTATGCACCTACATCCTATCAAAACTTGAACTTTGCTTTATGGCACTTAGACATGTTTTTCTCCTGACTAGATCCTTGCTTGTATTGTTTCAGCTTCAGATGTACATTGCTTTGTATAAAAGTGTCTGCCAAATGAATTGTATAATTGTAGACAAATTTGAATTTTTTAAATTTTAAAATGTACCGTTTGCTTGAAAAGTGTTAGGGATTTTGTTTGTTACTGCAAAACAGAAATCAGTAGAAGGTATCCAACATCTCTGGCTTTTAGTTTATACTCATGTTTTTGCCAACTCAGTGAACATTAAAAGTTGAAATTGATGATTTAAGGGATAATGACATTTGTGTCTAGTACTGTTTTTTTGCTTTATCTCCATGACCGTTTGTTCTATTTCTGCTTATTTTTCATCTTTGGACTAAGTTTCCAGTATATTAGATTCTCCTAGCTAAATCTATTCAAATTAAAAAAGCCCAACAATAAATGTTAGCTTATCATACAGTTTAGGGGGGTTGTTGACACTGTGTCAGAGTGGTATTCTTTAAATTTTATGTTCAATGTGAAGGCTGTAGTTAGTGGTGCTGATGAATTATAATTCATTATACTGAAAGGTCTACCATTCTGTCTACCGTCACTGACATAAATAGATGACCAAATGATAAAGAACACGAAGCTGAAAAGTATTTTACGAGCTGCAAGACTTGCTAAATGTGTGCAATACTTCATTTGCTAACTGTGGATTTGGTTTGCATCACTGGCAAGACACACACACACACACACACACACACACACACACACACACAAACACAGACACAGACACACAAACACACAAACACACACACTTACCACTCCAAAGAAACCAGCTCGTAACACAGCTTCCTTCCTGGCCAGGCTAAGGACCTGGTCTGCCTTCTGTGTGTATTTGTTGACCTCAGACAACTCTTTACCAAAAGCCCTGACTGTCCGCATGTTGCTGATACGCTCCTCTGCCAACTACACACACACGCACACACACACACACACACACACACACACACACACAGGGTTTTATTAATACTTCATCTACAGGAAATTAGATTATTAACCTATCAAATTTACTCTGCAAATTTAATGACATTACTCCAGGCAGTGCAGCTTTTCAATTAGATACAAAATAAAGGGATAGACATATGCATTATAACTTCAATAACTATTAATAAGGACCGCTGTTTTCAGAAAAGACCTTCATTAAAATCATATATGGTAAAAGTGAAAGCACTGGGTATATTAGCAAAAAACCTTGCCATATTTTGTCACAGCTCCCTTGTTTTCAACTCTCAATTTCTCAAATGTCTTATTTATCCCTGCACCAAGAATGTACAACAAAACCAAAAACATAAAAAAACCCTAAAATGTTTACAACATTTAACTGCTATTAAAAATTCCTTTCATAAGCCTCCATTCCCATTATCTATGTTTCAATTTTGTCTTCACCCTGTGCGGTTCTGTGCTTGTACCTGTGTGGCTTGTGCGAGTGCATCCTGTGTGCGTTTGGAGATGGAGCGAAGGTACTTGCCATAGCCTACGGCAAGAATGGCCACGGGAGGAACAATCAGCAATACAAAGCTTGCAAGACTTGGGGAGACATAGAACTAGAAGAGTGGAGAGAAAAATCTGCAATTAATAGAAAGAAAAGAAAGGAGAGGGAGGAGGGCAACAGAGGAGCTCCAGAGCAAATGGCTCTTAAAAGTAATTACAGTAATTATTTCCATTCATTTCCTTGAATGTCATCTAAACCAGGAAATACCGTCAAAAAAAGGCATCAGTTTGCAGTTGGTCAACAAATCTCTACTCTGAATGAAAGCATTTACTACACAAAACAGTAGTAAATGACAACAGAATAGAGTCGAATGAGTGTCATTTAGATTAACAGCTCAATAAGTATCACTTCTACAAACTACTGGTCACAACTCTATTGTAAATCCGCACACATGCCAACGCCACAGGGCTTAGCAGAGTTTGCCCGGGTGTGGCACTTCAAACAAAACCTGCACATTTCCTTGTGTTGAGAAGCATTTTTGTAAACCTGCTCTCCAACAATTCTTTTATGTTCAAAAAAAGTAAGGTAAAAGGAAATGCTCTCCTCACATACTCACAGCTCTGCTGTCAGGAAATTCATCTACTATTGTGTATGGTTCTGTACTGTTTACTGTATCTGTCGTTAAAAGACTGAATGACTTGTACATCATGAGCAATTGTATATAATCCGACTTAGACTTTTATAACTGGAAGACTGTTACATTTTAGATAAAGATTACATTTCTCACAATCAGATTTGATAAAAAGAAATAGACACATTTGGGAAAGATAATAATTTTGAGGCTAATAAGATATGTATTTCAGTAATCATGTCAAAAGTATTTCATTTTCATCAGCAACACAATGACTAGCACATTTATTTCAAGTCATAAATGATGTCCTTTAATTCCATTCAAACCTGTCCTGTCCAACCACAGTGGATCACTCTGAGTGGTGTACTCACCATCATACTGACACCTGCAGCTGCCTGGGCAACAGCTCTCAGGCCATCTGACAGGTTGTCTGTGACCGAGCGGCCTACCACGGTTGTGTCAGCTGAGAGGCGGTTGATAAGCTCCCCGGTCCTGTTCTTGTCAAAAAATGCCACTTCCTGTGTAAGGATGGAGGAGAAGACAGAGGCACGGAGATTGCGAACAATCTGCTGACCTGAAGAGAGAGGACAAAAAGTTAATCAGTGGAAAATTGATCATGTGTTTTTTTTTCTGAGCATTCGTCTGATGTGTCAGTTCAAATATTAATCTTCTTCCTCATCTCACCTGAGATCTGCATGAGGTAGACTCTGGCGGCATTGGCTGCCCCACCACACAGAAACACACCCGTCAACATGATACATAACGATGTCAGGGAGGCTGTCATGGTCTCTGTGTCTGTTCCTGTGGTGTATATTGTGTCAATCACTTTACCCAGGAGGAAAGGCGCTGACATGGTTACTGCACTGGAGACTGTTAGAAAGCCTACAGCAGCTGGTGTGGTTAAATGAACAGATAGAGAAAACAGAGGCAACAAATGAGAAATCAAGGGCAAAGAAGAAATGAAAGGAAAAAGAGACATTCATATAAATGATTGTGGATAGCTGAACCACTGTTAAAATTTATAAAAGGAAGTATTAGTTTCAAATTTTCAATGAATTTGAAATGAAGGGTACTTGAGTTTGTTTTATAACCTGAAAACTATTATAACAGAGCTCTCTGAATAAACATTGGAAAAAGCTGAGAGTAGAAGAGCAGTTCTTGTCTACTAATAAACATAGGTGCTCCGAATCTGGGAAAGCCTGTCTCAAAACAGGCTGTCGGCATGTTTTGAGACATGTTTTTTCACAGCCAATGAAGAAACATGAGGGGAGAGAAAATTGAATATATGGCTATGTATCCATTTGACAGACAGAAGATCAAAGAGGGCGGCATAAACTATGGGTACTGATAGCGGGCTTCTGGAGTGTCAAAACTACAATGTGTACATTTCTCTTTGGCTATTATTTCATACTCATTTGGTTTTGAAGCTGGAGGGTTTGTACAAAATCAACAAAATTACAAGTAAAACTTGCTTAAAAACAGGACGCAACATGTTGTAATATATGAGACCAAGTGGATAAAGCGTAAATATGATCAGGCTATTTCTTCCCCTTCCCCTTTCAATATCCATGCTCCTGTGTGGTAACTGACAATAATGCTCCAGAACAGCAGGTATGTGTATATCCCCTCCTATATTTAGACAAGGGGCAAGATAATGGGTTTATTTAAGGAAAAAAAATGCATCTGAACACTCTATTAAAGCTCCGAACACTTTATTGGACTAAGAAAAGGCAACATTTAACCCTCCATAATCTTTCACTTTTGCCTTGAAAAAAATCCCAATAAAAGTGACAACCATTCTTTTCAAAGCAAAGGAAAAACCTTTTGACAAGTGGAAACCTTTTTTAAAAATTGTATCAGAGAAGAAGGGTTGGTTCAGTGGGTTGGTTGTGGATGGACAGAACTTGTTTTGTAAGGGGACAAGAAAACTTAAAGGGGGGCTCAAGGCTCAATGTCCCGCTAGGACCCTGGGCTCAGACACACCTATAGTATACACACGGTTTACCTGCCAGTCTCCATCTCTCAGCGTGAGCAAGTCCCAAAATCCTCCTCACATCCTCCAGGGGCACCGTGCTTGGCGTCTGCTCCCCCTCCGTGTTCGCCGGGGTCTTCGCTGATCTGGCTGGTGTCGGTGTGGAGGCGGCCGAGGAGCCGGTGAAGGCAACAGGTGTGTGTCCGACTGTCCGTGCTCGGGCTATGGAGCCGGGGGTGTGCGAGCAGAGTAAAGACAGACCTCTGCGCGGGCTGCGGGGCAGGACCGACGTGAAGGGCCTGGGTGTCGCTTGGACCGAGGACTTGACCCCGGTCGACGGCGTCTTCCTCCGCAGGGAGGCTGAGAGGGACAGGCGATGCTCCAGGCACAACATCCCGGGCCGCGTTAGCCGCAGTTTGGACAAATGCACGGCGTGTGTGCACCCTGACACGGGGATTAAAAGCCACATCGTCCGAGTTGTCAGCTACTGACTAGATACGAGCTAAATGAGGCAGAAAGTAAAGGAAGTATGGCATTAGTGAGATCGGTCAGATCCAGCGACAGGTGTTGTCGAGCTCTTTCTTGTTGAGTAGGTCCCCCCCGGAGACGGATTTCAGTCCCCCAGCCGTTCGGTCAACACACAGCGTCCGTAGCCATTAAGTTGACGAGCTTGTTGCCGCTTCATTGTCGAGTTTAGACCGTTATGATCCGTTTTATCGGCGCCCGCCAGCCGCCTTCGCCCAGTTATCTCTTATCGCCGACCGAGTACCAACACCCTGCTTGTCACTGTCATCTGTCGCTCAATACTCACTGTTCGGCCGACAGGCCGGAGAAGTGGAAACAGGAGCGAGACCGAAATCACCCCGAGAAAAACAAGCTAAAGGTTCCCGTCGAGAGGCTGCGGGGGTCGGGAGGAGTAAAGGTGACCCCGGTGGGGCTCGCAGGTACACACGACTCCTGCTCCTCGACGGGGGGAAGTCAATGGCTGATCGGACGGGCAAACTTTCCCAGGCGTGACCAAGCAAATTCAGAGCGGTAATACTCAGGCTGCAGTGTTAGCGAATGATTTCCCCAAAACAATATGCATCATTAAAAGTTGTGCGGAAAGAGCGAGAGGCCGGATGGTGTTTTATATTTAGCCCTTAAAAAAACACGTTTGTTAACTAAGAATATGGTGACACTAGATATTAGGTAAACATCCAGACACCAGATATCAAGCAAATATCTAGCGACGTGTCCTCCTACGATTTTGTTTAATTTTAAAACTAATCAAATTTACCATCACGTGAAATCCTCCTTTAAATGTAATTCCTGCGAGGGTCCGTCACGTGGGAGGTGATTATCAGACCCGACCCTCGGCCGATAATACTCGATCGACTTTCGATTGCTTCGGGCCGGCCGGCAGGGTGAAAGTTGAAAGGTCGTTCAAATCTGAAAACAGGACGCACGTGCGGGTTGGGGAGTCGTAAATTTGGTAAAAAAAATAATTGTACACAAATTTACGCGATGTTTATTAAACAAGCAGAATCGGAGCTCAGGGTTGGTTGGTTTGAGCACGAAAAGAGTAACAGTAAAAGTAGCGGTTCGTTTGTACGTTAGCTAGACCATGCTATCTAGCTAGTTAGCTTTAAAGCAGGAGAGTGTTAGAATTGTGTATATTGCGAGAGGAAAACAGACAGGAAGTCATATGAAAAAAGTTATTTTCGAGCGTCACACATTCCTAAAACTGTGCTTAATTTATAAGCGTGACATGTTCCGCACTTAAATGGGTGTTTGCTAAATCTGGTTACGTGTTGAGTGTGGGCTCAGCAGTACTATATTAAGATCTGGGTTAACTGCACCCACAATACTGTCTAAATTCCCTCTTTCTTTTTGTCCCAAAAGGCCTGTGCAGTAGCGGCACCAGCTGCAGCGATGGCCTCCATCTACTCAGGTATCCATCTGAAACTGAAGAGTCCCCAGACTCCTTGGGAGGACAAGCTTAAGCTGGCACGTTTTGCTTGGATTTCCTCTCAGTGCCTGCTGCCCAACAAGGAACAAGTAAGAATTGAAGTTGTCACACAAGAGGCTTGTGCACAAGATCGTTTTAAATGAATTTAAAAGCGGCATATTGTTTCTCTTGACTGTTCCCCACTGTAGGTGCTGTTGGACTGGTGCACCCATGCTCTGACAGGCTGGTACAATAAGAAGGTGGAATTTTCTCCGAATGTTTTGGAAGGCCTGTGGTGTTACCTTGACGACCTGCTTCACAGCCGGAAGCTCCACTCACTTCTCAAGCAGGGCAAGACCATCAGCCTGAGGCTCAACATGGCACAGGTTCATCAACAGCTAAAGTGCTAGGACGACACTTGCAACAACAATGATTATGCATGTTCTTCTTTTTGTGATTGTTCGCAGGATAGTCACTTGTTCAACTAATGCTCTGGCTCCAGCATGTTCATACTTTAGAAAGAGGGTGTTTTGATATTGATATATGAAGCTTTCCCTGACATCTTTGTCCTCTGTTTGCCTCTAGCTGCTGCTTGACTGTCTCCAGGAGTGTGCATGTGTCGGCTCCAAGTCGCTGGTTGGTGTGTCGACCATCCTGAGTGTGTGTCAGAGTATTCTCTCTTCTCCGGTGCTCTCATCCGTCTTCACCACCAAGTATGAACTCATGGTTAATCTGCTGGCCAAGCTCTGCTCTCTGACCTGCTGTAAACTACAGCAGCCATTGATCACAGAAACCCCAATGACTCAGTCTGTCAAATGTCAGGAAAAGGTGATGACAGAGTGTCATACTGAAACTTATATCGATTTGGACACTATGGTGACTCCTCCAGATCATCCGGAGATAGATACTAATAAATCCCCATCCAAGCTAAATGCAAACCTACATTCATCTAATTTGTTTGAGGCGTTGCTTCAGGTGTTGACATGTTATTTATCGGTTCAGCGACAACAAGCTAATCCTAACCGAGTCTTTACCATGGTAACCAACCAGCTGATCCAGCTGTTAGTGCTACTCAGACACCTGCTGACTTCTGGTGAATATTCACCTTCTCACACACATCTTCGACTCCATCAGCAGCTGTGCAGAGACATTCGTGTTAAGATAGACTCCATTCTTCAGTGTGCTCTTTTCCCCTCTGAGCACCTGACCTCCTACAAAGAGGAGCTTCTTCCATCTAAAGAGGATTCTGGGAAACATGGTCCAGGAGGGGCAAAAGGCCACTTGAAGCCAGTCAGCGCCATTCTTTCTAAACTGAGAGCTCAGGGTTACTGTGAGCCATCCCTACACTACTCTGTGAAGTCAAACACATTGTCTTTGCTGTTTAAGTTTTTTCTGGAAAGCTACGGAAAAGGAAGAGGAGAAGGCGAGGAAGAGCAGAGGATGCTGTGTTTCTATTTTCTCACCAGATTGGTCTCAGCTTTGGATCTAGGTTTTGATGGACACTCACCTGCAAAAGCAGACCAGCCAGTCTCTGTGTCCTATGGGCAGAAGTCTCCTCCAGCTTCTCTCTGTTCCCCAGAGAGCTGGAGCCTGGCCCTGCTGGCTGTGGAGTTCCTGCTAAGCCAGGCTCTCTCAGCTAATATTTATAATATAGCAGCAGACAGGATACGACACAGAGAGGTGCAACTCAACTTTTACAGATCCCTAGGACAAATGCTCTTCGACCAGGCGCAGCCAAGGTAACAAACCACTCGTCTGTAGGTGTTTTTCTCAGTCTGTCTTCAGAATAACTGAAGACAGGATTTTTCATGTGTACAGTCTTTAGGTCATGCAATGTGAAATTTTTGTGTTTTGCCTCTCAGCACCCCAGCGTGGTACCGCTGTTTAAAGACTCTGTTGAGTCTCAACCATTTGATTCTTGATCCAGACCTGGACCAGCTGTTATCTTCAGCCTGGGTTAATTCTGAATGCATGGATGCACGAGTGCAACGGACCAGACAGGTCTTGATTTTAATCAGCAAATCCTAAATTTTATTTTACAGTAATAGTATATGTATCTATTTCACACCATAATTTTTATAAAATGAAAACAATAAAGCTCAAGAGATAAGTTTTGCTGAAAAAGGATGTTTTATCACAACAGGTCATGGTGTGCAGTCTCCTCCAGATATACACTAAGCTCCGTCAGCTCCCTCGCCTCTTCTCTGAGCTCCTGTCTGTGATCTGTCAGCCAGCTCTGGATGAACTCAGACCTCCTCTACTGTCTGAAGGGGTGTCTGCCTCCCTCAGGACTTGTCTTCTGGATTCCCCCTCATCCCAGGGCCTAGAGATCTGCTCATTAGTGTTGGCAAGTGTGAGGAGAGATATACTTCCTGCCCTGGTAAAGGAAGAAAGAGAGACAGAGAAGGTGGAGATTGATGATGGAGGAGAAGATAAAGGAGAGAAAAGAGAGGTTGAGGTGGACCAAGAGAGACAGGCTGCATCTCTGAAGCTCTTCTCCCTTAGCCAGCTCCTTCATGCTGTTTTATTTAGTCTGAAGAGCCTAGACAATGCGTCTCCTCTTCCCTTAGTAAGGCAGAGTCAAGCCCTCATGGAGGAGATGCAACAGGTAGTCAAGGAGTTACTACAGCTTTTGCCAACTGAAAAGAAGCCTATAAAAACAAATATGAATTCAATTCAAAAATCACTAAGGAGAGGCAAAATGAACTTAGACCAGAAAAGTCTTGAAAATGACTTAGAGCCTAAAGCACTATGGGAACAGAAGACTGAAGAGGCGGCCCTTCTCCTCAGGTACACCTGGGTGGAAGTGGACACGCTTTTTGATATCCATTGTAGTAAATACATATCTCTTAATTCAGCCCAGTTGGCAGCTGTAAGTGAGACTGAAGACCAATCTCTTTGTAACGCTCAAGTCCTAACCCACATAGAGAGTCTTGTATCTGATGACATTTTACCAGCACGTCTCCATCCCTCCCCCTCCTGTAGCTCCATGAGCTGTTTGCTGCTCAAACTCCTCACATTGCAACAAATGAAGAAAGTTTTGTTAAATAGCGCCTCGCTTGGTGAAGCCAGCACCACAGCACTGCTCAGCAGGGCGGCCCAGTTTATTTTAGCGAACTTGAAGCTTGAGGTGAGTCCAGATGGAGAGCAGGTGTGGGATGGGCAGATAGGCAGTGTGAATGCTGGCTCTTATCTTGTAGCACACTGGCATCTTGTCACATCCAATCTGCCTTTGATCGCTCCCTACCTGAGCAGGGAAGACGTGGGCTGCATAGCAAATGTTCTTGTCAGTTCACTCCTTAGCAGACAGACCGACACAGGGAAGGACCGGCCACCCACCTGTCTGACAGTCTCCCTCATATCTTCACAGCTTCTCCAAAGCCCAATTCTTGCTGAGCTGCCTTCACTTTTCTCTGCCACAGTTTGTTCCCTCACACAAAGGATTAACGGTGTTCTCATGTTGGCACCTGCACCCAAGGTTTGTGCTACACTCCTGAAGTTTCAGGAGGAAGGAACGGATTACAATCAGCCTCTGTTCAAACTGGTGAAGAAAGAGACCATAGTTGAGGATATATTGGTGTCCTCTAAAACTGGTGAGGTGTCTGTATTGCTGACTGACAACCAGACCAAGGAACTGGTTAACTTACTCCATATCTTAACAAATCTGAACCCAGATGGGATGAGCTCTGAGGATCTCTCCTCTGTTTTCCTCCTCCTCTTATTGATGCTCACCTCCACCTTCAGTCAGTCAAACCAGGGGGTTGTAGATCGTCCTGACTCTGGAGATGATGCTGTATTCCTGGTCAAGCTGCTCAGGATCCTGTCTTGTCTTGTGGAGAGCAGAAACT
Organism: Istiophorus platypterus; assembly: GCA_016859345.1. NCBI lineage: Eukaryota > Metazoa > Chordata > Actinopteri > Istiophoriformes > Istiophoridae > Istiophorus > Istiophorus platypterus. Next base: position 19,401,990 of record CM029118.1, read on the forward strand.
TTCAAAGTGTTTTGAAACTCATTCATGGAGGTACTCTGCTGCAGGCAGCTGTATCGTCTCTCCTCTGGCATAGCAACAGTGGAAGATTTCAAGCAACATGCAGCCTAGATTGGATGAATTTAATCAAAGCATTGCAGGACTTCATCAGGTCTTTGGTCCAGTTAATTATAATCAGAAACAGCAGCGTTCGTCTCAACCTGGATCAGTTTGTCTCCTTTCTTACCAGTAAGGAAACAGCAAGCAGGCAAAGCATTTCACTTAGTTCAACAACTGTTTCAGGTAAATCAGATCCAGGAACATCCATTTCATCTCTTCACCTTCTACTGGCATCGCTGACTTCTTTTGCCCAGGCGATGACCTCTAACCTTGGAAGGAGTAAACCAATGGATCAAACCTTGACCCAAATGCTCACAAGAACGACTGCTTCCCTGGGACCAGCTATTGAGTCTGTCCTAAGGCCCCAGACTGTCAGCAAAGCAGTCATCAAGCCAGCCGGCATCCTTTGTCAATCCTTTGTGGTAGAAGTTGTAACTGTCATGATGCACTGTGAACTATCCTCACAGTCAGTGGAAGATCAGAACAAACAGGATGGCAACAAGCTCACCCTGAGCCACATGACCCTCTATAAGAGCTTCTATCAGCAGATCCTCAGAGAAATAAATTCTGCCTGCAGACCCATGGACTTCCTGGTTTCCTCTCTCAAATTCCTGTCCACTTTCTATAAAGCAGTGGAGAGGACAAGAGGCGAGAGGGAGAAGGAGCAAGGAGAGGAGGAAGAGGGAGGAAAAGAGTTGGATGAGCTGTACATTGACATACTGCAGAATGTGCACAGACTGCTGACAGGTACATGGGCACATATTATGAACAAAAATAACATTCACCTGTGCAGTCAGTCGATTTTGTCCTTTCATTATTACCTGTGCATATTGCACATGCTGGTAAAAGTTTACAATTGACTGAATTAATTTATTCCATTCCCGCTGTTTCAGATAACAAGTGAAATATGACAGTGCTATTTGTAGAGTTCTTTAAAAGGAGAAATGATATTTCACAAAAAACCCTAATCCAAATTGGTTCTCATCACCCCTCATCCTCACATAGAACGTCATTTACATAAAATATGGCATTAGGTCAGCTTTGTTTGAATGCATAATGACAAAACGTTATCATAAACATTTTGTGTCACATTTATTGCTAGATATCTGTACTTCATTATAGTGTGTTATTGTGACCCACCTCTTTATCAAACATACTGGTATGCTGATATAACTTGATGGGGTTTTATATTTAAATTACTCAGAATTATACTGAATGTGATGCTCTCTTATTTTGCCCACAGCTCCTTGGCTTTCTTCAAATGAGGTTAGTGAGCTAGAGGCAGCCATGCAGGAGCTGCTGCGCCTCCTGGTGGAGCAAAGTACTACAGATCGGTTCAACCTGCTACTCCTGATAATCAAAGAAGGACTGGATGCTGGCAAGCTGAGGGCTGGAAACTACAGGGTAAGGCCCAGATCTGTCCTGATAACCTTTCCACTTTGTTTTTTTGTGCTTAAAGAGAATCTGTTTGGGTTTTGTCTAATTTCATTTTTTTTTTTTTGGTTCCAGTTTTCTCACTCTATCTTGTCTTTTCTGTTCTCCAGGAGGTGCTATCTGCAGTAACCATCCTTAAGCTTCTTTCCTGTTGTCAGTTACCTGAGCCCTGCTCTAAAACTCTTTGGCTTATTGCACCACAGATAATATCTGCCATGGTGGTGAGAGAAAAAACACATGCATACATACATACAAAGTTATATGCAGCAAACGTAAGAAGGAACATCACACATGTGAGCAGGAGTTGTTTGTGTCAGTCCAGAATTTTTTTTTATTGGCATTAACCTAGTCGTATCAGACACGTTTAAAGATTTACACTCAAATCCAAATTTCAGGAGTGGTGACAATATTTTAGGGTGAGAAAAGGATTCAAACAGTGTCGTGTTGGTGCAGGTGTGTGATGATGGTTGTTCTAATGCCCTATTTACAAAGAAAGGTCCTACCACCAATTGACAAAACTAGTTTCACTAGAATGAGGATATACAGGGTAATCATTGTAAAACACACCCAGCTAGCTTTGTGCTTGAGGCCTCAGTCAGAGAAGAGGAATAAAATAGACTTGCTGAATCGCTGTTGTTACATTTTGATGTTTCTGTGATTTTTTTTTTCTTTTTTTCATATTAAAAATGAGAACGCTAAAAAGTCACTATAACCTGCACTACAGTGTTAAACCAGCAGGGACAGTTCCACACTGAGAGTATTGTACAGTTTGTTCTTGAGGCTTCTGTAGTATTTGTCCTGAACCTCACATACATGCACATGTGACAGCTGTCCTGAGTAACTTGGCAGTCAAACAACAATCAGTCTCCTGATTTCCACTGGAATGCCTGTTCACTGTAATTTGTACAGTGGCTCTTCTGGTCATTGTGTTTTTCATCAGGCCTGTTGGGTGGAGCAGACAGACAACACAGCAATCTGCATGACCATACTATAAACACACACACACACACACAACACACACACACAGAATACTTTATCTTAACCATACTGTTCTTTCCTCTGTTACACACAGTCACTATTTCCATGTGTCATCAGTCTAATCTGTAGTTTATTTATTTCTTCCACACTCTTCCAGAAGACTAGTCCAAAATGTTAAAAAAAAAAAAAAATCTGATTTAAATGTTCATGAAGTTTTTTGTCTGTTTGTTTTTTTAAGCAGAAAAATATTTTTATAGGCCATTTTATACCAGCATGCAGTTCTTGAAAAACATATCTTTGGGCTCGGGCAAAGTAGTGTAATACCCAGAAAATATATTTGTTACAGGCTGTTCTAAGATGCTTTTTGCTCACAAGATATTTTGACATGTCACAGTTTGATAAGGACAGGTAAAAATGATAAAGTGAATGATGTCTAAATTCCCTTCAGCTGCTTCAGTTGTGCAGCTTGATTCACTGTCACACTGTCATGAGTTACTGGGACTCATGGATAGAACCAGGCCATATTAATGTTATTAGTAACAGCTGTGTTTTTCCTACTCTGACAAGTCAAAATGTCTCCTTTAAAAAATCCTGTTGGTCTCATCTGTTTTGTCAGTCTCATACTTCTAGAAAGCTGTAAAAAATTATCACATAAAAGTGGCAGCGCTAAGTGAACGACATGTTTTGTTTTTCTGCGAGCGTCTGCATTTGCAGCCACTAGCTGTTATAGTTGAGCCTAAATGTGTTTGTCTCTCTAACTTGCTGTGTGTGTTATCTCTCAGTTCTTGGTGAGATTGTCCGCTCAGGACGTCTCCCTGACCCTTCCCTTCACCGTTCCTACGGTGATGTCAATGGTGTCACTGCTGCGCGGGGGGGAGGGGCTCATCACCAACCCTCATCATGTGATTTTGGTGCTTGGAGCACTGCAGTCGGTGTCCTTCGACCACTTGACCCCACACGTCTACCAGGCGGCGTTCCTGGCTGTTCACGAGGCGCTGTTTGCCATCATCCAGTGCCATCCTCAGGTATGAAGAGGCAGATGAGTGGGTGCTGGAGCTAAGTGAGTGAAAGAGTGAATGAGAGAGGGAGCAAATGAATGAATGAATGAATGAATGAATGAATGAATGAATGAAAAAAGGAATTCAAAAGTATTTCAAGCCAGTGTACACACTCTCAGTAGAGTATAAACTGAACTTTACTGGATTTTTGAGGCCAGACTCTAGATTTAGAGTGAAAAAGTCAGATTACAATAGATTGTATTATTTTTTTAAAGTATTTTTAATTTAACCAATAATATAAACCCACGATTTTGATATAGACATTTACTAAGTGAGACATTTTACAGTTTAAAAATTACATCCTCCGTGCCTACTGTTGGACAATATATGCAATGGTTATACTGTTTTTACATAAAAATACAGCACAGTACATCCATATACATAGCAATAAACAATTCTAGCTCAAATATGTAAAAAGGGAAAAAAAACAACCCATACCACGTTACTGTGAGTGTATTACAGTCTTAGAGTTTTACTAAAGATAGAGAGACTTTGACTTTGTCACAGAATAATAGCATTTATCATGTCATACATAATGTGCAGAAATGTTCTGGGATGCCACATGTACAGTCTGTAAATTTTATAACCTCAACTGTGTAAACTATTTAACTTTTGCCTCTGGTCTTCAATAGGGTTCAAATGCATGTACTTTTTTTCAAATTTTTAAAAAAAAATTTTCCACTAAAATATTTTATTGTGTGAGGTCTTAGTTGTCGTCACTCTTTACAGTGCTCTCACAGCATTTAGGTTTTGCAAGCAATAGTGAGTGATTTGTGGACTTTTCTTTTCCCCCCTGAATTTTGCCTCTTAGTCAACATACAATCCACAACCCACTCATGGTGGAGGTTGTTTGGCTGTGGTTAAGGTCCCAAACTTCAAACACACACTTACAAAACCAAACCTCGATCGTTGTAGGTCAAGGCTGTTGGATGAAAACCAAGATTTTAAGATTTTAAGAAAATGTAGTATGTGCCTTAAACTGTGCTGCTGAGCCCACAGGATTGCCACAGGAATATCACTTTAAACCAGAGGATATTGCAGCTCACCAGGGTTGTGCTGCAGCCGCACGAAAACCTCATAACATCTAAATCTTCATCTTTGTGTGTATGCATTGCACCCAAAGTGTTATAAAAAGTCAACCTTTTTTATAGTTTACAAGAAATGTAATTATTTTTAAAATGGGGATTTAAATTCAGGTAGACACATGGCCTTTTGTTGAACTGGTGTTGATATATTTTTCATTTTTTTCAGTTTCATAGTATCTAAAATGTTGATGGTGGGTTTTTTTTGTTCAAAAACCGTGCTAGAGTGGACTGAAATGAGGCAGCTGCATTGAATAAAAAAGGGCAAAAACCAGCTAACTGATATCAGATGTTTGTGAGCTCAGAAGACAGCGGTAAAGGAGTCCAGCGGAGAGGGAGGAGTGAGGTAAAACTGAGAGGAGGCAGAGAAGGAATAGAAACCACACGTATAGAGGGCAAGAGGGAAATTAAAATAAGGATAAAGAGATGAGAGAAGAAGCAGAAAATGGAGAACAAAAGGGTAAGATGTCATAGGAATGCAATACACGTGGAAAGTTTCGGGACAATGTAGATTAGCGAGGGAGTGCATTCGAGAGAGGAGGTGTCATGGGACAGAGGGGAGGGAGGGAGGTGGGGAGGAGAGGTAGGGGAGCTGGCATACAGCGTAGGTTGGCATGGAGTGGGTTTAAGTTGATGGAAAACATTACCAAGCTCCAACCAGAGCTAGTGACATCATCTCCTTTATGTCCTCTCCATCCCTCCCTCTATCTGCTTTAGGCTCTCGAGGAGAGAGAGAAAGAGAGGTATGGACAGAAATGCAAACGTAGCTCTACCTCAGTCATTTACTCAACTGTAAGTTTATGGCTGCTTCGTTATGGCTCCAGCAGGGAAAATTATGTAATAGATAGATTTTGCAGAATTGTTTAATCGTAAATCAAAAACATTTCTGTTCAATTTCTGACGTCCTAAAACTTTTCATTCCCCCATTTAATTTCTTTAAACTTGTCTTGTGCATCATTTTCTGCATGTTTCCCTTTAATTAAAATCTGTGTGTGTGTGTGTGTGTGTGTGTGTGTGTGTGTGTGTGTGTGTGTGTGTGTGTACGTACGTGTGTACGTGTGTACGTGTGTACGTGTCTAGGTTATGTTGAACGCAGCTCCATCTTTCTTAAATGTCTTCTACCGCCTGGTGGCATCCGTCATGCAGGAGGGTAGGCAGAGAGGAGACAGTGCCACAGGTAACACATACAGGCTTGGACAAATACACTCATTATGTTAATTAATTCGGACAAACAGGTTTAGAGGGAGTCTGTTCTTCCAATTTTGTCTTTGTGAATAATTGTTTTAATTAACCTACTGGAAAAGCAGGTAGTTGAGGGGTTTTTTTTTTAAGTTAAGAATCATTTTGAAAAGCCGTGGGTAGAGAAAGTAATAGGGAAGTTTATAAAAGTCCTTACACCCTGATGGAATAAATTCAATTCATATAATATTCCAACATGTTAAGAAAATTATTGATATGTTACTTACATATATAGTTTGATCCAGGTCTGGCATGTTGCATGATGTGCTCCAGTCCTTGAAATGTAGAAAGAATGAGACAGCAGAATGGTAACAAACTCAGTGTTGCATTACCGTTAAAGTCAGCTTGATGCTATAATAAATTTAAAGTAAGATTCATCCTTCTAGCACTTACCTGTGACTGGAAGGTACTTGAACTGACAAGCACTTGGTGTCATGCCCAGTCACATTTCAACACTGTTGGCAGTTTTTGATATTTACTCAACAGCAGCAGCCTCCCAGAAATGGAGAAATGTTAAGAAGGGGTGTTTTTCATAAACTTGATTCATTTTTCAGTTCACTGTAAATTGCTGACATCTGTTGCAGAAATCTCTGCTTAGTCACTATCGAATCTTTTCTTTAGACGCCAACAGAAGTGCTGTATAAGCATGTTGTAGAACTATCTTTAATCTTTGATGTGTTCAGTTTTTGCTGTACTTGACTTCAAGTATCCTTAATTATCTTTGCTTAAACATGTTTAAGTCTTAAAGGGAGAATTAAAGTAAAGTATAGCAACACTGTGGTTGAAACTGGGACAGCTCAAAAGTGCAATAGGTACTGGATCTGAAGCAGTTTACAAGGCCAAGAGGAAAAATTCTGTGCTTCATATAGTAAACTTGCACATATAAACAAGTGAATCAATTGACCTCAGTCTTATTTTTTTCTAAGGTTCAGATGGTGATGTTTATCTCCAGTGCTCTAGACTGATAGAGAGGATGTACTCTCACATTGCTGCTACAGCTGAGAGCTTCACCACGCTGTCAGCCTTCATGGTGGCTCAGTACGTCACAGAGTTGCAAAAGGTATACACACTTACAAACACACACGCACACACGCACACACGCATCAGCATAGTTGCTCATCCAAACCCATCTGTTGTACCCTGTGATTTTCTACAGCTGTGAGCTTAAACAAACACACACACACACACACACACACACACACACACACACACACACACACACACACACACACATAAACATGTACGAATGCAGCAGCAGGATCTAAGCTGATCCTTTGATCCAGCCCAGTTTGTCTGGTGGTGCGTGTTGAGCTGGAGAGATTGAGCCAAGCAGAGTGACGGAGATGTTGACGCTTAGAGGCTGAGATGGAGACTATTTCCATTGGCCAGATTGTAAATATTCACAAATCTCAGTGAACTGTCCAGGATTACTGTAAGTAAATGTGCTGGAATGAAGCGTTAGGCTGGATGTTCCCTCAGAGCAGTGAGTCACGTCTGGTCTGTGAACGCGGCTCCTCTTTGCTACCAGACTGTATTTAACATGACGCCAAACTGACTCAGCAGTTTCCAGCAGAGTTACACATTGAGAGGGAGACATGAAAGTACTCATCCAGACTGACAGACCGACAGACAGGCAGAGAGACAGAGAGGGAGACAGACTGGCAGACAGAAATAGTGCAGGAAAAGTGTTTGGGATTCTTTGAGCTCTTTGTGAGTCATCTAATAATGCTCAGTTATGATATCTGATGTCTGGTTTTGTTTAACCGTGCATTTGAAAGAGATGGATAGTTTTGCTAGTAAGAGGTAATTTAGCTGTCTCTGTGTATCAGAACTACTTCTAATGGCTCTTTGCCTGAACTGGGGAGTTTTTTCTGAATTTGGGCCCTTGTCTTAATATTATTTTTACAAACAAGTTGGACTTGATGCTTTGTTTAAAACTGTTTAAAAGAGTACTCCACCAATTAGGCATTGCACCTCTATTGCATGGCAGTTCAAAGATTCAGGCGTGTTTATAGTGGGTAAATGTAGTCTCGAGCCTCAAGCAGAGACGAGAAGTGAGCTGCAGAGGTGTAGTAAAATCACTTCTCGCTAACTCCACATCTCCAGATTTTTTTAATTTGAACTTATAGTCTTCAGGCAACAACGATGCTGAAGGTCATGTCACCTGAGGTAATTTAGCAGATTTCACACAGCTCCCTCTGGAGTCACACGAGACTTTATACAACTTTTGTCACATATGCAATAGTTCTCCCCAAAACCTGTAAACAGACTTTGATGTGTAAAATCTGTGCACTTCCCCTTTAAATGTAGCTTCAGTTGAATATGCTCTTTTAATTTTAATTAAATACATTTTACAAGTGCAGTTTCAGATTTTTGCCAGAGAATGAGCGTTCAATAAGGTAAAGGTTGTATATTAGGGAAAATATCTAAAGGGTTTTGTGTATGTCAGTCTACCCGAATGTTATGTAATTCAGCTGATACAGTAGAGAGAAGTAGTTTACTTACTGTACGCAGCCCAAAATAATACATTTTTCTCAGAGCTTTTTTGGGCAACATGACATCTTCCATCCTTAGATCCACATTAAGTAAAAGAAAACAAACACAAAAAACAGTTTTCAAAGGAGGAAAAAGGGCGACAAACCACAGGAGGAGCAACTGAAGACATGCAATAGATGTTGCATATACAAAGTAGAAAGAAGAGGCAGTGAAAGAATTACAATGTAGAGAAACAGAAATACATGGCATCAAAAACTATCAAAATAGCAATGTCACAAAGTATTAAGAATAAAGAATTATTAGAAGTTAATACAGTGTAAAACCAAGAACAGCATCATAATAGAGCTGGAAGTGGAGTTATACCACTTTTCATGACAGTATAACCAATATTTAGCATATATTCACTTTTGCAAGGCAGCATGTAACAGTGGGGGTTGTAATAAGTGTAATAAGTGTAATAGGTGTTTAAAGCAGGTGCAAAGGTGTTCATTGTAAAGACTGTAACAGCGGACATTGACTCATCAGCTTCCAGAGAACACCAAGTGGTGGTGGGACCTATACCACAAAACTGAACCACGCAGATAAACATAATTTTGCTTAGCAGTGTGCTTCCACTGGGCTCCTGTTGTCTTTGGGTATAACTGAATTCAGATCCAGGTATTAGCACAGTTGTTGCACCACTGACTGTAACTCTGTCCCGCTTGTGCTCCTCATGACATTTGATTGGAGAGATTTCTTTGCCACAACCCATAATAAGCAATACCCTTCATAATGTGTGAATTTGGTGACCTGTAATTAGGTGAGTGAGTTTTTAATCTAATACATTTACCAGGTACAGTAACTAGCACCGAGCGGTCACTCATTTTCATGCTGAATGTCAAAGATTTTATGAGGTCTTACACCTTTAGGTCATGGTGTAACACCTCTATACCTATTGGAGTTGAATGAGGGATGAGGGATGAGAAACAGGAAGGATCATTGCTGCCTGTTGTAACTAAACCAGTTGATGGAATTCCAACCAGTGAAACAAGGTTATGATGTATGAAACAAATATGAACATTGTTTGCCCTCAGACTCTTCTGCCATCCTCATGCCATACTTCAAATTCTTGTCTTTTCTCCTATTTTCTCCCAAGCCTTCTTCCCAATTTTTTGATGACTGCCCTTTTATTTACTTCTCCAGGTTACTCTGAGACCAGACATTAAGCTGCATCTAACTGAGGGGATTTATCGGATTCTGGACCTGTGTATAGAGCAGGATATCAAGTTTCTGAAAGCCGGGCTGCAGATGGGAGTCAGAGAGGTGTTCAATGAGCTGTACAGTAGCTACACCCACTACCACAAGGCACAGAGACAAGGAGAGGACAAGTACACTGTTTGAACTGTCACAACGACCTTCAGTCTAGGTTCCCATTTAATTAAATTTAGAAATAGATATATTTTTGCTATGGAAAGACAATGTTTATGTGAAATTTCTGCTTTTGAATGAGACACAACAGTTTGTGGATATCACATTAAGAACAAAATTGTAATGCTTGATGTAGCTGGTTCATATTGGTTGTCTGCAAACCTGTACATAGCCACAAAGCTATCTACAGGTGAATTACTGTGGTAACACCCTGTACCAGCACATACCTGACTGGAGCAACAGTAGCTGTTGACCATTCACACAGTGTCGGATTCAATATGGACACTGCTCACTGAAGTTGAAGTGTTTCCTCTTGTCATGAAAAATTATGTGTAAAATGTTGTTTTTATATTATAATTTACAGAAACTGGTTTCAATGAGATATTGTTAGCATTTTACTGCTGAAGGAAAGTAAGATATATGTGTGAATTGTACTTAATCACGTTTTGTTTTTTAACAAAATTTAATCATTTAACATGGATAAGTATAAATACACGAGCCTGTTTAATCGCATCATTTTTTTGCCGGATGCTTTATTTGATTGGGTGCAGTAGAGGATCAGACAGGAGATATAAGGGGAGATTAGAGAGGATGACATGCAACAACTAAACAGATTCAAACCGGGGACGTTGCAGGTATATGATAGGGATCTCTTAGGCTTCCGGTTACACCATGACATTTGCACTTGCACTCTACAGTAGTTTTTCTACTATAGAGGCCAAAAAAAGTATAACATTGGATCTATAAAAAATTGGCAGAGATTTGATGGGTTCTTGGGATTTTACTTTATGTAGCCCTCAATTAAAATGATTTAAAGAAAAGCTAAAAAATTTCTTTGGGTGTTTTTGTGGCTTTGGTCACTGCAGCTTGGCAGTAAACATCTGCTGCTCTTCCACTTGCCACCCTAAGTAACTCTTTGGATTTTGTCTACATGCTCAAGTCCCTGGGTCAAGTGTAGCTGGTAAAACAGAGTCTTTATCTAATGAGTGGAAATCTCTCCTAATTACCAATGAAGGTATATAAAACCCACTTTAAATCTGTCATTTTGCAACGCCCCTGGAAGAAACGCTGTCACCCCAATAGCAGGTTGCTTTATGTCTAGATAAATTGAACTGACAGTTGTTTTATTATACTTTGAATACACTAACTGAGCTGTTGATATAAGGGCTGGCAGTAAGTGACAGCTCAGACTTTTCATGCTATAAATCGATTGTTCGAACTGGCATTGTTTGTAAACATTGATGCAAAAATGAAAAGGTCAGGATCAAGTCAGGCTCTTTACGGAACTACAGGGATTTACATTATTATAGTACTTGACAACATAAATTATGAAGGTACTATAAATATTATTCCCTGCTTATATAATATTAGTGCTTGAATGTTTAAATTCTCAGTGCTATATATATATATATATATATATTTTTTTTTTTTTTTTTTAATTTATTTTTAATTTTAAAATGAATGAAATTGGCCAGTGCCCCTGTATGTACAACACTGTATAGACATTCTCGTATTACCGCTATTAGGGGTTGAGCAGACTAGTCGAAAGCTTCCTTTTACAGGTGACAGTGTTTTACCTGTATATATATATAGATAAATAAACGAAGGTTCAGGAAAAGGGAAGCATATTTATAAAAGCTTGGTTCCTAAAAGAGCCTTTTACCCTAGTAAAAGCCTCACAAACAAGACATTTAGACAGCAGTTCAGACAAGAAATGGCTTGAACACATCTTCCCTCCGTTTTCACTTTGGCTGTCTCCCATTTGTCTCCTAAAAGCTGTACAGGATTGAACTCTTAAGACTGAGCAGGGGAAGTCTTTAGATTTGGTCAACCTTGATTTCACCTCAAGCAGTTCAATTCTGCAGAAAATGGTGGTTTCCAGGATTAATGATTACTAGTCTCCAGGTTTTGCAAAACAGCTGCCATTTTGTCACTGAGCTAGTACATGTTTTTTTTCTGTGTGAAATGCCACCGCCTCATTAACATAGACAGTGATGTTGCTCACACAAGTCATTGTGAGTCAGTGAAGTGTCTTTTTTTTTTATCTCTGTTCCCTTAGAGAAAAAGGAAGTACAGAAAGACTAGATGTTACACTGCTGGTATATGTCCCTGAAGAAGGTCTGTGATATAATAACTTTGCTGGCACTGGTGTAACACGACATGACAGCTAGAAACATACATCCACAAGTCATGCTCCGTCATCTGACAAACGGTTGACAAACTGCACTGAAATATTTCAGACTTGGACTCAGTGGTTCAACAAAATGTTTATACATTGAATACGTGTTAATTTAAAGTAACTCTTTATACCTTCTGCATTAGTTAAAATGACCAGCAAGTTTACAGCCTCTGCGCTACATTTCTGGATGATAAGTTGAACTCTTGAAAGCCAAACGGATTCTGTGCAGGGGTAATTGGAGACCCTGATAACAGTTGTTTTACCTCTGTGCAGCTAAATTTGCACATCTGTTTCCCTTCCCTTTTCTCCTCCACTGTAGGTAACATAAGCACACTGAGTGTCTCCTCAGACCACCGCAGTGGAAGCAGCAATGAATAAATGTGTGTGTGTGTGTGTGTGTGTGTAATATCACTGACACACTCTTAGTAGGAACAGCACAAAGTGTGTATTGATGGCATTTTTTTTTTTTTTACATGGGCTGAAGGGTAGCTTGTTTTCCAGTCAAGATCGCATTTTTTGGCACCATTAAATGAAAAATGTCAGGGGTAGATTGAAGCACGCTGAACGTGGACTGGACCTGTTGGTTCAGCCAAAGGTTTTCCAGCTCTCAGAGCACTCAGTTCTACCTCAGAGAGAGAGAGAGTTGATTTGTGTGCTGGAGACCATAGAAAAATTGATTTGAGCTGTGCTTTAAAATGGTTTAACAGTGACAGGTTTTGTTGCTCCGAGAGGTTTTCATAAGTTGATCCATCAACTACAATATTAGATGACACAAAATTCTGTAATTTATTGTTATGGACTGTTGCTGCTCTATGAGAAAACCCTTTTTTTCAGGGGCTCAATGAGATCAGGGGTGTCCTCCATCAGGCACCTCATCTAGGAGCAATGTAGAAGTGAAAATAATAAACCCAAGAGGGACCAAATTACTAATGGATGTAAACTGAAATTTGCACTGCAGCGACCACCTTCTTAACGTTCATAGTCATTTATTTAACATTCATTCATTGGCTGTCACATGTAATCTTCTAAATATATATATATATATATATATATACTGTTTTAGAGATTTTCCCACCACCCCCAGTAGATATTTGAGGTAGTTCCTGGTTTGCCATACAAGGTCAAAGACATGAATTCAGGTTTCATCTGGAGCCTCGTCTGACTGTCAACCAAACCGGGACCCGGCCTGCAGTGATCCAGTCTGGCCTTAGTACAGAAGTTTGAAGCTGCAGAGCTCATTTCTGCGGTTGTCCCAGATGTTGTCAACAGAACAAGTTTCTCATGCATGGTCCTGAACACAGGACTGGGATTTCAGACAGAAGGAAGGCAAGTAAAAGGGAAAGGAAACTAAAGAGATCCCCAGGCCTTCCAGGTGGTGTCCACGGGTTCTCTCGGTTGGTTCACACCAGGCCAGAGAAAACAGGGAGAGAGCTTTTTGTTTCCTGCTGTTTAACCCGGTTTAGATCGTCTCTGGCGCCCCTAGTGTCTCCTCGGGGGAAGGGGGCAGCTCCACGGCGGACGGCGTAGCGCGATGATCGCGGATCCTCTCTCGCTCCTCTCGGAGCCACATTACTGAAATCTCCCAACAGTCCCTTCCTACGGGGGCCGTCCTGTCCGCGACCCCTCCGCTCGGCGTTTGCACGGAACCCGCACGGCGCGGCGCGGCGCGGGTCGGGTCGGGTGGGATCGGCTCGCTCGCCAGCCCCGGCCCTCCTCCAGGGCTGCGTGAGCCGGTGTTTCATTGGATCACAGTCGTCTCGCCTTTGCCCTCTAACCTCGCTGATGTCGGCTCGGTGCTTCCTGCTCCCTCGGCTCCCGCTGACCGACTGACGAAGCCCCGCAGAAGGAGCCGCACGGCGAAGCGCCCTGCACGCAACGCAGCCCGAAGCGGGACGAGCCGCCGCCTCCAGACCGGAGCCGAACCGAGCCGAGCCGAGCGGGGCAGAGGCAAGACAACGTACGAGCAGGCGGGCGAGAGAAGGGGGCAGCCATGCGGAGGAAATCGAGGATATTGTTATGTTTTGCGGTGCTTTGGGTGCTGGGGATAGCCTACTACTTCTACTCGGGGACAGCGCTGAGTCGAAAGGTAGGTCTACCGTTTCCTCGACTGTTTTTTGGGGGGGTTTCTTTTCTGTCCGCACGGGACCCGGAGACGGTTTCTTCCAGGACAAAGCGAAGATGGAGCGGTGTGACCCGGCTGCCGTGGAGCCTCTTTAACTCTTTTTCGGGGACTCGGTTTCTTTGGGGGGGGGTGGGGGTGCTGTTTGCGGCCGCACCGATGCTGTGAGGGACGTGATAGGCCTGCGAGTATCGGTGGGCAGGCGGTGATTCGGTGGAGATGAGCGTGGACGCGGGCGGCGGGGCCGGCGGGGCCGGCCGGCGTCCACCGACCTCCCGCTGCGACTCCCGGGCGGCCGCCTTCCCGCGGCGGCGGGAGCGGCGGAGCTCGTCCGAGCCCGGACGGTCCGGTCCGTCGGCCGCTTTTTTTTTTATCGCGGCGGCAGCGGTGAACTCGAGAGCGGAATAAAGGTGAAGGAATGCGGGGCGGTTGTTGTTAACGTTGGGCTGCCGGCCTGGCTCACAGGGCCGGGGGCTGGTGGCGGCGGCGGCGGGGGGGTGTCAGCCTATAGAGCACGTCAGCACAAGCCGCCTCTGCCGCCGCTCAGAGACGAGCGGAGATCAGGAAATGTGCGGATGAACGCGGGGTTAGATCACCGTCACACCGCGCTGTCAAAAGCCCCGAAACACCGGCTGTGAACATCTGTTTCTCCGCCGTGAGAACAGCCTGGATTCAGGGTGATTTCCCCTTTTGTTAAAACGTTGTTTGATAAACACCGAGGTGCAACTTTACGAGGCTGAGCCGACACTAATGCAGCGTAATTCAACATCCCTGCGAAAAATCCGCTTATAATGTTAAGTTTTTGTTCAGTCCGTTGTAGACATTCAGCTCTATGTTACTGATATTTTACCTGTGCCGTTTATATCGATACGTGTGGCCTAAGTATTAAAAACTAGAGCTGAAACAATTAATCAACAAGTCGGTTTTTTTCCCCTTTTTAGCTTGTCAAACATTTTTTTCCCTATTTATTAAATTAAAGTAATGTGAATATCTTTGGATTGTAGGTCAGAAGCAACAATACACAGGAGGATGCCACCTTGGACTTTAGCAAACAACACATGGGCTCTGCTTTCTTATTTTCTGAAGTTTTAGAGACCAAAGGATTGTTAGAAAATTTGATCTGACAGATTTATTAATAGTGAAAATGATTGTTAGTGGCAGGCCAATTTTTAACACCTGTCAGTACAACACAATTTAATTCAACAGCACCTCAAACTGCTGCATTCGGACTGATCAGGCAGTTGAATCAGCGGGTTGCAAAAAAGAGTTTCAAAAAACTGAACATTATAACCCTCATGACGAGGATTTTTTGCAGGTTGTATTAGACTGCATTCGTTTAACTAGTTGTTCTTGATAAACTTGGCCCTGAGTGTTAGTCCTTTCTTTTGACAACACAGTATTAACCTGTTTACTGTAACATCTGTGGTTTTCCCTTTTGTGTGTCATGTAGTTGGTTTACAGGAACTTCTTAAACTGGTTGGTCTTTATGTTCACACCATAGGACACAGTAAAAGATCAAAAGTAGTTGTAGTAAAATAGGATTAATATTGATAAGAGCTTGTAAGATATACTTGGTGTACGTATGGGTTCCATTCACGATATACCAGTCCTGTATATGTAACAATATGTCATGTGAAATCTAAGTGAAATATCCTCCAGATGTTCACATGTATACTCACATGAGTAAGACATGTTGCTTGTGTACTAATATCTGTAGTGTATGTGTGGGTGTGTTCGTGAGAATGAGAGCAAGCACAATCACTTTTTTGTGTTGGGTTAACATCCAGCTTGTGCTAACTCTGTCTGTGCCTCCTGCTGCAAATAGTGTAGGCCAGTGTATCCTGCTGTGTGTCTGTCTGGGGGGGTGGGTGGGGGGGCTGCTTCCATTACCCTTCTAGATTTGTGTGTGTGTGAGTGTGTGTGTGTGTGTGAGTGTGTGTGAAGGTCCTGTGTGTATCCACCTGTCTCTTGTTTTGTCCTATCTGTCTCTCTGTGTTTGCTCTGCTCCAGTCAACCAGAGCAACCCTTTTACTTTTCCATTAGGCTGATAGCTGTGTCTGGGTGTATGTGTGTCTGTTAGTGTGTGTGTGTGTGTGTGTGTGTGTGTGTGTGTGTGTGTGGATGTGTGGATGTGTGGATGTGTGGATGTGAAGAGGGTCAAAGTGACACTCCATAATAAACAACTTTCCCTGGAGTTAGGTTGTGGGCAGCATTAATAATGAACCTGGGCGATCAGCTGCACCTGGATGTAGTCTTTACACAGAAGGAGGTATAATCTGTTTAAACAAAGGTGGTGCTGCTATTTATTTATTTTCAATCTCATCCTCCTCCACTTTGAAAGAAGCAAGGCATTTAATAATTTCTCTCTGCCGCGATAAAACAAACTTTGTAGCTGTAGTTAGGTGAACTTCTCTAAAGCATTCAAGGCTTACATAAATGCTCAGCATATATTGAATTGAATTTCCTGGACCTAGGCCCTAGGAAACAGATTCAAACCCAAACCTAAAGGTTTTGAAAAAATGCCTGTTGACTTATTCAGTTCTAAGGCTGCATCTCTAAATCCTTTTATAGGTAAAGCTAAGAAATTGAAAATCTTGAGTATTTAGCTGGTTGTGTTGCTGCCTTTTAGGCAGTTAATGGGAATTGTTCATGTTTGCAATATTTCTCTATTAAAATACTAAAAAAATGAAGTAGATTAAGAACATTTTTTGATTAATGCCCTGTGGATAGACTAAGCGCTTAATCGACTTCTACTGATACTTTCAGTGCCAGTTCCCTTGCCATTAACTTCTAATAATGTCATAAAAAGTTCCTCAATGTTTCCCCATTGTTTCATTAGTTTTTCATCTTGATTCTTCTTTGGGCAGCGGATAGGTAAATTGTAAAGGATGTGAATCTACTTACGTAACGTGTTGGAAGGTTTCCAGATTTGGACGAATACTCTTCCTTGATAGCTGTGTTCAAAGTGTGATTCACAGGTTTGCACGTTCAACGAATCATTAGTCAGACTTGAGATAATGGTGACTTGCCTAGTGTTTAGTGATACAAAGAAAGTCGGAGAAGGAGAATGCCCATGAGCAGCGGTTTGATTTTCAACACAGAAACTTCCAAATAACTTATCCAAGTGACAAGAACAGCAGGTATTAATATGCAGTGCACATTTCAGCAACAACCCCATCTTACAGCTCACAGACAGTGCTGGACTCCAACGTTACACCTCACAGATCCACATGTTGTTGTGTGGAAAAGTTCTCTGTTTGGAAGAATGTGCCTCTTGTTGGCCAATTCAACAACACATTTTGGACACAGTGTCAGTTCCTTTAAGCTTTCACACTGTCCTGTGCAAAAATGAACATTGCCATTTCCGACAAAGTCCTTGTAAGCTTTTTTTTAGTAAAGCAATTAAAAAAAAGGACTCAAACTGTCACCAGAGGTCAAGAGAAAACTTTCTGTACAAAATGTCCCTCATAACTTTTTATCATAAATTTTGAGCTGCGTCAGTGGGAAAGTTTGTCTTTCTCTAGTGTACAGTGTGATACTGATGCTTGAGCACTTCTCAGATCTACTGGCCTCAATTTCATAATCCTACAAATACGGATAATTTATAAATTCATTGTCTTACTTTAAATCTTTGCAAAAAAAAGCTCATGATTTTCTCATGAAACCATTCTGATTTTCAGCACCTTGGCATCAGTTGTAAACTGGAAATGGCTTTCTACATTTTTATAATGATAACTGAAGATCTACTCCTTTTTTATAATTATGTAATGTATAGTTGATAGTCTAAAACTAAAATTTCCCATCTTCTCCTCTCCTATACACAGCTCACAGTAAGTCCGTAGAATGACAGGAAACTTTGGGGGACACCCAGCTTCTGGACTCAGTACAAACCCACGTATTTGTAAGACCATTGTTGTGCACATGAGGATAATGTTTCAAACATGAGCCTACTGCCTCACCAGGATGCCCCATTAAAGTCTTCCTTGTTGGACGAACCTCAGAGGGTTTTTCCTGCTGTTGCCAGAAGCCAGTGTCCCACTGTTGAGTATACTTTTCCTGTTAATCGGCGGTGTTAGAGGAGAGCTAAATGGCAGAAAGAGGAGAGTAGCAACGAACCACAGGAAAAACCAACAAACACAGACTTAATTAAGAAAGTTATAAGTTGTTTGGGCAAAGCTGTAGATGGAAAGTAATTGGATTTATCAAAGTAGTAAAGAGTGTGTTTTTTTTTCCTAAAATAAAGTGTGTTACATGTACAGTGCGTTCAGAAAGTATTCAGACGCCTTTTTTTTTCACTATTTGTTATGTTGCAGTCTAATGGTAAGTTGTTTTAATTCATTTTTCCCCTTATACGTCTACACTTAATACGGCATAATGACAAAGAGAAAACAGAATTTTTTGCAAATTTATTGAAAAGAAAAAAATTATTGAAAAGAAAAAACTGAAATATCACATTAACATAAGTATTCAAGTATTCATTCCCTTGGCCATGACACTTGAAATTTTGCTCAGGTCCTTCCCATTTCGCTCAGTCATCTTTGAGATGTTTCTACGCCTCGTTTGGAATCCACCTGTGGTAAATTCAGTTAATTGGACATGACTTGGAAAGGTACACACCTGTGTATGTGAGGTCTTACAGCTCACGGTGCATATCAGAGCAAAACCTAAGCCATGAGGTTGAACGAACTGCCTGCAGAGCTCAGAGACAGGATTGTATCGAGGCACTGAACGGGAAAACCTACAAAAAAAATGTGCTGCATTGATGATTCCCAAGAGAACAGAGGCCTCCATAATTCTTAATGGAAGAAGATTGGAACAACCAGTACTCTTTGGAGTTGCCAAAGAGCACCTAAAGGGCTCTCAGTCTGTAAGAAACAAGATTCTTTGGTCTGATCAATCCCAAGATTGAACTGTTTGGGCTTAATTCAAAGAGTCATGTCTGAAGAAAACCAGTCACTGCTCATCACCTGCCCAATACCATCCCAGTGGTGAAGCAGGTGGTAGCAGCATCATGATGTGGGGATGTTTTTAAGCAGCTCAGAAAGGGAGAATGGTCAAGGTTGAGGTAAAGCTAAATGGAGCAAAGTACAGGGATATCCTCAAAGAAAACCTAGTCCAGAGCACTCAGGACGTCAGACTTGGCTGAAGGTTCACCTTCTAACAGGATAATGACCCTAAGCACATAGCCAAGACACAGTGGCAGTGGCTTAGGGACAACTCTGTTAATGTCCATGCGTGGCTCAGCCAGAGCCCTGACTTGACCCCAATCAAACATCTCTGAAAATGGCTGTCCACCAACTGTTCCCATCCAACAAGACAGAGTTTAATGGAATCTGCAGAGAACAATCACAGAAAATCCCTAAATCCAGGTGTGCAAAGCTTGTGTCATACCCAAGAAGACTCAAGGCTATAATCACTGCCAAAGGAGCTTCAACTAAGTACCGAGTAAAGGGTTTGAATACTTATGTGAATGTGACATTTAAGTTTTTCCTTATTTAACAAATTTGAAAAAAAAATCGGTTTTCGCTTTCTCATTATGGGATATTGAATGTAGACTGATGAGTGAGGGGAAAAAAGAATTTAAACATTTTGGGGAAAAAAGAAGTGAAAGTCTGAATACTTTCTGAACGCACTGTGCTTGGGTCAAGACATCCTGTTCAACCGGTGTCACTCATCTCCCTTATGAAAATGTAGTTCATTACAAAAAAATGTAATAACATTCTTAGATTCACTTGACAAAGAAAAGGGACAAGAAAAACAAATCACACGTGATGAACACATTCATGCCAGATTCTGTTGTGCTTACGTTGGTCCACTGTTGATGTTTGTCCGCTTTGTTTGTTCATGACAGACTTCATCTCCGCTCAACTCAAAGGTGGATCACAGTGTTGGATATCAATGTATTCCCCAGCGTGTCGTTATTAGCCAGAGGTTCGGATTAGTTTCCAGTTGGTGGCAGAGGATTCGGATCTGAGTTTGGTGCTTTTCTTCCAACAGACTGAAGAGAGGAGAGGAGCAGACATAAATCATCTCGGCAGGGATTCAGAGAGGTTTTTTTTGTTTTCTTTTGTTTTTTTGATGCTTTCTGGACAAGAACTCATGAGTGAAGGTTTCTGTTTCTGTTATCTGCAGCTCCAGGCGCTCGGCTTCAGCCTGTCCATGCATGTCTTAAACTAGGGCTTTATCAATACATCTGTCTGCCATTGCAGTCAGCCTGACTTCACTAGCTCAAAGCATTTTGGTGTGAAAAAGTTGTAAAGGCAGAAAATGTTGAAATATTGAAAATATATCAGTTGTACTTGACACAATCACTGACACCAGATGAGGATATCTCATTGTGGATGTCGATTAGAGCATGAATTGTCTTTGGCCTGATAGTATGTTGTAAGCAGAGCAAGGTGGATGCTGGTCCTTTGCTCTTTACTGCAAAAAACTGCATTGTCTGAATCACACACTGCTTTACTAATATTATGTGTTGTTTGAGTTCCTGCTGTTGTTTAACTACAGTACAGTCATCTAGCTAAAAGACACGCAGCTTTGAAGACACTTAAGACCTCGGGAGTTCAATATGTTTATAATGCCAGATTACAATGATATGTCAGCCAGCAAGCAGATCCATTATTGCTAACTAACTAAATGCAGTTCCACAGAGCAAACACAGAATCAATAAAAGGCTTAAATTAAGCCGGGATCCCAGGGTACTGAATCCTTTTCAGATATACAGTTTTTGTTTGAGGTATTGACTGTGTGTGTGTGTGTTTCTTTTAGGTAATGATCACTTCTGACAGATGCTCGACTGATTCAGTGTGTAAATAGAGATACCAAAGAGATTGTGTCACTGTTGTTTTTTGAAGGGTTTATTTTCCGAGGGTATTATTAAATGAAAACTCTCTTTTTGAACCAAGGAAAAGCTTCGCAGTCACTTTAGAGTCACACAACTTCACAGCTGGGAGTCCCAGGAGAGAGACAGCGTTGTTCTGTCAGAGCTACTCCACTGATGTTTTGGGCAGGGGGTTGGGGGGGGTGCCTTGCTCAAGGGACAGTTTACAGTACACATGTGAGGAAAGAAGCTGTTACTGTTTCATCTGCTAAACTCCACCTGCAAACAGTGATTGTCCAGGCTATAGTAAAAATGATATTCAGCATTGAAGAGTTCCAGTGGTCATGTGTTTTATTTGGTTTGTTTGTTTTGTTTTGTTTAATTGTTGTTGGTTTTTTAGCCCTCCTAAAACAAACAAGCTAAACTGTAAAGAGCAGTTCAAATGGTGTGTTTATCTGATGGCTAGCTACCTATAGTAGTAATCTAGCTAGGACTCGTGAATATTCTATTGATTATTGTCTCGATTAGCGGATTAATGAAACGACAGTCTGATGTTGATTTATTCTTTATCATACTTCTAATACTTACTGGCCACCTGTTTATCAACCTCTGTCTGAAATCAGTCACCTCTTTGAGTGGTAAGTCTGCCGCTGTTATCACTGTAAACTGTATATGCTCTTAAAACATAAAGCTTGACAGTTCTAGCAACAGTAACTAGGCGGAGCAAGGCTTAGCAGCAATCTAAAATCAATTACTCAAATTTAGGCCCCCAAAAGTAAGCAGAAAAGAGGGACTGACAATGGAGAAATTTAAAGAAAAAAAGAGGAGACACAGGGGAAAAACATGGTAGAAAAGGAAAGTGTCTGGATCTAAATAGGACAACGGTGGGTTTGTCGGGTCTGGAAGCTTTTACTTCCACCAGACAGAGGGATTTACTAGCCCTGAAACAAAATGACGGACTGGCTGGGGAAAACAGACAGCTGTGAAGATCACAAGGAATAAAGAGCGAGACATCGCCAGAAATGAAGACAAATGGTTTAGGAAGGCGTTTAAAAGACCAGTTTATCTCTTTCGATATCAAACTGTCATTTCTTTACCAGCAGGTAGTTTCACTACATGTTGATCTGTGGCAAAGATAACTTCAGTTTTTAAGTTATTCCGTCTTATCCATCTCTCTTGGTTATTAGTAAGTTCCCCGTGGTTAAACACAACTGCATGCTGCGTCTGTGCGCATGCCGTTAACTGGATTATTTTCTTACGATGATTTTCTTCCCCGGCTGACGACATGTATTCATGGAGAAGTTGAAAGAGATGACGATATCCCATTGTTCATGGAACCAGCGCTGAGAGAAAAGCATTTCAAAGATCTGTTTTTTCATTAAAAATATCAAGAGCCATTCAATTTGTCACTGAGACAAGCTATTGTAGCTGTGTCATAACAGTGAGGTTGACGTGTTATGAACTTCACAGTCAGGTTGGCAGAAATCTGTGCTCCCATTATCAGGCTAAAATATTCAAATAGGCCTGATATGGAGCGGAGGTGGTCACAGTATTTTGCCTATGCCCTATTTGTGGCAAGGACATTCAAATCACTAAACAAATGACAAGTATATTACATCCAATTGCAACAACCAAACTATGTAATTTATCTGGTGCACTTCCAGTCAGGGGTAATGGGCTGTGATAATACTTTAATGGAAATGCTGCAATCTGTTTTTTTGTGGGATTGGAATTATGAAAAGGATGTGCATAATTTTCTCAGAATAAATTATCAAAAAATTTCAGAAACACTAATCTCGTCAAGCTTTATGACATTTCTCTTTTGATGTAGTTGCAGTTGCAACCTGCCTCAATTTCTTTATCATAATTCAAAATTTGAATAATATTTGTAAGTTTATTTTCTTATGGAAAATGAGAAGGGAAGTTGAGCTCTACCTTTGCCACTGACGACCGACATGTCGAGAGTAAAGACGGAGTTGTGTGTGCTATAATCTGGAGTTCAGGGGGCTTTATCTCGTTGTCTTTCACATATTTAAAATTCCAGCAGACAAGCAGCCTGTGTTGGCTTATGTATCAGCTCAGCAGAGAATACTGTAGCTCAACATGTTTTGTGAGGGGCACAAATTCTCCGCTAGGATTCTCCATCTTACGACGGTTAAATTTTAGTTAAGTCTAAGGACCATGGCACCGTCGAGTCTTCGTTGATATGAGAGTGATTAAGGACTGCACAAACCTGGCATGACTTATTGGCCTATTTTGTTACTTGGTGGAATTAATCGTAAAATCCCGCTTCTGGTATCAGCCTGTCAGAATGAAGTTCTCTTTCAAGAAGAAGAAGGTAGAAGATGCAGATACTGTTTGACCAATTTGAACATATCGATTAAACTGAATTTAAACCCTTCATCTACAAATGTGACATGGATCTACTTGGCGTGACTCCTGCTTCTGCTTATTGTGACCTTTCCACTCTCATAGCCCTCTCAGGCACAAGCTTGGGAAGTGTCTTTTATTTTTACAATCTGTTGAAATGGGTTTCACGAAGCAGAGGTGCTGACTCGGCTCTCACCCTTTTTTTTTTTTTGCTTAAAAATGAGGAAGAATCTGAGCTAAGGGCCGATGAAATGGGTGGTTGTCCAACTGTTTGAATGATCTGTCTGAAGTCAAACCTTTCACTAGAAACCAAAGTGAGGAGACACAACACAGTGGATAGAACTGGATGAAATGAACAGCATGGCTTGGTGTTTGTGCGTGTGTGGATGTGTGGATATGAAGAGGGTCAAAGTGACACTCCATAATAAACAACTTTCCCTGGAGTTAGGTTGTGGGCAGCATTAATAATGAACCTGGGCGATCAGCTGCACCTGGATGTAGTCTTTACACAGAAGGAGGTATAATCTGTTTAAACAAAGGTGGTGATGCTATTTATTTATTTTCAATCTCATCCTCCTCCACTTTGAAAGAAGCAAGGCATTTAATAATTTCTCTCTGCCGCGATAAAACAAACTTTGTAGCTGTAGTTAGGTGAACTTCTCTAAAGCATTCAAGGCTTACATAAATGCTCAGCATATATTGAATTGAATTTCCTGAACCTAGGCCCTAGGAAACAGATTCAAACCCAAACCTAAAGGTTTTAAAATTTGCCTGTTGACTGATTCAGTTCTAAGGCTGCATCTCTAAATCCTTTTATAGGTAAAGCTAAGAAATTGAAAATCTTGAGTATTTAGCTGGTTGTGTTGCTGCCTTTTAGGCAGTTAATGGGAATCAGAATGTTTGCAATATTTCTTGATTAAAATACTAAAAAATGAGTTGGATTAAGAACATTTTTAGTGATTAATGCCCTGTGGATAGACTAAGCGCTTAATCGACTTCTACTGATACTTTCAGTGCCAGTTCCCTTGCCATTAACTTCTAATAATGTCATAAAAAGTTCCTCAATGTTTCCCCATTGTTTCATTAGTTTTTCATCTTGATTCTTCTTTGGGCAGCGGATAGGTAAATTGTAAAGGATGTGAATCTACTCACGTAACGTGTTGGAAGGTTTCCAGATTTGGACGAATACTCTTCCTTGGTAGCTGTGTTCAAAGTGTTCACAGGTTTGCACGTTCAACGAATCATTAGTCAGACTTAAGATAATGGTGACTTGCCTAGTGTTTAGTGATACAAAGAAAGTCGGAGAAGGAGAATGCCCATGAGCAGCGGTTTGATTTTCAACACAGAAACTTCCAAATAACTTATCCAAGTGACAAGAACAGAAGGTATTAATATGCAGTGCACATTTCAGCAACAACCCCATCTTACAGCTCACAGACAGTGCTGGACTCCAACGTTTCACCTCACAGATCCACATGTTGTTGTGTGGAAAAGTTCTCTGTTTGGAAGAATGTGCCTCTTGTTGGCCAATTCAACAACACATTTTGGACACAGTGTCAGTTCCTTTAAGCTTTCACACTGTCCTGTGCAAAAATGTGCAAAAATGAACATTGCCATTTCCGACAAAGTCCTTGTAAGCTTTTTTTTCGTAAAGCAATAAAAGAAAACAGGACTCAAACTGTCACCAGAGGTCAAGAGCAAACTTTCTGTACAAAATGTCCCTCATAACTTTTTATCATAAATTTTGAGCTGCGTCAGTGGGAAAGTTTGTCTTTCTCTAGTGTACAGTGTGATACTGATGCTTGGGCACTTCTCAGATCTACTGGCCTCAATTACATAATTCTACTGTGCTTTTGACCACAGCATGTTCTGCTATTTTGTTATGTTTTCCTGTGGGCTCGTCACTCCTCTCAGGGACATGTCAGCAGATTTAAGTATTTGTTTTTGCATCTCAGACTGCCCTGTGTTTATATACTAAGCTATTACACTATTTGGCAACACAGAAAGGGTTTTTTCCCACTCATCCCTTCAAGTGAAGTTGCTGTATATAACATGGATGGCTCAAAAAAGCCATTTGTTTAAAAAAAAAAAAATAAAAAAAAATAAGGGTAGCTTGAATGCAGCAGGAGAAGGCGTCATCTGTCCAAGTAGTTGAAATTCTGAAGGAAAAAGCCTGGAAATCGAATCATTCACAAAAAAAAAAAAAATAAATAAAAAAGGCTCCAGAGACAGCAAATAGTCTGGTTTTAAAAACAGACTGCTACTGTATGGCATATTCCTCTGGTGACAGAAACGTCCGTTGGTCCTACAGTAAAAATAGACACATGCACTTAAACATTTAACATAATGCTAAAGTATGCCTCTGTTTTTAACCCAAACCCTAGATTTTAAAATAAACTCCAAGGTTCCTATCGGCAGAGGTTTATGTGTAAAAGCGTCTCCTCAATGCCAGACTAGTTCTGCTGCCTCAGGACCGTACAGCCTTTGCCAGTTGTAATTGAGTTCATGTACAGGGATTTATGGTAGGAAATTCTTTGTTACTCCAAATAAGCAGCTATACCCATCAGTTCCCGTCAGGGACACCAGTGCTGCCAGCAGTTTGTAGCAGTTAACAGTTTTTAGGCTGACTTCTTTGCCGTAGCCACGTTATTTGTATAGAAAACTGACTGAAAGAGTTGAAGTTAATGTTGGGATGTCTAGTTAACTAGCCCATTACCTACTGTAGTGACAGGACCCAGGCCAATACAATTCTGGCCCAAGGTTCAGTCTGACGGGATGGCAGAGGTTGTAGCAGAATGCATTTGTAGTAGTATATATTCTGCACTGCTCTTTTTACTATGATACAGTCAAAAAAAGAAAAGTGCAGCGATCCGGTTTGGAAAAAAGATTTGGAGACGTTCGCGCTCCAGCAACCTCAGCCAAGCTCTATGTCTCGGATAGATATTTTGTTTGCCAAACACATTGCTTAGTGCTAATCTTAAAATAACAGTCTGGTTTTACATTTTACTCCATCACACTTATAAAACTAGGACTCAGTAGCTTCATACTGCAATAATTTCATTTTTTACCATCACTCTCCTACATGGCTCATCACCTGGTGAGGATGCTGTGGTTATGTCTGGGTTTGCGTGGCAATCACGTGGGTGTTTAAGACCCGTTTAACAGCCATCTTATTATAAAACCAGTCACTGGCGAGCTGGACGGTGGGTTTTCCACCAACTCGTGAGGCTGCTATATAGGTTACTTAGCTAGCTAGCCACAGCTGATACATCTGCTAGCAATAGCTTCCATTTATCTAGTAAGTATCCATTTATTACAGTGCATGTAGACCTCCTCAAATAGTGGAGTGTGTGTGAACAATGCTTGTTCCCCTGACTCAGGCTGTATTTATGTTAAACTCTCCAGTTTCGCTCCAACAGGCCATATGGTATTACACTTTCTTCCCTCTGTCTCTCCCACCCTCTCTTTTCTTCCTATATTTTCTCTCTCCCTGGCTTGTTTGCTTTTTCATATTCCTGTCTTTTCACATGCAAACTTTTTTCTGTCCCCATGCCTACCTTCTTTCTGATACTATTTGGTTCTTATTTAATTATTTCTTATTTAGTTTGTTTTTTCATTTGTGCACCAGAATCTCAGTCGGTCGAAATATTCCTCTCATGTAAAGACCTGTCAGAAGCAGGCCTGTGACCCCCTTTAGGGCCCCTACCCACCGTTTTAGACACCACAGACGTAAAGAGAGTTACAGAATATCTTGAGCTCTTGGCCCAGCAAGGGCCTCATGTCTCTTGTGCACCTCTCTGCGTCTCTGTCTTTGTAAGGTGGGTTTGATTTATCTGCGCTTTCAGCTCATTGGGGGTGGAGCAGATGTGATTGTGTCAGACCTGGTGAAGATGGGCTAAGAATAGCCGAACCACCTAGCGCCTTAGCTTGGGTTGGTTTGAAACGCATTGTTTCACGCCCTCGCCGAGGTATGTCATTATGCTCTGGAGCTTAACGTAATGTCGGAGACGAGGCGAAACCGGCTGCTGCTCACGTACAGTTTACAGACGCAGGTACAGCCCGCTTGGGCCCAACTTGGCGAGGGAGAAATGGGACAGTATCTTAGACTTTTGGGCTGCGTATTTGTAATGCCCTCTCTGTTGACAGTCTGCTGTCTGTCAGTTCGGTCTGTTCCTCACACACTGTATCTAAGCCTCCATCATCGCGCTTCCTTTTGATGTACATTAACAACTTGGCACCGGCAGAGCATCTGATGTTCTCACAGGTCAGAGTTCATTGTCCTACTCTGTCTATGAATGAATTACCCAACAGTGTGTAACTACAGCAGAACAAGGATCTGCAGCCATAAACAGCAAGCAGACAGAGATGGCTGTGTGCATGGCTTATGTCAGCTGACTCATTTGAAAGTATGAACACAGCTAAATGTAATTCTTTCGAAGCTGTAATGGCAGGATTGAGATAAATTGTGGCACCAGAGAATTTGTATTTTGGCTGGACTAAAGTCTGTCTTGTTTCTCTTTCTGTTTTTGGCAGATTACTGACCTCTCACTTGCTATTATTCCCAATTTTCACATTTCTAATAACAGCAGTCTGCTAGAAATGAAATCAAACTTAGTAATTGCACTGCTGTTGAATGTGATGCTGAAAGTCAATATCCGTATACCCACCGCGAATGGGTCTATTCGCTTAATATCTCTATTTGTAGCTAATTTCTAATCTTAAAAAAACTTACCTGCTGTTATTTGGTGTGACACCGTGTAGCATGATTTCAGTGTCATCAACTGTACTGTTAGATAGATTTCGGCTCACATTTCTCAGCGATGATCATACCGATGATGATCAAGAGAAAACATAAAAGTAAATAAATGAAAGTCGTGTGTGACGCATTTTTTAAAAATCTATCACAGCTCACTCCAAGCAACCTTGTAACAGTTGTCACCGACAGCAAATCAGAGTTGGGCCTTAATTATACCCTCCTCATTGCAAGAACTTAAATTTGTCATCTTTTCATGTCTGCGTGACCACATCTGTTTATGCACACATCCAGTGTAGTGTAGTATGTCTGCATCTGCTCTCCGTTTTTGGAATATATGTGGTACTGGCACAGTAGGGGGTAAAAAGCACAGTGAGTTTCATTCTTTCATAACTTGACAAATGAACAGGAGATGCACAGTGGTACACACCTTCCTTCGAATATGAATTCTATTACAGCTGTTCTTTGTGCAACACGGTGCAGCATCGGCCTCGTCTACTTTTCATGTGAAGTATTAAGCCGTTCTGCTTGCTGTTTGCATGGCAGGTATAATGCAATGATGAGGAAACTTCCAGTAGCACATAAAATGAGCCTGGACAAATATTTATGACTAATGAAACCAACTGTGAACAACACCCTGAAACCAGAAAACACCCCTACACTTTCAGAACAGTTTGTAAAAATTGCTTGATAAAGGTCTGTACTATGTCAGTGTCTGGTTACTGAAACTGTAGGTCGTAACTCAAAAGGGGATGTATGCTTTTGGCAGAGACGCATGATTTAGTGTGGCAATTTGTTTCAAAAAGCCTGTATCCCATTACCAAGAAAAAAAAATCTTTTTTGTGCCAGAAAAGTTTCAGATCTAGAGTTGGAGCTATAATCAGCCTTTATTAAAAGTCTCACATCTGCTCCCCTTCTGTCCAGCCTGATGAACACATTTGTGAATTTGAACATAATAGACACATCCAGTTTGTTGTAGTTTAACCCAAATTTGGAACTATGGGTCAGGGTATTTAGGTCTCTGCTGCTATGATTTGACCATTCTTTTTCTGCAATTTATCTCCTTCTAAAAATTACTTAAATATGCTAAATTTCTCAAAGTAAAGCACTAAATCCCCACACTACCCCTTTAATGAGTTAGCTACCGTGATTTAGCGGCGAGGGATAATAGAGGGGATTTGGTTGAATTTGGTTGATCTTTTAAGGACATTACAGGGCAGGTTTCAGCAGTTATGTCATTTCTCTGACATTGCACATTAATGATGGAATAACTCCCATTAGATCATAGGTTTGACCTGCTGATCTGTAGCATTGTGTTATGGCTGTGTGTAATGACAGAGCGTCTGCTTTAGTGCTTTTAGTGGATGTTGCTGGTGCCAGGCCAGGGATAGAATGAGTCTGGTTTATGTTCAAGCAGGAGTGTGTTGACATCCATTAGCACATCCTCCAACAGTGGGGGTAGGACTTAAGCTCTTGCACATTTGCTTTATTTAGCAAATAATCTGTATAAGAAGTAATGATATGTATGGAAGGTTTTTGAAATATAGAGCAAAGGTTATAAGTGCATTTTTCAACATTTGGTCTTGGTCTTACATAAACAATGATGCAACACACGCATTATCAATTAGTGAAAACTCATGGTGGTAAATCTCAGCTTTGATTCAACCTAAACACAAACTCACACACTCAAAGACACTTACACACACTACACACCACTACTGCTCATATCGATATGTGATTTCCATTCATGAAAAAACACACCCTCCTCTGCTGACTTACAGAAACATTTTCTCCATTTTTTTCTCCTTTTATGGGAAAGAAAATATTTATAGATTTAAAGCCCCTCTTCCTGTTCCAACAAAACACCCCCCCCATACACACACACACAAACTTATGATATGAGGTAACGTGTTGTTACAATTTCAGTGACTACCAGCACTGTAACCTTGATGACCTCAGTGACACATCCACATCTTGCCAAAGCCATTTGCAATTTAGATCTTTCTGCTTTTTTTAGTGCAAAAACCCCTCATCATGTTCTCCACAGGAGCTGTAATTTTCACAAATCACCATGATTTCATGTAATAAACAGTGGAATGAAAGCTCTTTCTATCATCCAGATTGTGTCAAAGCAAGAAGGAACATTTCTGGTGGTAGTAATCACAGACCACTGCTGTGGTCAAGGAGGGACAATCATTTACTGTTAGCAGGGAGGAGGAGGGGATGCATCAAAGAGGGCGAGGGGGCGAGGGGAAGAAAAGAGAGGAAGCAAGTGGTTGATGAAAGACTTTGTGCAAGTGAATTGGGGATTTTAACTCCCCCACCCTTTGCACCCCACTGCCGTGACCTACTTTTTTGCCTCTGCTGACAAACTCAGATGATTCAGCACTTCGCTCCATCTCCCTCCCTGCTTCGTCTTTCACCCTCCTGCTCCCCCTCTCTCCTTGCCTCGTCTTGTTTTGCATTCCCTCTTTCAGTGTCTCCAGCAGTGCCCTCCCTCTTTTTCTGAAAATTGAGTCTGGCCCATTATCAGGAGTCATTTGTTCAAATTAATTCTACAACTCCCGCGGTCTAACAGCAGGTAATATGCAGCTTTGACAAAGCTGAATAATCATGATCGGCTCGTGAAAATCTGACAAAAGATTTCAGGGGCTGAAATTTAAATTTTTTTGTTTATACATAGATGATCGGCAGACTCTTTTAAAATCAGACAGAGGGATAAAAACCACATAAGACTGATGACCTATTGCGTGCCCCCCCACCCCCCACCCGCAACCCAACCTCTTGCTTTTCAATCTCAAAGATCTCCCCAGTACTTCTGTCAATGCCTGTGAATCAGCTGTAGTCTCCTGCTTTCCTTTTTTTTGTGTTTTTCACTTTTTATCTCCCTCTTTTGTTACTTTCTCATGACCTTCTGCACTTGAGGACAGAAACACAGAAGGTCCTGTCCCCCTCTGACTGAACATAAAAGACCTGTGTGTGTGTGTGTGTGTGTGTCTGTCTGTGTGTGTGTGTGTGTGTGTGTGTGTGTGTGTGTGTGTCTGTCTGTCTGTCTGTGTGTGTGTCTGTCTGTGTGTGTGTCTGTGTGTGTGTCTGTGTCTGTGTCTGTGTCTGTCTGTGTCTGTGTCTGTGTCTGTGTCTGTGTCTGTGTCTGTGTCTGTGTGTGTGTGTGTGTGTGTGTGTGTGTGTGTGTGTGTGTGTGTGTGTGTGTGTGTGTGTGTGTGTGTGTGTGTGTGTGTGTGTCTTTACTGTGGCCTTACCACGGTAGTACAACAATGGATGTAACGGACACCATGACACCATGTAGCTGAGCTCTGTTTATTGTGTCTGTTGAATCGTTACTAAGAGGTAGGGAAGCAAATGACTGTCCTGAGCAGCAGGGCAACTTTAATGTTTTTAGTTTAATAAAGTGAACTCACTGGCCATTTCACTCACTACAAAGTGTCATTGATGAGTAAAAGCCACCAAGATCATCAATGTTATGGTTTCCTCCTCATGCTGATACAACAGGATACACAATGTGGACTGTTAGCAGGCGGCTTACTTTTAATTCATAATGGAGAAAATTAGACATAGTTGAATTAGGTCACATTAATGCAAAATACCATGAAAAATAATAATTTTATTGTTTCCATAGGGAGTTAGTTTGATGTATAATGAGGGGCTGACTATTTTCTTCTGCCAAAACTCTTAATTATGCTGAACTGCCAACAAATCTAACTTGAGGATTTGCTCCTTTTTTTCTGTTTTGTTTTACACAGAGCTGAAGTAATTGAGCGTTATCTCATTGGTAAATTGTGATAGGCATTTTTCCTGTTATTCCAACATTTTTTACACTAAACAATTAATCAGTTAATGAAAAAAACATAATTGACAGCTAATTGGATAAGGAAAATAATCTGTTGTGGGAGCACTTATCACATTCATTATTTTCAGCTTAAAAGAACTACAGCTGCAAAGAAACAATAATCTGAATTTATGATTAATGGAGCCTCATAGTAGTTTAGACTGACATGTTCCATTCATCCTCCAAAAGATTTGGTGCCAACTCCCCCTCCTACCCAGCCGCCACCTCCATTGTCATTTAGTTTGTGAATTTGAAATGATCATTTCAATCATATAGAAATGATCATTTTAATAATTTAAGATTTATTAATGTTGCGTATCTCTGGCTCTGCCAGGCATTTGTGAACTCCGATTTTTTCCAGAGCATCACATGAGCAGGAAGTCCTCCAGCCTGAAATCACCACACAAGCCATTTGTCCTTACCCTCGGTTATGACCCAAAGGAGTGTAGCAACGGCAGGTGTGCCAGAACTGAGTCTTCATGATAACAGTAATAAATATGCTTAAGGTCGTGGTAGTGGTTTCACACAGGAAACGAACAGCAGTCTCCTGTGTCAAAGTCCTGTGTTTTCTAGACTCCTACCTCTACTGAACCTTCTCCTAACATGGACTTTGTGGCTCTAACATCACCTGACTTCCTGCACATTTTTGTGATTAAAGGGAAAAAAATACGTGCCTATTCTTTTTTCAATTAAGCGTTTAGTTTATAAAATGTCTGTGGA
Organism: Istiophorus platypterus; assembly: GCA_016859345.1. Taxonomy (NCBI): domain Eukaryota; kingdom Metazoa; phylum Chordata; class Actinopteri; order Istiophoriformes; family Istiophoridae; genus Istiophorus; species Istiophorus platypterus. The sequence continues at coordinate 19,434,588 of CM029118.1, forward strand.
TCTAATGGTTCCAAATGCAAAGATGTAAAATTTACTGTCACACAAGGCAAGGAAAATGGTACAGAGGTCAGCAGTAAAAAAAAAAAAAAAAAAAAGGTTTAACTCACCTAAAACTGAAAAACCATTTAAAGTTCAAGAGTTAAGAAACTAGTTAACTTACAGCTTCCCTGCAGCAATGAAAGTAGATGAAGCTTTGACAGTTAAAGCAAACAATTCTTACAGGTTCCTCAATTTTAGTCGATGACTTACAAGCTCTCTGTTTGTACAAAGGAAGTTTTGGAACAAACTGTCAGTACACACTCTGGTGTATTATTAGGACAATACTGTACTGCAGGAAGTAGGTCTGCATAGTTGTATAGGTGTATTCAGCTGTTCATCCTACAGCAAGATAACAACCCAAGAAATTAGAAGAGCAGAACCAGACATTGGCTTCACATGATGGAGGACAGTACAGTCTCAAGACTTAAACTCCACAGAGCTGCATTGGGATGAAGTGTACAGAGGGGGAAAGCAAAACAAACTACAAGTGCAACACTTTGGTGGGAAAATCTGTATCGGTGTTCAGACAAATTTCCTAGACAATGTTTCATTTCCCTCGTAGAAAGAAGATCATAAGACCGTCCGGCTCCGAATGAGTCAACATTTAAATTAAATTTAGGTCAACACAAAGATTCCATGATTTCTTCCATTTTAAAATCTTGAATGGTTTATTTGGCCTATGCTTTAATTTTACAAACAGTGAAAATTGTGGTGCTCTAAGACTTTTGACTGGTTGTGTAGTTGCAGCTAATCCTTTCAGCTTCAGTTAAAATGTTCTTTGCTTGTGTAGCCAGTTGTCCACTCTCTCTGAGCTGCAGCTGTGGAGAATCACAGCAGCCAACAGTTCAAATGTTTATAAATTAATTTTTTTTTTCCCCCCTCTGGGAAAGATGTTCTAGCTTTTTTTCTGAGCGGCAGAAGTGTCTTTGTACTTACTTACATTAACTAAGATGACATTTTGTCATCTAATAAAGGATGAAACAGTGGCAGACTTGTGTATTTCCAGCAAACTATCATTTGTAAGAGCAACAGGCATAGAGGAGTTGATGCATACAGTCTTTTAATCTTTCCTAAATGCTTTTTCTTTGATATGGTGAAAGTTTAACTGATCACAGTTTACTTCTGGATGGCAGATTGAGAGCGTAAACTTGTTTATTGTACAACTTCATTGGTTGGATTCAGGTATCACCAACATCAGTTGAGGTTGAAGAATGAAGGAACTGAGGATAATTAGTTACTTTTTGCTAAGAGTGTGGTCTGACTTTAAATTGAAGTGTTTTTGTGTGTGAGTGTTTGGGAACATGTGTGTTGGTGTCTTTCTGTGTGTGTGTGTGTGTGTGTGTGTGTGTACGTAGGATGCAGATGGGATTTTGGGAAGGGGGCCAGTACACACACAATTGCTCCATTGAGCCGTCTTATACCCACTGAGCCCGTCTCTCTCTCTCTCTCTCTCTCTCTCTCTCTCTCTCTCTCTCTCTCTCTCTCTCTCTCTCTCTCTCTCTCTTTCTCTCTCTCTGACGTGCACACACACACGCACTCACCCACACCCTGGTGAGACTTGTCACAGTTTGCTCAGTTTAGTCTGGATTCTCAGGCGCTTCAAGTTGAAGGGGTTTCAGGGTTGAAGTCCTGTGGATTTTACACACAGCCCCCTCCCCTCTTCCTGTTGTTCTAGCCTCCTTCTCTTTCCTCTTTATCTCTCTCAGAGGTTTTTTATTATGGACTTACATTACTTTAGAAGTTACACAGGCGCCTAATGAGCTGCTCCTCATGTTTGAAGCAGAGCAGACATGTCCTACGGCCATCAATTAGCAGGGGTGTGTGTCTGTGTCTGTGTCTGTGTCTGTAACTTATGTGGTGTTATTAATAAATTTCCCCCATCAAGTTTTATCAAATGACAACTGACCAACCGACCTACCTGCCTCCCTCATTCTCTGTGTTCATACTCCTGAGTCTTTTTATTTATCTATTTTAAACAAATAAATAAAAAATTGTAAGTGACCTCTGAAGATAGCTTCCCCAAAACAACAACCAAGAAAAGTATGGAATTGCATATAAAATAATTACTGTTTCAGTAGTAAGTGAAACAGATACGTCTTTGTGATTTCCTGCAGCCTTGAAAGAAAATGATTTTCTAGTATTTTGGGTGTTCGAGTGTTGAGTTTTATGTATCTGAATATATATTCCTGATCTGAACATTTTCTTAAATGTTGATGCTACTTGCAGAGACCAGGAGCTGGTTAACAACGGCTCTGATCATGACTATCTGCTTCCGTGTCTCATTTCTACAATGGACAAACCAACAAGAGTTGGCTGTGAACATACACGAAAACTTGTATCCTATGCTGTATATAAGGGTTCTTCACTGTCACAACTGTGTGAGTGCAATATCAAAGGCATCGTCCTGTGACTGTTGTCATCCATGTGCATTTTTCTGCATACTTGATATCAGAGGGAGAATTTCCCTCCTTCTGAACCCTTGTTTGTTTCCATTGTCACAAGAAAAACTGTGATTCCAGTGTGGATGGTGGTTTAAAGACGTGTTAAAGTTAAGCTCTAGTCTTCTGTTTGTGTTGGTAGAGTCTTATAAAATCCAATCATCTACCTGCCAAGCATTATCCAGATCATGTAGTAGGTGAAGACCTGACAATATAATGAGAGTAATCACTCTTTAATGTCAGGGGAAATATCACATGGTCCACTAAGACTAGTATGACTTAATGGATGTAGATAAACCGCTCATTGACTGACTATTGCATCCCTTTTTTTGCTTTCTTGTCTCTATTGTCTTTTTCAGTTTTCCTGTCATTCTCTATCTTTCTTGCAGTGGAAGAGAGAGGATCTTGTATGTCTGCCAACTAGTTATGGTGAGAGTTTCAGCCGTGAGCCATGTGCATGATTTTCTGATGTAATATTTCCCTTGAGCAGTATTTAACAAGACCAGTTGCATAAATTAAAACATTCAGAGTTCAAGCAGAGTCTCAAACAGAGTTCCTGAAAAGCTGGACTGCTGAAGACAAAATGTTTTAATTGTTTTTAGAGACTTTAAGCCAAAGCAGCACAGTCTTTTTTGGTTGTGAGAAGACAATGGATACTGAAGTAACAAACTAAAATTCAAAAAGCCAATGTTTTGACTGAGGAGGAAAAAGTAGGAAAAGTAGGGTAAAAAGTATGAGATGAGGGCTGATCAGTGGAGGTGGCATATAAAGGGAAGAAATGAGAGGAGAAGCAGAAACCACCGCATGACAAAGAGCTGTAGAGAAGTGAGGTGGGGATGAGGAAGATGAGAACCATTAAAATTAAATGAAGTTAGGAGGGGCTGTTCAAAGGTGAAAACATCAGTCATATGTAATTTGACAGTCTATTCCAAAGTTTGCTTCCATGAAGGCACAAAAACTGTCCATCAGCAGGTGGAACATCAGCAATGTTTTGCTGGAAGACTTAGCTAGGAGGCACAACAAAACGGCCACAAATGCCAAAACCATCCGTCTACATCCTCCAACCTCATCCCAGTTATGGCTGTTTTTCAGAACTTGTTTTCAGCAACAGTCTTCTTTCACTCCTTTTCATTTTCTTTTATGTCAAACTACTGCCAGAAGATATTGTGCGTGCTGGCTGGCTGGCTGGCTGGCTGGCTGGCTGGCTGGCTGGCTGGCTGGCTGGCTGGCTGGCTGGCTGGCTGGCTGGCTGGCTGGCTGGCTGGCTGGCTGGCTGGCTGGCTGGCTGGCTGGCTGGCTGGCTGGCTGGCTGGCTGGCTGGCTGGCTGGCTGGCTGGCTGGCTGGCTGGCTGGCTGGCTGGCTGGCTGGCTGGCTGGCTGGCTGGCTGGCTGGCTGGCTGGCTGGCTGGCTGGCTGGCTGGCTGGCTGGCTGGCTGGCTGGCTGGCTGGCTGGCTGGCTGGCTGGCTGGCTGGCTGGCTGGCTGGCTGGCTGGCTGGCTGGCTGGCTGGCTGGCTGGCTGGCTGGCTGGCTGGCTGGCTGGCTGGCTGGCTGGCTGGCTGGCTGGCTGGCTGGCTGGCTGGCTGGCTGGCTGGCTGGCTGGCTGGCTGGCTGGCTGGCTGGCTGGCTGGCTGGCTGGCTGGCTGGCTGGCTGGCTGGCTGGCTGGCTGGCTGGCTGGCTGGCTGGCTGGCTGGCTGGCTGGCTGGCTGGCTGGCTGGCTGGCTGGCTGGCTGGCTGGCTGGCTGGCTGGCTGGCTGGCTGGCTGGCTGGCTGGCTGGCTGGCTGGCTGGCTGGCTGGCTGGCTGGCTGGCTGGCTGGCTGGCTGGCTGGCTGGCTGGCTGGCTGGCTGGCTGGCTGGCTGGCGGGCTGGCTGGCTGGCTGGCTGGCTGGCTGGCTGGCTGGCTGGCTGGCTGGCTGGCTGGCTGGCTGGCTGGCTGGCTGGCTGGCTGGCTGGCTGGCTGGCTGGCTGGCTGGCTGGCTGGCTGGCTGGCTGGCTGGCTGGCTGGCTGGCTGGCTGGCTGGCTGGCTGGCTGGCTGGCTGGCTGGCTGGCTGGCTGGCTGGCTGGCTGGCTGGCTGGCTGGCTGGCTGGCTGGCTGGCTGGCTGGCTGGCTGGCTGGCTGGCTGGCTGGCTGGCTGGCTGGCTGGCTGGCTGGCTGGCTGGCTGGCTGGCTGGCTGGCTGGCTGGCTGGCTGGCTGGCTGGCTGGCTGGCTGGCTGGCTGGCTGGCTGGCTGGCTGGCTGGCTGGCTGGCTGGCTGGCTGGCTGGCTGGCTGGCTGGCTGGCTGGCTGGCTGGCTGGCTGGCTGGCTGGCTGGCTGGCTGGCTGGCTGGCTGGCTGGCTGGCTGGCTGGCTGGCTGGCTGGCTGGCTGGCTGGCTGGCTGGCTGGCTGGCTGGCTGGCTGGCTGGCTGGCTGGCTGGCTGGCTGGCTGGCTGGCTGGCTGGCTGGCTGGCTGGCTGGCTGGCTGGCTGGCTGGCTGGCTGGCTGGCTGGCTGGCTGGCTGGCTGGCTGGCTGGCTGGCTGGCTGGCTGGCTGGCTGGCTGGCTGGCTGGCTGGCTGGCTGGCTGGCTGGCTGGCTGGCTGGCTGGCTGGCTGGCTGGCTGGCTGGCTGGCTGGCTGGCTGGCTGGCTGGCTGGCTGGCTGGCTGGCTGGCTGGCTGGCTGGCTGGCTGGCTGGCTGGCTGGCTGGCTGGCTGGCTGGCTGGCTGGCTGGCTGGCTGGCTGGCTGGCTGGCTGGCTGGCTGGCTGGCTGGCTGGCTGGCTGGCTGGCTGGCTGGCTGGCTGGCTGGCTGGCTGGCTGGCTGGCTGGCTGGCTGGCTGGCTGGCTGGCTGGCTGGCTGGCTGGCTGGCTGGCTGGCTGGCTGGCTGGCTGGCTGGCTGGCTGGCTGGCTGGCTGGCTGGCTGGCTGGCTGGCTGGCTGGCTGGCTGGCTGGCTGGCTGGCTGGCTGGCTGGCTGGCTGGCTGGCTGGCTGGCTGGCTGGCTGGCTGGCTGGCTGGCTGGCTGGCTGGCTGGCTGGCTGGCTGGCTGGCTGGCTGGCTGGCTGGCTGGCTGGCTGGCTGGCTGGCTGGCTGGCTGGCTGGCTGGCTGGCTGGCTGGCTGGCTGGCTGGCTGGCTGGCTGGCTGGCTGGCTGGCTGGCTGGCTGGCTGGCTGGCTGGCTGGCTGGCTGGCTGGCTGGCTGGCTGGCTGGCTGGCTGGCTGGCTGGCTGGCTGGCTGGCTGGCTGGCTGGCTGGCTGGCTGGCTGGCTGGCTGGCTGGCTGGCTGGCTGGCTGGCTGGCTGGCTGGCTGGCTGGCTGGCTGGCTGGCTGGCTGGCTGGCTGGCTGGCTGGCTGGCTGGCTGGCTGGCTGGCTGGCTGGCTGGCTGGCTGGCTGGCTGGCTGGCTGGCTGGCTGGCTGGCTGGCTGGCTGGCTGGCTGGCTGGCTGGCTGGCTGGCTGGCTGGCTGGCTGGCTGGCTGGCTGGCTGGCTGGCTGGCTGGCTGGCTGGCTGGCTGGCTGGCTGGCTGGCTGGCTGGCTGGCTGGCTGGCTGGCTGGCTGGCTGGCTGGCTGGCTGGCTGGCTGGCTGGCTGGCTGGCTGGCTGGCTGGCTGGCTGGCTGGCTGGCTGGCTGGTTAACTAGAATGACCTAGACTTAATATTATATTCAGCCATAATTGCATTTGATTCTTCCAGAAATATATGCTCCTTTTGGGTTTATCTACATTCATACTTTAGAAAACCCTGCTGAGGTAAAATTATCATGTTAGAGATGCTATTAAAAGACAAACAAGAAAAGTGTGTCTGAGTGGTGGACTTCAGTAGGTTTGTCACGAGTAGAGTGAGAGCAGAAGAGGAGATATGATTCGGAGCTGATGTAAGGTATTGGTTATAAAGATTTGTATTCAGTGCACTGTGATGGGAGCTATTTGTTGTTTGTCTGACCAAGTAGGTCAGTTCTACTTCCACTCATTTAAAGAGATGTGAAAGTCAAACGATGGTCATAACATTTTTGTTTTTAGAATCTTCTCGACTGTGGTTTGGTTTGTTTTTGGCATGTGTGTTGTGATATTACTTTGAGCCGCTATGGGGAATCTTCTCTTCAACACTTCTCAGGGAGGTCCGAGGTCAAGCTAAGATCACCGCTCACCAGGCCTGGAGCTGATCTGCATTTGGTGTCTTGCTTAAGGATACTTCAGTAGGACAGATGCTAGCTGTCACAGAGGCTTGAACCTGAGCCCTTCACTTGAAGGACGATTTCTTTAATCACTAACAGCCCTCGCCACTATACACCACCCTGTGGGTAAAAGCCTGCACTAAACAGCATATGTTGGATTGAGTCACATGAAATTTTATACAGAAATTCAGGATCCCTAGAGCATGAAGCCTACATGTTTTGTTGATCTGACTTTCCTCTATTGCACCATTATGAGGTTGAGATTTGGTTGTGTTTATGGAAATGTCTCAACAAGTATTGGATGGATTTTTGTGAAATTTGATTCATCCGTGTTCTTGTCGGGATTAGTTGTAATAACTTTGATGCTCATCACTGTGTGCTGTTGTCCATCAGTGTGTTTCATTACTTTGTCTCACTGCTGCAGTTGATGCATGATGTCCTGTACTGTGCTGGTGTCTCTTTATAGGGATTTTCTTATGAATTAAGCCTGCAGAGCAAATCAGATCATTGGCACTAAATGTTGTATCAAAAACATGGTTTGATCTGGATTTACAATGTGAAGTCAAAATCAGTTTTGGCCTGAGATTCAATTTATGGCAGTAGAAGTTCCATCATAACATGTATTTCAACCACTAATTGATTTATTTAAAGATGTTCTCTTCATGCCCTGTAAATGCATTGCTTTAGAATATTGTGTATAGTATTTGTGGGTTTGGGCATGTCATGCAGCTATGTATGTGTACCTCATATGCCTTTTAGTACCCTTGTTGGTTGATGTTGTTGTTGAACCCTTGGCTCCTATCTGACTTAATCTATCAGTGGATGTGATCGGATTACTGTGGATTATACTCTGCCTATTACAGTATCAACCAAGACTAGATAGAACGCACACATATTGACTCACAGACAGTCAGATAAGTGCACAAAGTGTGCATGTAATTGGACTGACACACTAATGCATGTGAGCTCGCAACCCTCCAGAAACAGAAATATGAGCTGACACTTGTTAACATACACATGCATGCCTGGTCTGATCTGTTGGGGGCTTAAAGTCCATCGCATTATCAGAGAAGCAGGTGTGAGAGCTCTGTTGTGCCCCAAATAAAACCTTCAGTTGAAAGGAAGCTAATGACTGTAAGGTATGGGAATCATGCCTAAAGCAAAAAAAAAAAGACAATGAATTGACTATATACAGACCAGAACAACCTATAATTACATCTTTTTTATGTTAAAATGTAAAAGAAAAAAATATATAATAAATAAATATTGAAAATTAGTTCCGACAGCTGTAATGTGTGTCGCTTACTTAGACTTCAGGTTCTCTGGCATACAGCATGCACTTGTCACACTTTGAGACTGTTGCTCGTGACCTGTCAGGTGTCATTTTCTCAAGCCCCCAGTAAGTTTCTTGTCACCCTGTGTTGTAGCCTGACACAAAAAGCCCAGACAACTAGGCTTCTTTTCTCAATGAATATAAATCCTTTTATCGCACTGTGTGCAGTAAGATGCTTGATTCTGCCCGACAAGAACCAACAACAAAGCACAGAGATACACACACCGCAGGGACACATTCACCCGAGAGAGCTGTCAGGTAGCTCAGACCAGAATAACAAACCAACCACCAAAGGAGAAAAATCCTAAAAAGATTCAACAAGCGAGAAAGTTAAACCAAACAATATAAAAAGGACTTGGAACTCAAACACATATTTAAAACCAGGCCCTACATGCTTATAAATGCCTATACATGCCTATATATAAAGAATCCATATAAAGTACTGTGATAATTGATTTATCATTATCTTCTCTTTATAGAGCGTTTCTAAGATGTATTTCTTCTCTTCTTTTGCTAAGCAGAGAGCTGGACAGAAACTTGCTCTACACCTCAACTTAAATGTCCTCTTCTGAAGTCAAGTGTGTTTATGTGTTTTGAAAGTCACCATGTGTATAAGTTGTGTAATTTTGCCCTTATGTGTCATAAGATGGCAGACTAAGCAGGCAGCTGCCAAAGCAATGCCGCAGAAAACAGAAAAAGCGTAGTGAGAGACAGAAGGGCCCAAAAGATGGAAAGAAGGAGAAAGAGATGAGGAGGAGAACTAGACTCCATCTTTCAGTGGGATCACACCGCCCACTCCGCCCGTCAACCTGTTGATGTTCCAACCCATTAATACACGATTACTTGGTACTCATGGGTTGGAGCACACCAATCTCGGCCTCTGATCTAAACCACACACCGGTGAAGTTTCATGATTGTGTTCTGCACAACTATGACGTTCTCACGATGGCAAAATCTGTACATAGACATATAAACACCTGCCAAAGTACTCAAAGCCTCCTCTGTGATCACACACACGCACACACACACACACACAAAGTAAAAAAAGATAGAACCCCGCTGTCATGGCTAGTAAAGATGCAGCTAAGGAAGGAATAGAGTACACAGAAAAGGGGAAGTAAAAGAAATTCCTACTTTTAAAAACGAAACGGTTGTGGCTCCCGCACCCTTTTACCCCCAAGTCTTTATGCTAAGCTAAGCTAACTAGCTGCTAGCTGTAGGTTCATACCTGCTGTGCAGGGACGAGAGTGGTATCAATCTTATCAACAGACTCTCACTAAGAAAGTGAAATTCCCTTAATATTAAACTATTCCCTAAATAACATGACTGAAGTGCTGTGGAATCCATCACTACAAACTGATGCTGTGCAGACATTTAGAGTGTTTCCATTCAGTTTAGATATGACACTGTGTAAACTTCATCAACAGTAACCTCAAATACGTGGTGACGCAGAGCGTGTGTATATAATCTTCAAACAGAATTGAATTAAAGAATCTTTTTGTATCTACAATGAAAAGTTAAAAAAGGGGGCAACTGGGTATTAAAGGGATAATATTTGCTCAAAACAATGCTTTTCTCTGTTTCTAATATTTCTGGCTTTAGCTGGTACGCTTTAATCAATCATGTTTGTGTATTGGAGGAGAGGCAGATAACAGGCTGAAGGCATTATCACTAAGAGGTTTTCAAAAGCCATTCATGTGATGTGAGTTATAAAAATAGCTCTCCAACATCTGCTCCCTACTTACCCTTTAAATCATGATTCAAACAGCATAAGTCATATTTATAGCAACCGTTTGTTGATAAATCACGCAAACTAGTCCTTAAGGCCCTGCATTGTTCTCATCATCTCCTAATGCCTCCTTTCTCTTTTTCGATTTGCGATGGCCAATTACAATAAGTCACAGGGGGTTTGGAGAATTTCACTTTTTCTCCCTTCACTTTTCTTTGGCCACTTTCCTTTTTATTTTGCACCATTTTTTTCAAGTTTTATCTCCCATTCCATCATCATTTTCATTTCTCAACTGTTTATTTTTTTATTCTTTTTATATTTTTAAAGGTAAACTGATGAATTTCAGCAGTTACAAGTAAAAGTCGAGCCCAGACCTCAGCAGCCATTCGGCATTTAGAAGCGCAGCAGGGAAAATTGTTGCGGATCTGATCCCAGCACTTGCGCTACATGAATGTGTTGAGGATGTGGAAATGATGCATGTGCAAATGATGGGACTTGAAATAGATTTTTAATTTTCCAGATGGAATTTAACACATTAACACTTTTAACATGTAAAAAAGATCTGTGCAGCCAAAAAAAGGAAGTAGCATATTTCCTACAGGAACATTCTCAGCAGTGAATTACGAGATATTCAGCAATGTTTTGGGTTTGTGGGTTTTTTAAATTTTTTTAATTTTGTTTATTTTTAGTTACTTGGTTAGCCAGACATATTTCATTTGAATAGTCTAATGTAAACTGATTGAGCAGCTGTTATCAATTCACAAACTATCAAAACTATCCAAAGGGTTTTGGCAGAGTATCAGTTGGTTGGAGTTGGATAGAACTGCTACGAATGGTGGTTGAGATACATAGCAATAGTTTTGAAAGAACTGTGATGATATTATAGCTTTACCATTATATTAAACTTGACTAATGAATTCAAATGGTGAACACACTCCTAACATCTTTGTCCCAGCCGATGCCCTGATTTGTCAAACACAGTTGTAACTAATAACATTAATCAATGACTACAAAACATAATGACTCAACCATATATTTCACACAACTTTGGCCTCAATGAAAAGTCTGGATGTCTGGATGAGACTCAGAAGAGATGTAGGAAATGACCAATATAATCAACTTGATCTGACAGCAACTTCATTAGTGTGTCTGTTAATGCTTAATGGTTTGGTTATCATGTTACAGTGGTGTTATACTTGCAGGCTACAAAATTTGAAAAAAAAAAAAAAAAATCACACCACTGTGAAAGATGTTGGCACATGTAGATGACACTGATGCAAAACCACTTTAAGTTTATAATCTCCGCTCAATCAGCTCTAACATTGATAGATATTTTAACGAGTTCATAAAGCAGAGCTATAAAACATTTCAGTTTGGAGACTTCACTCTAAAATGACTGCTAGAGAACCTTTTCCAATAAAACAGCCCAACAAAACAAAACCGTAAACCAATTCGGACCTTTTTATTTTACCTGAAAATGTGTCCTGTTTTTTCCCTCAGATCTTGTCGAACCATATTTGCTGCAGAGAGCATGCTGTCATCTTTGGTTTCCATCCTACAGTGAGCATTACCATCTGACTGTGCACTCACTCAGCTGTCATGAACACATATAAAACTGTTTGGGGTTTTTTGTTTGTTTGTTTTTTTTAAATAGTAGTAATGGGTGTTGGAGAGTCTAATCTTAAATCAGTCACTGGAAAATTGGTATAGATTTGGAACTGATTGACACCCTGTTCACAGCGGATGAATGGAAATTTTGGTATAGACTGGAATGGTGCGTGACAGTCAGAGAAAACAACAGTGGTTATATTGCCACTAGAAATGCAGAAGCATAAAAAGCATGTAAAAATAGCATCAAAATCCTTTTTCTACCCTTTGCCACATCTCCCAGGTGTAGAAATTAGCCATTAAGTACCGTTTGTGGTGGTCTCAAACTTTCATTGATTCTCCTGAGGCAGAAAAGAAAACAGATCAATAAAGCATTTTGGAGAAGCTGAAGGTGAAAGGGACCCACAGAGCAAATAAGTGAGTTGGACAATAGTTTTCTAAAGTCAAGGGCAGCAGTCTGGACAGAGAGTGAACGGTGCTAATTGCTGTGCCTCCCAGCCCATTGATCCATTTGGTTTTAATGGTAACGCGATGTACACGACGAGGGATTGCTCGGTCACCTGTCCATTTGTGTAAATGGTGAGGGCGTGACTGTGTGGGGATGGCATGAATGACTGAATGAGATATTGAATGGACAGAGAAAAATGAAAGGAACAGAGTGAGTGGGTGAAAGAATGGATGACTTGGTTGAGATCTTTGAATCACTGCACACGTCTCTGATTTTAGTCAGTGATTCAAAAGCTAAATGATGTGAAACATGGCTGTTACTCTGTCATAATTGTCTGACTAGAGATGATTGAAGGACTGGATAAGTGAATATATGATCGAATGGGATGAGGTGTGTTATTAATTGAATTATCTAAGTGCAATGCTAGAAGACGGCTTTGACTGATCACCATCTTGGGCCAATTGAATAACTTTTAACTGTTTTACTGGACGATGTGTTCAAACATTAGTTTTCTCTTTCAGGCTTGGATAAAACATAAATATAAATGCGTTAACTGTGAGTTGACATATAGTCTTTCCTCTCACATTTCTCCTGACGTTCCTCCGGCATCTGACAGGCCAGAGTTTACAGCCCAAATGCTCTAATTAATATGTTTAAAAAATGTCTCCTATACCTTGTCTCTCAGCTTCTCTGGTAGTCAGTTTTCTAACTTAGTTCATATAGTCAGCTGACTCCTGGTTGTTGTGTTTCAGGTTCATATGTGTGTCCATGCTGATGTGTGTCGTACTGTTTGTCTTGTTTCCCTCAGGATGACTGGGGCTCCAATGACTCGTCAAGTAGGAGCAAAGCTCGCAGCTCTGACGACAAGGCTCAAGGCCTGGAGACTCTGCCGCCAGGTAGGAAAATTCACTACCCATCAAGCACAACAACCACAATGCAGCTAAGCCTGGAATGGATAAAATACCATTAATAATTGAAATTATAGAGTATATGAGGGAGACAAACTAATGTTTTTTGTGATTTAACAAAAAAAGTTATAAGGTATATTTGATGCCATAATCATAACCAGGATATTTCACCAGGATCTTCATCAGCATCTGAAGAGTGTTCAGCATGTCATTGTGCTTCTGATTGCACTAAAAGGGAAAGACGGGAAAAATACACCCCAGCTGTAATGCATGGGCATGGCAGACACTGCACACCACAGTCATATATCCAGAAAGTTTTTCACATCATGTTCCCACAACCAAAACCATTTCCTTTTTGACATGTGGTATCCCAGTGGAATGGTTTGAGTTTTATCACTGGGAAAACATTAACATCCCCAGCCTCTGTAACCTTATCATGTTTAAATAACCACAGAGAAAGAAAGCCGTCCCTGTGATACAAACTCACTAATTTATCCATAATAAGTCAGGGATCCATTTTAAACTTCCTGTAAAACCAACTACGCGTCTCCACCCAGACTTGAAGAAAAATTGCTCTGATCTACTCTGTTGGGACTCTTGAACAGAGAATTACCAGCAGGAAGAGTATCTGAGCGACGATGATTTTCTTCTCTTTTTTTTTTTCCTCTTCTCGTTTTCAATCAGCTCTCACCCACAGCTTGACTCAAAGCAGCCGCCACCCCTCCTTCATAAGCCTGTGGCCTCGTACGCTGAACACACATTCTCTTTATCTGATGCAGCAGTGGAAATAGAATCCGATATGAATGTTGAAGTGGGGGCAATTCAAATACAGGGTGACTTTACACTCAATGATGGCAGTGTATCATCCACAACGTGCACACACACACACAAACACAAATGAAGGAGAGAAAGAAAAAGCGGGAAGGAGATGAAAGAGTGGGAAAGAGGAGATAGAAAGAAAGAAAGAAAGAAAGAAAGAGGAGACAGGGATAAATAAGGTGGATGTCATGAAAAAGAGTCTCTCTTCACTGAAGATGACTGCCTTGTGCTATAGAGAGCCCGAAAAAGGAGGCAGATGGATATTATGTGTCTCTTCTTTTTATCAATTAATTAATCTGCCGATTACCTTCCTTGATCAATAATCGTTTGCTCTCCAGAATGTGTAAAATATCCAGGACTTAGGAGTCCAAGTTGACCAGCAGTCCAAAATTAAAAGATATACATGCCATGGTTAGAGGGGCAACAAAGCTCACCTCGGACCACCACTGACCGCATCCACCAGCGGTGCTCTGTGTGAAACGCTGCTGTTTAGCCTGGTGTTAAGTAATTCTTTAAAGGTTTGTAACTTAAATAAGACACATTCACATACAGGATCATCATTCGCTGAGCTGGTAGGCGGAGGGTTCATGGTTAAGCACAGACAGAGAGAACGATGCTGAGACAGTTAATGTGCTTTGAGTGGTTCGGCACACAAAGAAAACAGCAGTGAAAGAGCGATTCTGACTTAAGGACTCCCAGAGAGAGAGAGAAGTTGAAACATTAATTTCACCACATTAATTACATGCTGCCAATAAACATAGATATCAGCAAGGACATCAAACACGCAGACGCACGCAGCAGTGTCTCGGAGGCACTGTTATATAGGCGCAGGGAGATCAAGCTTCAGCTAGTTAGCATGCCAGACACATTCACACGCCGTCAGGGTAGATACATGCGCACGCATGCATGCACTCACTCACTCGCTCACTCGTTCACTCACTCACTGGCTTTTTCCTACTCACCAGGCTCCATTTTTGTCCGTCTGTCTGTATCTGCCATGCATATACTGAGTGATAGTGTAATCTCACACTACCATGTGCTTAACAAAAGCCACTGGCATAGCAGCTGCAGCCGGCTAATTAGTTGCATTATTATTCGTGTGAGCCTGTATCTTGGTAGTCAGTGATAAACTGTGAAATTGAACATGACAACTTTCTCTGTTTAGGGCGCCGTGATCTCGGTAATCTGGTCAGACAGACGCGGCATGCTCTGTGTGTATCTCTTCATGAACTTGTATTTTAGGCTGCAGTAAACTAGTAAATTCTTAAATTTATGCGATTTCTATCTTTTTGTCCTGACTCACTGCAGTGGATAGTAAATGTTTTCTAGTTTTGCTAAAGCAGTCTCACCTTGTCCCCTGAATTCTGTTCTGAGTATTTTCAACATATAAGTAGCATACATTTTATGTTCTCGTCTCCATGTTGCCACCGGGCAAATTGAAGCAACAAGATTTCGATCCTGTCAGTCGTGAAGGATTCTTGCATCAGCGAGGCTGCTGTCTACATTTTTATATTCCCACTTATGTATAATCCCATTCATTCCTGAGACGCATTTTCAGCCTTTGTGAAGGTTTAAACATCATATTCGGTATTATTTTTGGATATGCTGTCTTCGTTTTAAATGTATTTTCACCAAAGAGTCGCATTGAAAATATCTTAAATATTAAAACCTGGATTTGAAAATTGTTATTTGGTGGTGTAGTGTTTATCTGAAAGTTAAAACATAAACAAGACATGGAAAATTACACACCCTGTCACATCCTAATTTATTCCTATTTAAAAAAAAAAAAAAAAAACAAGCAAAAAACATGTAGAAAAAAAAAATCTGGCAACCAGTCAATTTGAGGCATGTCAGCATGTTACAGAAGTGTGTTTCTATTTAGCTAACACTGTTTTTTTTTTTTTTTTGCAAAATACCACATTCTGCTAATGTAGGCTAGACTTAATGCTGATTTTTGAAATATCTGCAAAGTAATGAAAATTCAGTGTTTTTGGATTTTTTTTGTTTTTTAGCCTCTCCCTCCATTTCTCCAACCCACCATTTCTGTTGATCAACAAACAAGACGACACTGAAATATCTTTCCTGCCTCTATGGATGCATATTGTCCTTGTGATTCATATGTTTGTGTTTGTGTCCAGGTAAAGTTCGCTGGCAGGATTTTGACCAGGATCTGTACGTCGGAGCTACAGTGGTCCGATCAGGCCAGGATCCATACGCCAGGAACAAGTTCAACCAGGTGGAGAGCGACAAACTTCGTATGGACAGAGCAGTGCCTGACACAAGACATGACCAGTATGTATCTCTGCTCTCAGTAACACATGCACAAACAACAGTTGATAAGAATGTAAACCACAATGCTGTCCCTCTTAAACTTTTACTGCTCTCTGCCTCAGTGCACATGCTGTCCTTTGCTATCTGTCTATTTGACTAATCGGCACCAGACTAGATAAGATCTCTTGGGAACTCCCTGTATTGTGGACTGTCAAATGGAACCAGGAAGCAGCAGCAGAGCAGAGATGCACTGCACACTGTCTGCTCTGTTCATTACACAAGCTTTTCAATCCATGTCATTATGTTTTAGTAAGCCTTTGTCTTATGTCTGCTAATTTTTCTTGTTGCTTCCTGAATTATTATGCAGGACATTGGACGGACACAAAAAATCCTCTGCCTATTTTCATCCTTGAGCCAATCTCAGTCCTTGTAAAATTTAAGTTAGAAGAGTATAAAGACTTAAGTTGCAGTGGCAGCTGCTATATCCTTCCATCTTCATGATCTTTTGCGATGTTGTATGTCACAGGCAAAAGCCTTTTGCGATGTCTGAATCTAGGGTTTGTTTTGAACGCTTGACCTTACTTTGGTGGCCTCCATGCGCAGACTTTCTCCGTAATAGGGGATTCTTGCGTTGGTGGTAGAAGAGGTTAATGGTGTTTGATTCTGTTGTGGGGATCTATCTGCTGCATAAAAGTACAGATTTCTGGCACATGTCAGACTTTTCATATACAAACCTTGTCCATGTGACAGAAGTAGCCCTTCTCTTAGGTACAAGCTCCTTGTTTTGTCATGGCTGGCTAGAGTCCTTCTCCTGTTTGGACTTACCCTGTTCTGTGTCACGTTCAGTCTCCTCCATGTTTGTTTGTGTTGCCTTCAAGTTGATTTCCGGCCTGCATCCGTACTGTGAGGAAGAACGCAATGTGTGATTCAGAGACTATTTTTATAAAGGCAGTGGTCTGGCCTCACTGATTTATTGAACTAATTCAGAAGGCTTGAGCCATTAGCCCACTGAGAGAGCAGGGATGTGTCTCCCATTGATCTGCTAGTGATGTGTCATTTGCGCAGCATTCAGCCACACTGACAGTGAAGGTATTCAAGGGGAAAAAAAAGCCAAATGGGTTAGGGAGGCAGTGCTTTCAACAAAAGATCAAAAGAACTTGTAGACCTCTTAAACAGATTACATTCACCCAACACTTTTATTAGGAACACCTGTCCACCTGCTTAATCATGCGGTTATCCAATCAGCCAATGTTGTGGCAGCAGTACAATGCATAAAATCATGCAGCTTCAATTATAAACAAGAGAGACCCCACCTAATGTTATTCTGGTGCTCCTAATAAAGGGCACGGACAAACTGACTCTTTTTCCCTGTATTAATGTTTAGAAGGATGTCGGTTTAAGATTGATGTAGCTTCATATTGACCTCTTTGGGGCTTTAAAGCCAAAGCTGTACTGTAAGCTGAGGTGCAGGGACAAAAGGACTGCACACATCATTCACAAAGATAGATCAATGGCTTTGTGTACTGTACATTCAGCATGTGTTGTACTTTTTGCACAGTAGGCTTTTAAGATACAGTTATTATGTGTTTAGGTTTTGAAAGGACCACTTTTGAAAGGACCACTTTCCCTTTCGCTTGAATAGAGAAGTTTTTGACCCCACTGTATGGACATATTGGTTTATATATATATATATATATATATATATAAAAAATAGGATTTGTCTCTGTATGACAAACATAAGGACATGGTATATACAGAATCTAAAAGGATTATTGCACTGCAGTCAGCATAACCACTTACAATCCTGGCTTCAGCAAAGCGTGTGTGTGTGTGTGTGTGTGTGTGTGTGTGTGTGTGTGTGTGTGTGTGTGTGTGTGTGTGTGTGTGTGTGTGTGTGTGTGTGTAAGTGAGTGGTTTTTTGTTTGGTTGGGTTTTTTTGTTTTTGTTTTTGTTTTTTTTTTTTACTTTTATTGAGGTCGGTCCTCTTAACTTCACAGGGCTGTGTGAGGGTTAAGGTTGCCTATAGGGTGCAGGTTATGATGATAAGTTTAGTTAAGGGGCTAGGGAATGCATCATGTCAGTGAGCGTCCTCACAACCGGTGCATGTGAGTATGTACTGAAGCCTTTTTATTGTGTTCATGTATTCAGGATCTGTTTAGGGAGCAATTCCAGCTTTCAGCTTGGCTCGCACATTCTTCTGTATGCTTATGTGCGTAGGAGTGTTTGTGCAATTTTTTGCATTTGTATGTGTGTAAGCATTTATACTTCTTCTGTCTTTTTATTCCTAATTTCTATGGCTTCTTGTGCTTGTAGTTGCAGACATAAGCAATGGAACTCAGACCTACCAGCCTCCAGTGTGGTCATTACCTTCCACAATGAAGCTCGCTCTGCTCTGCTGCGGACTGTGGTCAGGTAGGTGAATCGTGTGTGTTTGTGTGTGTGTGAGTGTGTGTGTGTGTGTGTGTGTGTGTGTGTGTGCACGTGTGTGTGCGCATGTGTGTGTGTGTGTTGTCAACTGATCAAAACTTTTTATTTGTAGGCTGAGATTATAATACTTTTTTCTTACTATAAATTCCCTCTTTCTCTCTGTTTAGTGTCTTGAAGAAAAGTCCTCCTCACTTGGTCAAAGAGATAATTCTTGTTGATGACTACAGCGATAACTGTGAGTAATGGAAACAAACATGTTATACAAACACACACACACACACACTCAGACCTATTAATATCAGTGTGTAAATGCGTGTATAATAATGTGTGTCTAATCTCCATTGGACGTTTGTGTCTCAGCGGAGGACGGGGCGTTGCTGGGGAAGATTGAGAAAGTGCGTGTGTTGAGGAACGACCGCAGAGAAGGTAATTAGAAAAGGAGCAGAAGAAAGTTTTATATTTTTATATTCCAGAAAAAATTCCACAGCTGCTCCATGATGTGTGGGATGAAATTATTCAGTTTGGCAGCAGGACTGTTGTCTTTAATTAAGCTTGGGTTTTTTGTTTGTTTTTTTTTTTAAACTAATGTTCCTCTCAGGACTTATGCGTTCGAGGGTTCGTGGTGCAGACGCTGCCACGGCGCCAGTCCTCACCTTTTTGGATTCTCACTGTGAATGTAATGACCACTGGCTCGAGCCGCTACTGGAGAGAGTGGCCGAGGTACAGACACACACACACACACACACTCACAGAGGAACACAGAACACAGGAACCCCTTCATGGATTAATTCTGCTATATTATCATATTTATGCAAACACAAACTAGTAAACAAACAAATTAAGTATACGATGAACAAATTCAACAAGAAATCCAGAAGAGACACCAGTTTGATGTTTTATGCAACACTGACGTTGTGTTGATGAGAGAGACTGATGTGGCATTAAGGTTAAAGAAAGTCATACTGTGAGTCTAAACAGTCAACACATACAGCCAGCAGAGCAGCTTGCCACTTAGTGAAGTTACTGGCTTGGCCTCCTTTTGTGCTATAAAGGCTACTTGAAATTGAAAAAAAGTTGTCAGTCTTTTAACAGTGACATCAAGGAAAAAATGCTGGTCAACAAGCAAAATGTAAATTTTAACCATTTAAGTTTGATATAAAAGCATCACTATATCACTATCAGTTAGTTGCAACCAATCCTTTTTTTTTCTTTTTTTGCACATTCACTCCCATCAGACAAGCTTATGCATTCAACATTTAAAAACAGTTTTGCACCGAAAGTCCCATGATAGGTTTAAGTGGATGTGATGTCATGCCATCTTGCCAGAATTTTTCCTGTTATTGCACTAACACCTGCCACGAAATGCCCCAGAAAAGTTACTGAGACAATTGATGCGTTTTCAGGGTCAATTGTTCCTTAAGGCCTTATCTCGTTGTTTTAAAAACGTGCTGTATCACAGTGATCAAAATGCCCTCACAATAGTGATAAAGTTATTTATAACTGTTTGGGAACTTGTTTTTTTCCTTCCCCCCCTTTCACATAGAAGTCAGAGGTCAGCCTCAAATCAGCACCCCTGGAGCTGCTGGTTCAGTCAGTGTCTCGTTAACATTCATGTGAAAAACAAGGGAACACATGACATCGCTTCAATAACACAGGAATGTTTGGGCTCTTTCAGTATAAAAGCACATTTTCAAAGCTTCAGATTTTCACATTACATCTCCTGACCTGAAATGTTTGGAACATTTCTGTCAGAGCTCAGAGTGTATTCAATCTGTTAGACAAGAGATTATCTCTATCTTTTGGGACCATTAGAGTCAGGTTTTATCTCTATACAACTGTCCCAACAGCTGTATAAAGATACAGTTCTCGGTCCAAGACGTGTTTATTCAGTTTAGACCAAATACGGACATCTCACAGTTTTATGTTACCTTCTTTCCTAACCACAGCGAGCTGCAAAAGGAAAATTCTGAAAAAGAATAAACCTAAACTGAGTTCCATAATAGATTAACAATCTGTTGATATAAATAATGTAGACTTTAAGCAATGACTTGAGAAGTAGCTTCTTGGTTGGATGTAATCTTAATTCGAATCTTAAACTTCCATTTTAACACTGTGTAAAATGGAGGTTGTTCTTCAAATATTTATATCAGATGACAGATATCAGATGCATTTGATCCTGGTGTTTTGCTAGTCCCAGGTGCAACCTCTTGTTTCTTGTCAGAATGTGTCAGCCCAAAATAACAACTTACTCCGTACCTGGAAGCCTATTCCTGTTGTTGTCATTCAGACCCGTTGAGCATTTCTGTCTCTGAACTACTATATAATATGGCTCTGTTGCTTTTAGCTCTGGGTTCCATTTGTTTTGAAAAGACAGGTGCTTTAGTTCCAGTTCTATTTCACAAACACAGTGTTAAACTAAATATAGAGAAGAGACCTAAACATATGAATCATTGGTTTTGAGGGAAATATTTACTTCTGCTCTATAATTCCACAAAACACAGGTAAATACAGGTGTGATCTGCTTATTTAGGTCCTTTTATTTGCTCAGACTTGTAGTAAATATTTATCAGTGATCTAGACTTCCCATTACTCCCATTTGTCTAGAGTCGAAAAAAGTTTAAATCGACAATTTTTTCTCTTCACTTTTTTTCTCAGGATAAGACCAGAGTAGTTTCTCCAATTATTGATGTCATCAACATGGACAACTTCCAGTATGTGGGAGCCTCAGCTGATCTGAAAGGAGGTAAGGTACTCAAGTGGAGAGGTACATGAACACACACACACACACACACACACACACACACACACACACACACACACACACACAAACTACCATGTAGTTCAGTGAGCAGAGCTCGGCAAAATGGCTGTGTGATACATTTTTAAAGAATTACCTTTTTCTCACTACTTTCAGTTACAATGTGCATATGCCGTTGTCTTACTGGCAGCACTGATACCTGGTGTTTTGGCATCCAGCGTTCTATTTTCATAAACTGTTTTCACGTAAGGCCGCTGTTTTTAGGTCTCACACACAACACAAGCACTTCTGCCAAGTCACCACCCAGCATACATAGTTTAATGGCTTGCCACACAAACCGAGTCTTCCACACAGCATACTATTTCTAAACGGAGTCCAAGGTTGTAGTGCATTCACAATGATAAAGTGACTATATCAGATGGACACTGTTGCTGCACAGTGCAGTAAACATTGGAAATGGAAGAGGATCTCACAGCAGACATAAGAATAAAACTACTACAGTGGTGAGACAGCTCACCACATGTAGTCTATTTAATTCACTGAATTATTAGTATTTTACTTTCCCTTGAAACCTGCCGTAGTTAATATTTCTAAATTAACAATGGATTAGATGACTACATGTTATCATGAAAGGGGTCACTCATAGAGATGAACTAAAGGAGAATTTGGTTAAGTCTCACTGTTCTCATCACCATCATTTATGGCCGCAGCAGGCAGCTGTTTCCCTCTGCACGCTACCAGCTCAGCAACAAACAGCAGATAGAGACAGTGAGCGATGAGCAGGTGAACACAGTGGAGCATTTAGTAGCTAGAGAGGCAGAGATTTCCCTCAGGAACTAGAGACAATAAGCAGAGCTAATCAGAGAGTGAATATTGGACCTAAATTCATCAGATAGCTAGAAGGATGACTCAGAATAAAAGGTATATTTGCTCTATGTTTGCTGATTGAATCAACTCAAAAGGATACGGTATGTCAGTATTGTGTTCACAGCTGTCCTTAAGTGGCCAAAAAGGTCACCACAGGTTTGATTGGTATTTGTTGACTTCTTTAGTACATTGTTCCATTAGTACAAAAGTAAAACTTATATATATTTGTAAGTTGCAAAAACGTATACTTCTACATGCAGATTAGTAAAGTGGATATAATGCAGTTTTCTGTGAAGTTTTTTTTAATTGCTTGTAATTAATGACATACAGTGGTATCTTGTACCCTGCACTTTCATTCTCTCTCTCCCTCTCCCTCTCTCTTTCTACATACAGACACACACACAAAATATATATATATATATCTATATCGATATAGATAGATAGATATAGATCTATATCTATATATATATATATATATATATATATATATATATATATATATATATATTTGTGTGTTTATGTATATATACATATGTATGTATGTATGTATGTATATGTATATATATGTATGTATGTATATATATATATATATATATATATATATATATATATATATATATATATATATATATATATATATATATATATATGTGTATATATATATATATGTATATATGTGTATATATATATATATGTATATATGTGTGTGTATGTGTATATATATATATGTATGTATATGTTATATATATATATAACATATAACACACATATATATATATATATATATATATATATATATATATATGTATGTATATGTTTGTATATATGTATATGTGTGTGTGTGTGTGTGTGTGTGTGTGTGTGTATATATGTATATATGTGGAGGTTCAGAGGTTGTATTCTTTCTGCTGACACATGAGCACAGACGGAAAATCAGGAAACTACAGATGTATCCAGTCATCTAATCTGAACCTGCCAAATCTAATTATAGAAGGAGACTGCTACTTAATCCCAACTAATTCTCATAATGTTGTTGGTCTTTTGTCCTGTGTGTGCGTTTGTGTTTGTGTTTAGGTTTTGACTGGAACTTGGTGTTTAAATGGGACTACATGACTCTGGAGCAGAGACGAGCCAGACAAGGCAACCCTATCGCACCCATAAAGTAAAATAGACACACGCGCAAATTCACAACCGTATTCACACACTACTAAGACACTTATGGTTGCCCCCAACAACTAATCTCACTCTCCTCCTGGCTCCATCCACCTGCCCTCTTTCTCTCTCTGCTCCTGCAGGACTCCAATGATAGCAGGAGGTCTGTTTGTCATGGATAAGGAATACTTTGAGCAGCTGGGAAAGTATGACATGATGATGGATGTATGGGGAGGAGAAAACCTAGGTGAGTGCCACTATGGTGTTAATGCTGATTCAGAATCACAGTAGCGCAGGTGAAATTATGAGACAGTAACAGATGTCTGGGGAATAGAAAATAAAAAAAAACAAAAATCAAATAAAAAAACCCCTCAAATAATAAAGGGTGTTTGAGATTAGAGAGAATAATCTATGACTGCTGTCAACTTCTACCATCAATACAGTTGGCTACGGTTAAGTGTTGTCTCATCCCCTGACTATCAGCCTGTGAAGGTGATAGATGTGTCAGGAGGAACGCTTTGATATTTTGGGAAATGTCAAACTGCTTCCTTTGGTCTTAAACGGGCACACAACTGTGATTTCTTCCCATCATAAATACTGTTCTTTTGGCTTGAAAAGCACAGATTCCTGCTTACTCATGAAATTTCCTCTCACCCACGAGATTTGGTACTAGAGTAGGGATGTGTCTCACACTGTGATCATCATGAGATCACCTGGTTTCACATGCCAAGAAAATGGTTAAAAAAAACAAACAAAAGAAAACAGAAAATACATCAGTGATTTGAGGGTCAGATACAAGTAAAAAAAATCTTCAGAGTACAGTTAATCTTGGAAAATTACAGTGTAGATTTGATGATAATAATTAAAGTCAGTATTGAGTGAAATTACCATAGTGTAAACAGTAAAGCTCATTTGTAAACAATACAGTGATATAATAACAGCTGTGTCTTGCAGCAGTCTTTGTCTGAATTCAGGTGGGATGTTGTTAGGAATAAAGAGAATGACAGTTCAGATGCTGACTTACTTGTGTGTTTATTTAGACAATACTTATTTGAATGCCGATGATGCTGGAGATGGAACCTGACAATATCAGGGTACTGAAGGGAGGTGCAGAAAAAGCTGTTTTCAGACTGCTTATAATAACTAGTTGTGATATTTTTACATAAACAGATTGTCAGAATGAGTGTGGGAACAGAAAAGTGTTTTTGACCTGACTGTGTGTTTTTCAGAGATCTCATTTCGTGTATGGCAGTGTGGTGGCAGTCTGGAGATCATCCCCTGCAGTAGAGTTGGCCACGTCTTCAGAAAGCAACATCCGTACACCTTCCCCGGGGGCAGTGGGACTGTGTTTGCAAGGTGACCCACAGGCACACACATATGCCAGACAAATTTGTAAGACCCTCATGAACCTCTTAGGCTTCACCCAATCATTTACTTATCCGCACATAGTTGTCATTTTTCGGGGATCAAACGCCAAAATATGCAAATCCTAAGTCCACCCAAAATGGACCCAAAAATTAAGGTAGGGAGTAAAAAAAATATATATTAGGATATAAGATAAATTTATTATTCACATCAAATAATCAGTAATTACGAGACAGAATTACAAGTGGCCTGTTCATCTAGAATAGTCATTAACATTCAGCAGAGGGTGTAACTTTAAGACCAGGTAAAGAGGAAGTTTACACTGAGGGTCAAAGTTCGTTCTTGATCTCGTTTGTAGGCAGCTGAGAAAACGATCTCGTCACAAGGTCCATTTACTAGCTGCCGGTTGGAGGCTTTCAGTCTCATCACGTGCTCTACATCAGCAAATAGAGTTTGCCCACTTGTTACGCACTTAAAGATCAGGCGCTTGAACGTGATAACGTGATTTGATTGAAAAGCTCCAGGAAAACTACTAAATGGACCTTGTTGTGACGTAGTTTAGTCAACTGCTGTTTCCAAGGTCAAGAATGAATTTTCAGTCAAAACTTTTAACCCAACATGGGAACTGAAGTCCCTCAAGTGCTAAGAAGAATGAAAATCTGAACAACTGGAGATCCCTGACACCAGGGCTAACCCGCCCTCCGCTCATTCGGCATCTCTTTTTACTGAAATTACTTTTAAGTTCAAGTAATGGGGTTAAAATTATTGTTCTATCACTTAAATGCCTGAACATGCATTTTACTACAGGTCTGAGAATCAAACCACTGTTAGATAATTAAAACCAAGCAACGACAATTAAAAGCAAAGTAATCACAGTGAAAACTGACTTCAGATTAGTAATGAATGCCCTGATTAAATATGGAAGATCTATTTTTTCCCATATGCTGCCCTGCTGGGCTCTGATAAATGTGACAATTTAATCACTAAACATTAATCAGGAACATGATACATGAAAATACATGAAAATATATGGATCTCTGCTTTGAAACAGTGCCCAGCCTCAAGTAAACACTCCTGGAAACCAGCCCATCAAACCCTCCATGCCCTGAACAAGAAGGTGTGGGCAGATCAATATACAGATAACAGGAAGTTTAGAGTGGCTGTGGTTTCCCTGGTTTTCACAGTGATGTACATTACACACAGGGGGAAAAAAAACACAAAATGAAGGGCATAATAAACCGAGAGATGGAGGAAGTTTGGAATCAGCCCATCAATCTCTCTTATGTTGATGACTGAAACTGTCATTCAGAAATGTTTAGTTCTATCTGTGACTGATCTTCCAAGGTAAATGCAACACTGAGATGGATTAAGCCAAAAATAAAAGACTCTGCGACATTAGATCAGTTTTGGGGCTTATTATGACATGTTTTCCAAGGATATTTCGGTTAGGATATTTCCAAGGATTTTTTGTGCCGAGAGCAGCATTCCCCAGATATCCAAATTGTTTCACCTGAGACAAGGCCAGCTCACAATCAATGTGAATCCAAGCCACTCCAGACCCCAGGTAAAATTCCATAGTTTCTTTTACTAGGGTGCAGGCGGCTCAGGATGAAATGGAGATTACTGCATTGGATAAGGTGACTGCACATTGAAAACAGTTGCCAGATAACAGTGTTAATGATACTGGCGCTTTAGTAAATGGTGGTCTGGAAATACTGTACGCTAAAAGAATCCTCAAAAGAGCATAAATACTCGTCCGTTTTTGAAACTGAGGTATTCACCCTGCCGGATGTTCATCGTCCTTTTTTTTTCACAAATTTTCTAGAGAAAACAAAATAGGCTAAATGCTACACTGTAGAGGAGTCCCACTGTGTAAAAATAGTGGAAATACCATTTATAGAAAGCAAATATGCTCAAGTTAAGCTCTTACTCCTGCTGACGCATGGTCTGACAATACTGTTTTACATCACCAGAAAAAATGGATTCCTAACAAAATGTCATTAAACATCATGTCAGCTAATACACTGTTGAACAATGAATGCATTCACTGGAAAAATGAGCACACATTCACATGTGGTACTTTCAACCAGTGGAACACTGATGGCTGTATAGATTCATGAAAAACCTAGAAGTTAGAGCAGGGCAGAATGTGAGTGTCCATGTTTTTGTCTGTCTAGTGCCATGCGCCCTGGACACTACACACTCAAACAAACACGCATGCGCGTGCCCACATACACACACGCAAATACATACACACACACACACACACACACAGAAGTGGAGATGAATGGTGGTTTGCGGGCACAGCTCCTTTTCAGCATTGGCACTGTCTGCCACATACCTCTGTCCTTAATCTGTCTCTGTCCCTGTTTTTCCATCCCTGTGTCACTCCCACTCTCTGTCACACTCTGTTTGTCACTTGTCATTTGTTTTTATACCCTTTCCCGTCCTTATTTGTCCTCACCTATTTTTTTCTCACTCTTTTACTCTGTGTTGTGTCTCATGTCTCCTTTTGTTTTTTCTCCTGTCTTTTATCACACCTCTCCCCATTGTCTCCCTGTCTCTTGCCCCCTCACTGATTTTTACTTATCCTCTCTGTCTCTCTCAGGAACACAAGGAGGGCAGCTGAAGTATGGATGGATGAGTATAAAAACTTTTACTATGCTGCTGTCCCCTCGGCAAGAAATGTACCCTACGGAAAGTAAGTATCATGAAGTTAGACAGAAGAATGTCACTAAATCAGATAATCACAAAGGCAGCCACAGAAGCAGGCATGTTAATTGGTATGTCAATTAGCAGTGTGTCAGCTGTAAAAGAAGTCAGTAGCCCCTTTATTGAAGTGACATGGGGCAGTTAATGTGGCTTAAAATAGGGTGAAAAGTAAGTGCCGGATTTGCACTGATCAAAAGACTGCTATATCATTTGATTTGCTGAAGGAATTTGTGTGAACTTATGAAGGAACAGGGTGAAGCAAAAGGACATGATGGACACAAATGGCACTGGTAAAAAGGAGCAAGGATCCAAAGGCAACACTCAATGAAAATGGTAGATGGATATTAAAACAAGAGTGTTTCACAGTTTAGTCATGCTGCCAGTGTGGCTACTGGGATGGTAATGTCAGGAGGTCTGTTTTTTGAGAAGAAGGCTTTGTATTTTTAGACTGGAATATCTCAGCCACTATTGGATGGAATGTTAAAAAATTTTGTCCAGGCCTCCTTCGTCTTTGGAGGATGACACCTACTGACTGTTGTGATCCCTGACCTTTTATGTGGCAACACCAGCAGGTCAATTTTTTTACTGATCCAATGAAATATAATACCATCTACTAGATGGACCGACATAAATCCATGAGGTTGACGTTTGAGGTTTTGTCTCGACAACTACCAGATGGGTTGCCACAAAATTTGGTTCACACGTTCATGTCCCCCCAGGATTAATGGTAATAACTTGTAATCCCCAAGATTTCATGTAGCAGCATTAGAAGGTCAAAATTGAAATTTAAAACATTCCCATCAGTCTTAGCTGTACCTTTAGTGGTAATTAATATATTAGCATGCTAACCTGCTAAACTAAGATGTTGAACAAAGTAGGCATTATATTTAATAAACATTAGTATGTTAGCATTGTCCCTGCCCTTGTGAACTGACTGAGCAGGGCTGTAATTCAATAAAACTTTAGAAAAGTATGTATTGAATGTATGTATTGATGTATTGAAAACCAAGTGATGAACCCCTTAAGTCTCACACTGTCACTTCCTCTCTCAGTATCCAGAGTCGTTTGGAGATGAAGAAGAGATTAGGCTGTAAGCCATTTAAATGGTACCTGGAGAACGTCTACCCTGAGCTGAGGTGAGAAAATAACAGCAGTATATGTAATATGATAGGGTGAATGGTATGATATACAGTACATTATTATATAATGAGGCCTTAAAGACATTTGGGATCCTTGACCGGGATTTGGTTTGTGAGAGACCACAGATCTATCAGGAGTAGCTGTGAGGATGTAATGATCTCCAGCACGCCCTTTAATTCTCTACTTAAATAAGCCCCTCAAATGACTATAGTGATTCTGATGATTGTCCGTTGTCCACAATTGCAATGCAACCACATTATAAGATGTACGTAGTTCATGGCATCTACATAATTCCAGATATAATAGCTATGTAAAACCTATATGTTTGACAAACATGGTTCTCTCTATTTGTTTCTTTCCTTTTAGTATCTTTATAGAGTTGATAGTATATTGACTGTATCATGCTTCTATCTAACAACACTGTTTGTGTGTGTTTAGGGTCCCAGATCACCAGGATATAGCGTTTGGAGCCTTGCAGCAGGGAGGAAACTGTCTGGACACCCTTGGACATTTTGCTGACGGGGTGGTGGGCGTCTATGAATGCCACAATGCTGGGGGAAACCAGGTAGTGTTACCACAACGAAACACGCAGGTCAGCTTGTCAAATCCTTGCTCTTGAAACACCTGGGTGGCAGGTGGTGGCACTTGTGGTGAGAATACAGGGGATATTTTGAAGGATTCAGCTATATTAAGTGCAATGTTAGTGTTTTTTTCTTCTTTTTCTTAACTAAAAAAGACCACATGTGTAAAGCAGAAGGTGGAACTGAGTAGAACTTCAAACACCCCAAACCTGCCGTAAATAGAAAGTGAATATTTGCATGAACATCTTTACAGCTAGTACATGTAGGTTGTATGTCAGTTAGCTGCAGAGTTTCTGTAAATGGCAGTGGTAATTTGTTGGAGCAATTTGAGTGTGTGTGTGTGTGTGTGTGTGTGTGTGTGTGTGTGTGTGTGTGTGTGTGTGTGTGTGTGTGTGTGTGTGTGTGTGTGTGTGTGTGTGTGTGAGCTTATCCTAGTATGTTTCTGTCAGCAGTTTCTCAAATAGTTTTTTCCTGGAATAGAATGACAGGTGTAGACGGGCGAACTGCTGTCAGAGTAACAGACATTGACTTAACATATCTCGTTTACTCTTAGTTCTTGCCATATACAGTCAGTAGTTCTGCAGTTTTTAGGTGTCACTTACAGAGTAAGATTATAATATAACACAAATACTAAAATGAATTCCCTCAACTCTACCGCTATTATCTGCTGCTGCTATTGTTTGTTAAATCAGAGCAGCAAAAACCATTGAGGAACAAAAGTGTTCCTTTTTTATTTTTTCATATAAAGAGGGCAAAACTGGTCTTACATTTAAGTTCATCAACCATCCGATCAAGATGTCCGTTGGTATTTGATATCCACAGCTCCGTTTACAGGAAGGCCAGACCTTTTTTGAGTATAACCCATTAATCTCAGTGCGTGCCAGCCATCACAAGTGGGTGGACTGTTTTTTTAAAATAAGTTCTTGATGTTCAGCCATCAAGCATTTATCTAACATGTACTGCATAGCTGTATCACAAAAATAAGTTAAAGCATCAGGTTAGTACATGATGTTGGCCAGTACTTGGATTATTGGAAAAAGCCTTGCTCGAATCATCCTTACCCACAGAGTAGTGGGTCAGCAAAGGTGCAGATGTGTTTACATTAATATTTTTACATATGTCTATTTTTGTAAAGGAATGGGCCCTGACCAAGGATAAATCAGTCAAACACATGGATTTGTGTCTGACCGTGGTGGACAGAACATCCGGCTCCCTCGTCAAACTACAGGGCTGTCGAGAGAATGACAGCAGACAGGTAAAGACCCTTAGTCTCGCCAGCATCTTCACACTCGTCTGCATATAAGGAAAAATAGCGAGACCACACATTCCAGTGGAAGGACATTTGTAACATTTCTGCACAATGCATGTGTTGTATTTATATATATCCTATTGTTGTGTTCTTCTCACCAGAAATGGGAGCAGATTGAGTCCAACTCGAAGCTCCGTCACGTGGGCAGTAACCTCTGCCTGGACAGCCGCAGTGCCAGGATGGGCGGACTCACCGTGGAGGTCTGCAGTCCCAGCCTCAACCAGCAGTGGAAGTTCACCCTCAATTTACAATCATAGGGGGCGCTACAGACCCCAGGTAGAGCTTGATCTTGAATTGAGACACCAACAGACTCTTAGAAGCGGATAAGATGGTGGACATAAGGAGAAAGGCAAACTTGATGGATATATGGATGTTTTTTGCTCCTCCTCCTCCTCCTCTTCCTTGGAGGTGCAGTCAGTCATGTCTACACCCCTCTCCCTCACCTCACCCATCTTAAAAAAACAAAAACAAAAAACCACACATACAAAAACAATGAGCCACGCCCCCTGGGGGAGGGGCTAGCAGACCATACTAGAGTGAACTACATACCTCAGTGTTTTTTCAGTGATGGTTCCAGAGGAAATGACGAGTGAATCCCTTTTCTTTTACTTTCTTCAGTGCTGGTGAAATAGAACTCAGTGACATTTTTAGTTTGTAATTATTTTATTTTCTTATTAATATTTTTTATTTCTTGCTCTTAATT
The DNA here is from genome assembly GCA_016859345.1 of Istiophorus platypterus. Taxonomy (NCBI): domain Eukaryota; kingdom Metazoa; phylum Chordata; class Actinopteri; order Istiophoriformes; family Istiophoridae; genus Istiophorus; species Istiophorus platypterus. The sequence goes on from CM029118.1 coordinate 19,465,342, forward strand.
GTCCACAGGGGTTCACATGAGCTTTTTTGTTCTTGAGAGAATTAGATTTTGGATGTTGGTGTTTTTCCTCCTCTCCAGTGCTCTCATGTGTTTTCCACACAGAGCTAAAGCCGGTAATGGCAGACAGACGCTTCGGGTTTTGGTTTCGGTATAGGTTGGGTATAGAGTGATGTGAAGGGAGGAAATGGACTTGATTCCTTGAGCTTTTCCTCTTGCCTACCCTCATTGGTTTACAGGATCAACAGAGGAAAGAGAGACGCAGTGGAGAGAAGAACACTGTGTACATCCTTGTTTTCTATATGTTTTTTTCCTACAGATGGTGTCTTTGGGAGGGGGGGGTTCAGGGAGGAGCCTCTGTACTTTGTACAGGGCCTGACATTGGTTTGGCCCAGAGTTCCTGAAACCAGGAAGTTTCATGAAGCCCACCCTGAAGATCTACTATTTGTCTTCAGGCTGTAGCACTGGCTGCTACAGCATCTTCACTTCGACATTGTTATGTCTCTAAAGACAATACACAGAAAATAAATCTCCTACCAGTCTTCTTTTGTTTACTTATGTCAAAATAATGGAACCAAATTTCAGATGGATGTTTTGTGTTTCAGGAATACCAGAAGAGCAATTAAAAGAATTTTTCTTTACATACTCTCGCTGCTCTCTAACTGCTCCCTGTGGAGCAGTTCAGTTTATACGTCTTCTTTTTCCTGCGCAGGTAATTGTCTTTGCCTGTGTCTGTATTACCATTGTAGTAAGGTTACTGTCTAATAATCATGCCCAAACTGGATTTAATGTTGCAATTTTCCTTTCAAGAGCTAACATATATTTGCTGCAAATGGATAGCCAACATTTTTTGATACCACCATGATGACATACCCCAATACTTTACAGATTAACTCAAGCAGACATGATTGAAATGAGTGTTGAGATGAGTGCATGCACTGGCATAGGAAAATCACCAGTGTCCATATATGGCAAACTTCTAAGAGGTCTAATATGGAAGCAACTTTGAAAAAGTCAAGTTCTCCTTTTTCATTAATACAGATCTCACAGATTGCTCAGTGTTGTTGACAAAGTAAAACCTTGCTTGTTCCAACCTGAGAACAAATGCCATGCAGAAAGAAAAGGATTTCCAAAGTCCTGACTGTATTCACACTGCATGAAATGTGCATGCACATGTTGTCTCACAATTGCACTCAGTCAGTGGTGTTCTCCATCTGCACATCGTTTGTCTTCACAGTGGCTGTTAGACAAGCCATCTGTTCAGAGGTTTGACACCAAATAGACAAGGTTCTACTGCTTGTCTTCAAACTGTTTTTGCTAGAGGTGGGAAGGTTTTTCTGAATGCACACGCGCAGGGCTGCATAGCTGGCGCTGATAAAAAAAAAAAAACAAGAACACTATTCTTTGTTATTTTGGCGAGCTATTTTTCGGTGCTACCAAATCTTGACATCAACCAACCACATTGTGCCACTTCTTAGTTTTTTGTTACCTAACTGTATTACCAGTAACATTTACAGTACGTGTATCTGTTTGGAGGTTCGTTATCTGATGCCTGTTGTGTATTTTTTGCCACACTAGTCTCCCCTGTGCTTCCTCATCACTTCATCTTCACAGCTTTGATCCTCTGTATTGTTCAGTCATTGATGAGTAATGATGGTGGATTTCGGGGAAATTGGTTTTGATTAAATTTGGTGCAACTCATCACTTGGCAGCTTTAAAGCAACTCCATAAACGCAAACCATTTCTGAAAGATGTACTGTACAACAGTAAAGGCTTACAGAAATCCCATCCTCTATGTCCTAGTTTACTCTAGAAAGAACCTACAGCCTTGAGTGTTTTTTAATGTGAAATATCCTCTCTGTTTCTCATAATTCTTTTCGTTTCTCTCATGCAGTTACATCCTTACCTATAAATACCCTTTAGATTGTTTTTTCCACTAAGTTTCAACAACTGACAAAGACAGCTGGTCATGTTTGCTGTGTTGTCTGATACTCATGTATGCTTTTCTTGTTTTCTTCCATTTTGTTTCCTCATCCCTGATACTTGCTTTGTCTTACGCGTTCATCCATTTGTAAATGGAGCGAGTGGAGTTGTGAAGGTTGGCCGAAACTGCAGCTGGTTGAAAAGCCTATCCTGTGACTTGATAGGTTACTTCATTGTGCTGCGAGGCACAGGACCCACGGGTTTGAGGCCAGAATGAGACTCACCCTGAGGGGGAGCTTAGATGTGAGGAAAGTTTTTCGTTGCCATGGTGACCAGAGTCAAGGGCCCAGATCTGATTTAGGGCTTCAGTTAGATTTAACGTTAATCAAGAGGTCGATTTACTGTTAAAAGTCTTAAATACTGTTTTGTTTTTTTAATGATATGAAACATCTTCAGTTGTGTCTTAATTTCTCAAAAATGCTGCAATACACGAGTTTTTATTCATTTTCCTCATGTGCAACTCAACAGTGTCTGCAGTCAGATCAGAGGCTTTGGTGGAGCACATGACACAATTAATGCAGGTTACAACAGAAATTCCATTGCAGTGGAGTAAGTATGCAAAGATTGTGGCCTCCTGATTCACATAATTTCCCCTAAGCCAACTACAGGGTGGAGCACACACACACACACACACACACACACACACACACACACACACACAACACACAGTCCTTAAGAGTAGCTGGAGCTGATATTTAAAATGAAAACAAAGTAAAACAGGAAACTATGGCAGAACTGTAGTCCGGGAGGTTGTGGGATAAATTTGGTGCTGGAAGATTAATTTTATTTGTTAATCCTTTACTTTCCATCTACATGTGTAAAGGTCATGTCTAGAACAGTAAATGGGCTAGATAAATATCTGATGCAGCCTCCTAACTCTGCATCATTCTGACATTCTGACCTATACAGCATGATCATGGAAATTATCAAGTATTGATGTGTCATCGAATGTTGATGCTCTTCACTGTGGGTTGGATACAAACTTCAAACTAGAAGGTCTTCATATTCAAGTCCACTTGTACTTGTCTGCGAGGGCCACATGCTGATTTTATAGTAGCCTGTATTGCTACACTTGTTAACAATTTGACAACTAGGGTTAAAAAGGGACTGGAGGTGGTAAAAGTCTGACGCAAAATGCGCAATCAGAGTTTCCAATTTTTTTTCTTTTTCACAATTTCTTTGTCTTTGGGTCTTTTTATAAATATAAAGAGAGAGAGAGAGGCTGTTAATTCTGCCCTGCTAACCTGGCTGTTCAGTGGAAATGAGCCTAATTACACCTCAGAACAGGCACAAGAACCAAAATACACACAAACCTGAGTGACCATGGCAATGCTTTCTGCTTACAACAATTCAGATATGTTGTTTAAAGCCTTTTCTTTTTAAACTAATCTTATTCTTGTGAAGATTTTTTTTATGTTATACACAGAGGAAATGACTTTAAAAGTCCAGCACCTCATTTTGATTGGATGATTAAATGTTTACATCTTTAGCACATTGTGCCAAAGTTCCTGCCAGGAAGAATGAAAAGGGTTTGTAAAAGCCTTTGGAAACAGTGAATAAGTGGCGCAGAAGTCATTAAGTGTTGGGTGCACATTTGCCTGCAATATGTTGTGTGTCTCATTGTTCTTTCATTTGAGTCTCAATTCAGAGTGCAGGATAAGCCAGGGGGAGGATGACTCTGAGCTGCTGATCTGGTGTCACTATTTATAATGACCACGGGGATTATTAAATTTGCTGTTGAGGGAGAATCCTGTCTGTCTGTCTGTCTGTCTGTCTGTCTGTCTGTCTGTCTGTCTGTCTGTCTGTCTGTCTGTCTGTCTGTCTGTCTGTCTGTCTGTGCATGCATGATTTGAAAAAGCTAAAACCATCATTTAAAGAGAGGACATCTTTATTTGCATCAAAAGGGGGTTTATAACTGAGCACCAGTCAGTGAACAAGAGCATCTTCACCACTGAGCCAGTAGGAGTTTTTTAGTACGGACTATGTATTTGAGGGAAACAATCAACAGGTTATTTGATGGCGTTTAAAGAGAGGAGGCATAAGCTTTTCTGTAAAACAGTTATGTCACATTTTGTCCTAAAAGAGGGTTGTCTCTCTATCTCAGTCCACTTCAGATCCCCTCTGTGGCTCAACAGAAGAGAAACCTTCTATTAGCTAAGGAATCCAGCTAAGGACTATTTAAGCTTGTCCGTATTTTGCTATGAGTGACTGTAACAATGTATATGGGTCAGGGCATAAGAGGGGCTTAACATGCACATAAGGCAATAAACTGTAAAGGTCTCATCAACCAGTAACGACAGAAAACTAAAACATGAAATGGTTATAAGTAAACGGGGACATGAACTGATGGATTAATAATATGCTTTCTACAAGGAATGTGGCTTCATTGAATGACAGTGGTCTTAAAATCATGACGTGGGTGATATGACATGAGGGGTCACACATGTAAAAGTGTATATTTTTGTATATACCTACATCATTGTGTGTACAGTATGTACATATATACACAGTGTACTCAGCTGCGGCTCCTAGTTTTGTTGTCGACTGTACAGCGCTTCTAACTGTTCTTTGTTTTATAGATACTGCAAAAATTCAACTTTGAATGAGGAGAAATGATTAACTTAAATAAATGCATTTATATATAAATATATATATAAATATAAAAATAAACTTAAGTGTGGAGTGTTTTCATCTGCGTCAATGATTGTTGGTGCAAGCTCATGATAAATCCATAGCAACCACACAGGCATACCCAGATATATAGTATATTGATGTTTCTGAGGGTCATGTAGCCCTGAATCTACTCTGCTTTATGCAAAAAAAAAACCTCCATTTCCTAATGTTGCTTTGTACTTCTTTAAATGTTAATGAGTCAGTCAGTAGTTTTGTTAGTGGATGAAATCAGATCTAAAATTTTCCTGGCATTCTCATCCAAGGATGGGAAATGTAAAAGCTGAACATGAATTTTACATGTAGTCTGAAGACATCATTATTTAATGGAGTGTTTTCCATCCATCAAATGCTGTTATTTTGGTATGGAGCTTAAAATTTGCAGATGCAATGTTGGCCTGATCTCCAATGGACAACTGATTTGTGTTGTACTGTGTGGCAGCTTTTTGTCCTGAATAGAATGCAATGAGCTGCCTCAATATAAACTAAGCTTCAAATTTCAGAACAGTGCAGATGGGTAATATGGCCTCCGGGTAAGATGGGTTACTAGGACAAAGGCAACATGATTAATGTATTGGGCTCCAAATCACACATTCATACTGAATTGACTCTAATTGTTTGAGGATAGGCCAAATTTATACTCTCATTGTGTTTTGTGCAACCGGAGAAGACAGCCATGGTTCTGTACTGAATCATTTGGTTCTTAAAGGATTTCTCAACATGAAAAACAGAAATATGTTGACATCTCCATATGTGAATATTAATTATCTCATTCCAAAACCACAGTAGGCAATATGCTCCACACTGCCTCCAAGCAAGAGGCACAGTTGGTAACATGATTTAAGATTAGGTGCTACCTTTGATATAGATGTGAGTTTTTATTCAGGCACCATAGCAGTGCACATTGCCTTGCAGCTGGTCCAAGTGTGACCTCTCTAGCTAGCTGCTGCTACTACAGCTACGCAAGCTGCTCCTGTACAGTTGAGCAAGATTTGGCCCAGTGCACGTCTCAAACTCCTGTTTTTCAGTACAAGTGTTTCATTACCAGGCTTCAGAGCACATCTGTATCCCAGTTCCATACTACAGACTAATTCAAAGCAGGTTTGAGTCTGTTGTGTGTTCACACAGGGGAAGTGACATCAGTGAGTATGCCTAAAACAATGAGAATGCATGTTAAAAATGAAAAAGTTTGATTTCTGAGAGTGATTTTAATGTACATTGTCTAAAAAATGCAATGCTCAGAGGAATTGTTGGAACTGTTTGCAGCTGAAAAAATTCAAAATTTTTTTGGAGTGTGAGACAGCATCATTTTGTAAATAGAAACCAATAGAGAATATGTTTTATCGCAGAATAGCCTTAGAAGCAATCTGCTATGACAATGTTGGCTGAACAGTTACTCCAAATTAGGAACTGGGACACCTGTCCCCACCTGGAGGAAGGAGGATTCAAGAATTAAACCATTTTTGATAACATCACAATTTCTTTATCAGAGGAAGTGGTTTGCTTTTCCTCTTAATTTTTGTCTTTCATTTTTTTCACTTCAGTATAAAAAACTACAACTTTTGTGTTTTGTAACTAACATGTATGGAACAGTGAAACACTATTCATCTCATTGCTTACACTTCAACTACTACCTCATAGATCCCCTGGTATACTGCATTGAAACCAGTTTATATCATTGCTTAAAACAACAAAAAAGTTATTGTAAGTCAGGTTTGTTCAGTTCACCAAGGCCAAATCCTCTCACCAATTTATGACATACAAAAACAACAAAGTTAAAAAAAAAAGCAATAGAAAACAAGAAAATAATACATATAACATCCAATAACACTGGTAATTATTCCATTAAGATAAAAACTGTCACCAAAAGGGAAAGGTGGTGTTAAATTTACAAATATACAAGTATTATAAATCATATTTGCAATGTTTATATCACAATTTAAAGCAAGAAGATAATGATTCAAATTTATCTATTGCTGGAGCTGGATATGATGCTCTCTGCCGGAGACGGCAGGGCCTGCCTAGTGTCCTGCACTACCTCCTCTTCCTCCTGGGCAAGACTGAGGTAAGTAGGGTTGTTCTGAAATATTAAAATATTCTTCTGTTGGTATTTCAATGTCAAAGTTAGACATCGAACATCATTCTAGAGACAAATCCTTCTTTACTTTGAATTATCCACAGAAGAAACTTAACCGAAGAAAAAGAAGATTAACCTTTATTTGCTAAGTACGTTACAACAACCGCAGACCTCTGCATTTAACCCATCAGTGAGTAGTGAACACATATGCATACATACCCCAGAGCAGTTTGGGGGTTAGGTGCCTTTCTCAAGGAAACTTCAGCCATGGACACCCACACAATGTGTCCTTGAGAGAAACAGAACAAGATTCAGAAAGGAAGAGGAATTGACACACAAACTGGACACAGCCTTACAAAACTGCTTAAATCTATTTAGGAACCACAATCATTTCAATAAATTTCCCATTAGAAAATAAAGAACAGCACAGAAAAATTTTAAAAGTGAGGGAAATACACATTATATATTTTGGGCCTGAGAGATCTGATCTTACAAATTAAGAGCATTATTGCATTATTGTAATTGAAATATGCATTGTAATTCGGTACTAATTACAGGGAAACCAAGTATGTTGTTGAAAGAAATAGTAAGTAAATTCAGTTAAGTAAAATGAAATAACCAGATATGTACCAGTTGAACATTGCCCCTGTTTTCCCTATAATGAGAGCCTAACTACAATTTTCTTTCCAAGACTCTTCTCAGAAAATAAATGTAAAATTGCTCCACTCCCAGTGCTGCTTGATGAAAAAGAATAACATGAAGAGTAGACAAATATTTGCAACCTGTGATCAAAATGCATGATAGATCCCCTTCACAACAAAACCTACAATAAAGATACTGTAAAATCTCAACTAGGACTGATGCCTTTTGTACCTCAGCTATGGGGAACCTCTATTTGAAACCTTTCTAATTACCAGTGTTTTTAAGGGTCATCTTTTTAAGATATTTCTTCTCTCTTCTGATCCCATTTGCTGTGTAATTTTCAGCTATTGTCTGTCTGCTGCCAATGTGACACTTCCTCCGTCTGTTGATTTGTAGAGCGCTCATTTTATTATGGCAAGAAGGAGGTGGAATCTGATGTGTTTGGTCTTTCTTAGAACGCAGATTTGATGTAAAACCCCCTGGCATGTACAACAATGCTGTAAAGTTTCTAGTTTACAAATAGGGCAAAAAACAGATGCTTCAAGGTCTGAATCCAAATACTGTAAAGTGAGCAAACATTTAAATACTGATCAACTCAAGCACAGATGCAGCAGGAGCCACTTATCCCTATGGAAACCATTCATTCATAATAAATCAGACTGAAAACAAAATCAATCCCACAGTGTCTGTGTTTATATGTGATAGTGTCTTGATAATGGTTTTCAGGAAAACCTGTATCTTTTTGGCCTTGATCACTGAAGTGAGTCACAGTTATTTACATGAATAACATGTATATGTGCATACACAAGCCTCTCATATACCTTTTCCTATACATTTATCACCAAAAGATACCTCTAGAGATAAAAAAAGATTTCACATGGTTGAGTGTTTGTGCCTTGTGCTAGTCTCAGTGTTCTACAGATGGTCAGGATGCTGGGATTAGAGGGGATTGCATCTGCCATTTTCCTCTCTGTGAAAATGATACTGTTGATGGAAACTAAGACTACAGTGACCTCCATCACATTCCATCTGAACACATACACACTGACACATACACATACACATACAAATGTCATGATAACACTTGAGGTTCTTACAAACCCAAACACGCAAAAGCAATTAGAGTAGTTTTAGAGAATAAAATACTCAAATATGTTCAAAAAATATTCTGCAAGCTGTTTGTATGTTTTAGATAAGGAACATTTATTCCAAAACTGATTATATGAAGGTTATTCAACATTGAGGTTTGTACAAAACAATATACATATTTTTAATATTTGAAGCTACATAAAATAGGGTTGACATACAAAATTTCTGTTAGTGCTCTTCACATGCTCTGGTAAACAGCATACAAAAGAATGAATTTAATTTACAGGACAACTGACAAACTGACAAATGTTAAAAGGTTTGGTTTTAGCCTTTAAGGACCAGTCAGTGGTATTAGAAGCCACAAAAGGTTGAGTGACTCTGCAATAAAGACCCTTCCATTGGCTTATATTGGGATAGGTTATAATTATATATTTACTTATATTCTCTTGAGCTTTGATAAATGTGCTTTGACAACTTCTATACCTGTAACCACCTGACTTTCTTTGATGGCTTTTTATTCGTCATGCCAAACCTGGAGGGTGCATCATGCACTTCAGATTTTGACCTATTTATTTATAATCTTTTTACAAATTCTAATTTTTATTGTCAAATTTAATATCAATGAATGAATAGCTTTATAAAAAATTGTAAGGCTTTCCAGGACCTAGACATATTTATTATGCAATGATTAATATGTATGGAAACAATGTACATATTTTTTTTCTCTTAACTATGCCTCATACCTACCCTTGTCTATATTCTGCTGCTGCTGTAACTATGCCTATTCCCCAGTGTGGCATTAATTAAGTTCATCTTATCCTATCTTATTTTATTGGGTCATCAGGTATTTACATCTTAATATCTTCAGTCACAGGTTCTTGGTTTTGCTGCTTTCTTTCCTCTTGTTCTGAAGAAGGTTGACCAGGAGGAGTACAGAGAGTCCCATATAGATTTGAGTCTCAGGAACCCAGGTACATATTTTTTCTCTCTCACTTTTGTTGCATTGTTTTAATTTAGGCTACAGTTTCCTGATGATAATTCTGGTTATCATATTTACCAAATTCCAGAATGGAGACATTTTAATACATTAAGGCCCCACTGAACTTAACTCAATCAATGGTATAAAGATGTTTAGTACTGAAAGGATCAGTAGTAGTTGACTGATTTTAGTAACTGACTTAAGATTTCAGGAGTTAGAAGACATTACCTTTGTCTCTAGGAAAATAAAATGGACATGTTTTCTATTATCTGACATTTTATGGACATAACAAGTTGCCAATTTATCAAAAACTATCAGAAGAATAAACAATAATGGGAATACTTATTTGTGACAGCTCTAAGGGTGATAAGAAAATTAGAATTAATTTCCAGACAAAATTCACAATGGTTCTTAATTATTGAAATAATCAAATACTTTGTAATATGTTTTTATATGTTTTAAACTCTTTTGTTGCTGTGATGATCGTGAAATCGGTAATGCTGATTCAGAATTTGTCTTTATATGATTTTAGGAAACAACTGTTGGTCCTGAGTCACACAACACCCAACCTCTTTGTTGAGCTCACTGTGTACATAGCCAACACCAATCTCTCATGCATTATCACACTCATGCTGAAGACCAGCGCCACAGGTAAGTATTCCATGTTTGGCTACTGTGTGAGAGCTGCACAATAACTTGACTGTTAATAAGGACCGTGTTATCTGTAATGTTGATCTTTCCAGTCCTGCTTCGAGGGGTGCGTCTTTATCAGCTTTGTCAGCTGGCAGCCTTCACATCTTTATCACAGTCTCTGAGCCCATCTACTGCCTTTTTATAGGTTATTGCATGTTTGTTCAAGTGTATATTCATTTTCCTTATGTTACCACTGCTACCAGAAATAATAATTGACAAAGTTGCTCAGTGCATCATCTGACACGGGCCGCTGTCATTTCCTGACAGGGAAAACTGATGAAGCTGCAGACGGGGATTTATTTCAAGAGTAAGTGGAACCTGCTTGAGCTTGTGATCTTATATCTGCAGCTGTAGTCCGCTGTCTGTCTCCATCAAGAGGATCTTACTGGGGAAGCAGGACATGGACTGTCACCAGAACAACAAAGACCAGTGATCAATAAGAAAAACAGAACCCATGCAAGTACATAATAAAGGATCTTATCATAGTTATAAACATGTATGTGCATTTTGCTTATGTTTTTGTTTTACTTACCAGCTCATCCTCTCTGCAGTACAGTAGATGCTTTGTTTCACTGGTACACAATAACTCTTCTTTTTTTATTTCTGTTCTGATAAACAGTAACTTTCACAACATAAAACCCAGCTGACGATAGCAAGTGTGGCAGATTTTGTTGATTCAGAAAATGAGTAGATTAGTATTATTAGATCTTATTTACTGTACATCTGGTAGTTAATGAAACAATATTATAATATTACATATAATATAATATATATATATATATATATATATATATATATATATATATATATATATATGCACCTGTAGAAAGTAATTACACAGAGAATTCGCTATTTGAATTAGATTTCAACAAAAAAAATAACAAAACATCACTGGTTAAATGTTATTAATTTTATGTGTGAAGTTCTATGCTGATTTTAACATTATTCATTTAACATTTTGACAATTGTGAGATCAAAAATCATGACTTAAGTGTATTGTGATGCTGAATAAAAACATTGTATTGTGCATTGTGTAATTGTGCATTACACATCGCTCTTTACTCTCTTGTCTCCAGATCAACGGTTCCCCTGAGGTGGCCAAGGCAGACTTTTCCACCCTAATGCATTGAAAGTGAGGGGACCTCCCCATTTTGGGTTTTGTTATTAAACCAAAATTTTTGAATACATCTTTAAAGTGATCTTCTATGTTTTTAGCACCGCAAACCTTCACTGCAAACAACCACTGTTAATTTACATTTTCCTTTACCTCAACAGGAAAATGAAAACGAATCTCTCTGTTGCGTCACAACTACAGAGGAAAAAGGCTTGACACCTGAAAAACACCTGAAAACTTCTTAGGGGGTTATGGGAACAGCAAAGACACAAAAAATTCAGAACAATATAAAAGGCCTTCAGTTTTCAGAGAGCAGAATCCTCCCCCTCGGTGGCGATGACCTGAATTTCTTCTTGCTTTTAATCAATGAGTGCAGTTTGTGGGTCATCTTGCACAAGAGTCTTGAGTTATGACTATTTCCTTAACGTGGTATTTGGTTTTTGTATGTGCATGATACACACAGATGCAAATGTTCGACCTTTAACGGCAATTGCTTCACATCTGTGACCATTCACACACCATCGGGGGCCTTTACTCCTAATCGTGAATGATCCCGGTGTACGCGGGGTCCGTGTCGTCGCCCCTCCGGCAGGGGGCGGTCGCGGCCGCGCCGGACGCGCCGACCGCCCCAGAGAAAGAAGGCGTCCCGACGGAGGGTGGTCGGAGCGCTCGGCACAAGCAGGTGGCGAAAACCGTGGCACCCGACCGCCGGACGAAACGGAGCAAAGCCATGAAGAACGAAGGCATCGAGGGGACGGAGAGGTTCGGGAGCCCGGACAAAGGCAGGGGCCTGCGGGCGGTCAGGCACTTCGCGGTGGGGGAGCTGGTGTTCGCCTGCCCGGCTTACGCCTACGTGTTGACAGTGAACGAGAGGGGAGCGCACTGTGAGCACTGCTTCACCAGGTGAGACGTTACGTATCTGAAAAAGAAAACTACAAAAGAAAAAAAAAATACCCCAAACCGCATCTCAGACACTTAAACTGCAAAAAGACCCGGTGGCATGTTCCCGTAGTTTAAAAAATCAAAAGAACGAAGCGAGTCGGAACTCGGGGAGTTGGTGTGTCCGTCTCATGGCTGGCTAACATCCTAACCTAGCTAGGTTAGCTGTTAAACCCCAGGACACACACCCCGCTGGTGCAGACTTAAATGGGTCAGTGCGGTGAGGCAGCTCACCTGACCTCGCATTGCACCATTTGTTTGTAGCTCTGCAGAGGCATGAGAGTCTAAAACACAAGTAAGAGAACGATACAGCTGGTTTTTTTTTTAGAGACAAATATAAAAAGCCTGATTTCCTATAGCCTCAATGAGCCTCCTCATATGCTAATGCATAGTCTTTGGGAACTCTTACTTAGTTAGTGTACACAGTTAAAGGAGCACTTTACTGATTTTAAGTCTGGTCTTTGTGTCTTACTGGGACAAATTCTCCTGACAAATATTACAGGTTATAAATAGTTATCGTTCTTCGAAAGCAGACTTTGTTTAAATAAAAGGAGTGGAAAAATGCCGTCTCCTTGATTTCAGATTCTGCCTTTTTATAACTAGGTTTAAAGTTTCACTTATTTAAAATTAGAGGAGAATTGTAAAATGTGATTTCCAGTTCATCATTGCACGAGTAAGGGGTCATGATGTTGAGGGGGTAGAGAGGCTGGCGTACTCTGTCAAAAACATTACAGAAAGTTAAACTGCCAGTGCACCAGTCCTTTTTTCATGTTTAGCCCTCTAGCTTGCCTACTTATCTTGTTGAGATCTGATGCACTATGACACCATTTAGAGTTAGATTAACTCTAGTCGCTCCACCACACTCTAACCCACACAGATTCAAACACTTGCCAGCATCCTGCCCAAGTTGCTGTTAAAGTTTGTAGAGCTGTAAAAGGTTAAGGAGCTAAATATAGGCGTCCATGTGTCCAAGGAGAGGCGGAGTAAAGAGATGAGAAGGCCATGGGTGCATGTGTGCAATGGTTGTGTACATTTGCTCTTATACAGTCGGAAATGCTCATTTCAGTTTTATTATTTATTATCATTTATTCAGATATTTAACACTCAGCAATCTTTAAGATCTGTTTTTTTTAAAAAAATCCCCTTTATTATAAGAAAATGCACTGGATACGCTCTTAGAATTGCTAGTAATTTAATTATACCTTCTTATTCTAATGCATGGAGCACTTATAAAGAAACTTAAAGGTTGGCAACTAACTAAAATCTGTTGGTATTAGAGCTCAGGTACTGTGGATCTGTGGGATCCAGCTTTTGTCACAGGACTGATACAAACCTGAGAGACCAGTCAATCCACCATCAGGTTAACAATGAATTTACAAGCGTGCAAATACCTTATATGAGTAAAAAGTTTTAGTTTAATCATATTTCAACCCAACAAAAATAATCAGGTACAACTGGCTCATTAGATGCACATTGTGTTATTTCATATTTGTCATTAGATTTGAATCCTACTTATAAAGTGTTAGCACTTGATTCCCTCATCACAGTTGTAGCGCACTAATGTTTTGTGTCTCCCTATCATTACAGAAGAGAAGACCTCTTTAAGTGTGGCAAATGTAAGCAGGCCTACTATTGCAATGTGGACTGTCAGGTAAGAGTGCTTTCCACATCTGTTTTTGTGCCCTAGTAATTTTAGTCTGAGTATGTGTGCCGTTTTTTTACTGAATAATTCATTTTACTAAAGACAGTAATATACATTTTTATAAAAATATGTGTTTGTCCCACAAATATCCGTCTTAGGCTTCATTTGTTTTGGTCTGATTCTTGCTGTTTTCAAATAGAGGTGCGCAGAGAATGGAAATATATCAATTCACATATCCTTATTTGATTGGTGCACAGGTGAGTTATTTTTGGTGTCAATTTGAGCATTTTTCTTCATCAGAACCATCAGAGTAAATTAAAGAAACTTATTTTAGTGTTATTTTGACCCACCTTGGTACCTTGGACAATACACTGAGAACCATGTAAGCAGAGCTCAAGGCAGCAAGAGATCACACACACTCACACCGTTGTTGCTATGACAATTCAGTATGCCTTCCCCCTGCCTCTGTCTGTTTATAGTTTCATGGCACAAAACACAGTCTGTGCACTGCAGTAAAATTGAGTAGTTTTGTGTGTGTGTGCATGAGTGTGTGTTTGTGTGTGAGTGTGTGAGAGAGAGAGAGAGCCAGAGAGAGAGAGAGCCAGAGCGAGCCAGAGCAAGAGTGATGTGAATTGGCCATGGCTGATAATTTATGGATGACTTACTTTTTGATTAATAAAATTATTCTTCAGCCACTCTGTTAATTTTCTTTTCGTTCTTTCACTTTTTTGCTTTATGGCATTTCGTGTATTATCGTGTCAAACAGGAACACATAATAGAGATTCTTAAATCATTTGTTATTTTTGTCTTCTGTGTATTTGTTTATTTATGCAGAGAGGTGATTGGCCAATGCATAAGCTGGAGTGTGTAGCCATGTGTGCCTATGGGGAGAACTGGTGTCCATCAGAGACTGTCAGACTGGTGGCCAGAATTATCATGAAACAGGTAAAGTCTCACTGACTATCAGTAATGTTTCTTCTTTGTTATACCTTTGATTTTGCTGCTATGTGAGTGCCAGGAAAAATCAGTATGATCAGTGTGTATTGAATGTATAATAACCAGGGGTTAAAGTTGTCCCGTATGTTTCGATGCTGTGTACCACTAAAAGATTCAGTGGCGGTACGCACTACCATAAAGAGGGGAGAGTATTTGCCTGCCAAAACTCACATTCGAAACCAGTCAGTCCGTGCTGTGTTTTGATCCATGCCGGATGCCTGCGCTGGCGCGTGCTCTTCAGGCAGGAAGTTAGAACTACTTTCATCCCTGATAATGACTGAATGTTAAACAGGGCCCAGGAGCATGTGGCTACAACGTGAGGAAAAGCTTTAGATCCTTCAGACAAACCCTTTAAGAAGATAAAAATTCAATTAAAATAAGCGGCTAAGGCTTGTTGATAAGTTACATTTATGTGCAAGACCATGCTTTACTCAAGCCACTGGAGCAAAGATGCAATTTAGTGCTGTGCAAATTAAAGTGTAGTTCTTAGTTAACATCGTAGTTCCTGAACCTTGTGTTGCCTCCATCTAGTTGGTCTTGGAAGCTGCTGCTTTGATATACTGCATTTCAATGACTACCTAAAAGGCCATGAGGTCTTTGACAAAACAATTTTCTATAATAAAGTAATGTAATTAATAGAGAGATAAGGTTATTTTTAATTTTATTATATTTTGGACATTCAGTTTTTTACTAAAATAATCTCATGTTTCTTTCATGTTGCAGAGAGTCACAACAGAGCGCACCCCTTCAGAAAGGCTGCTACTGCTCAGAGAGTTTGAAGCCCGTAAGTACATCCGGTGTGTATGAATACATGAGCGTGTATGTTTAGTTACACGTTACACTTTTAGTTACATGGTGCAGATTATGTGTGTGCGTGTGATTGTATTATCTTGTCTCTGTAGTTGTAGCAGAATGTCTATTAATATCCTCTGTTGTAGCCTCCAGTCCTGGTTTTGTCTCTTTCATTTACCAAATCTGCAGCAGCACTGGGACTTAAATCCCAAGCTTCTGGGTACTGTAATTTCATGTTCTCTCCCCTCTTTTAACAACTACTGCTACCGTGCCCTTGAGCAAGATAACTAAACTCTAATTTGATAAAATGGTTTATTCGCCAAAACACACACAAAAAAAACTTGTCTCCCATTTCAGCACCCACAAACTGTTTTCTCTGTTGCGTTTGGTATTATCATTTAGTCTGAGCTGTTTTTGAAGGCTCAGATGTGTCATCAGAGGACTGTCACAAAATTAACCTTCACACCTGTCTCTCATGCATACAAAGTAAATCAGTGGCCAGCTGCTGCCTGCTACCAGCAGTCCGTGTCGCCATTTGGGTGTTTGTGTGACTGACAATGACACATGGCCAATAGCAGTGGCATGTTGCATACTTACTTACACTGAGCTATGGTGGGTTGTTATGGTAGTGGTAACAAATGACAAAAATCATACTCATAAAATTCTGGACTTTGTTTTATCCATTATCTTTATATCTTACCTCACCGTTTAAACCTTGGAATTCCCTTTATCAGACATGTCCCATCTCTCTATTTTTGTCTCTCCTGGTCTTTTTCTGTCTGTGTGTCATTGCCTCCTCCAGATTTAGATAAGATGGACAGCGAGAAGGATGAGATGAACCAGGCAGACATAGCAGCGCTGCATCACTTCTACTCTAGACACATCAGTGACCTTCCCGATGAGCAGGCTCTCACTGAGCTCTTTGCACAGGTAAAACTGGATATAATACTTTAACTGGAACACTGAAGAAACACTATAGGATGTTGTATTTATTGCAACATAAAGATGTTTCAGTCTTGCTTGATATTTTCTTTAGAGTCACACACTGTATGAGATTTCTATTTAACTGTGGAGACAACAGTGTTCCCGGTGTGGTTTGTTTACCTTCTTCACTAAGACTGTAAAATCAACCATTCTTTTCCAGGTTTCAGTCAGTGTTAACATTGTTTCTAATATAATTATGAAAAACATTTTCATGAGTTTGGATGTGTTGTTTCTACAGTGTACTGTGCTGGCTTTCTGCAGCAGTAGCAGTAAAACTTGGTTCCAGTATGTTTGTGTCTGTCGGTTTGGTTATTTCTAAATGTACAGATGCTGCTTCACCATTTCCTGGCTGCCTCTGTGAGCAATAAAAGTAAGAGGTGGTGCTGTGCTGCTGTATGAACCCAGAGTCAGTCCCAGACAATGACATTAAGTGTACCAAAGTGGCTGAGTTTGTCCCCTATCCAGCTGCTGTTAGTGCATGGAGAGATGTTAAGGCTTTGTAATATAGGTACAACATTTTAAAAATTGATTATGTCACTATTAAGTAGTCTGAGGTTTTTATTCAGTCTAACATGTCTGAAAACTCCACACTCATTAATTTTAAGACAAATTGTCTCTCTGCCTGTGCTGTTTTTCCCTTTCTCTCCAAAATACACCATTGTAAATAGCCTCTGTGGCGTCTTGTCTAGGGCTACATTTAATCTGCACTACCGGATTTCCTCCACCTCGGTGGAGGCGGGTATTACAGCACAGTAGAGCAGAGGGTTATGCAAGTTGTATCATATTACTCACCCTGGTGCTCTCTGTTTCTGTCTCCACCTGTTTGTTTGTGATTTCCCTTCTCTTTTGCTCTGACCCTCCTGTCCCTCTCTCCCTTTTGTGGCTGGACTGCGATACCTGGGCTGGCCCTATCATTTCAAATTTTGACACGTACTCACTGATGAAGTTACACCATTGGTCAGCCAGCCGAGTATTTGAGTTTTCCCATTGCCTGTTGCTCTTTCAAAATGAATCGGAACGAATAGTTACTATTGCATCATCGGGGTGTGGGATGTTGTCAATTTAGCCCCTGTGTTGCTAGATTTACGGACATTTTGAGCCCCTTTTGTGACCTTTTTCTCAAAAAAGCATTTGAGATCATTTTACAGGTAAATATAGCTGACATCACAGCACAGCCAGTGTCTTTAACTTATGCGTATGGTGATTTTTATGAGACAACTTCGCAGTTATAAAATCAGCATTTTACCAGTGCTGAGCAGCAGCTTGGACATGGCTCAGAAGTGACTGCTAGTTCACATGAGGTCTTAATGGGCTACGTTTCAGTCTCTCTTTTATACTTGTTCCATTGTCTAACAATAGAAACAGAAAAAGATGTAAATGAAAACAGCTTTATTGGGAATTCAACTGCATTAAAATACTGTATATGCAAAGAGAGAGTAGGAGAGGCAAGCAAATAAAGGGCTGAAACTGGCTGACACTTGGCAGAATGCAAATATGACGCATTGAGATCCTAAATATGCAAATTAGTGTATGATGCCATCTAGTGACCTTTAGTGACTTTTCAAGCAGGCTTTAGCTTCTTTCCATTGAATGTAGTTGTTTACAGCAGTTCCACAACTGTTTTCAACTACATCCTCAATATTACGCTTAGAGCAGCCAAATGCTAGATTTTGACCTAGTCCTGTACTTTGTGTCTCCAGGTTAACTGTAATGGCTTTACCATAGAAGATGAGGAACTCTCCCATCTGGGATCAGCTGTGTTTCCTGAGTAAGTAGTCTGTGTCATCTCTTGATAATTGTTCAAGAATCCATTGAGTCATCAGTTTAGTTATTGAATTGGAAAAGATTGTGTTTTCACCATGTTAATAAATTTAAGTAAAATAATATTTTCTTGCCACTTAATTATTAAGTAGTTTGTTTCAACCTGTTTATATCCCCTTTTCTTCTGGTTATTATTTTAGTATTTTACTGTCTTTTTCTATTTAATGTTGCATATACAGTTAGGTGCGTAAGTATTTAGACAGTGACACAATTTTCATAATTTTCCTTTGTACATTATCACAATGCATTTGAAATGAATGAATCAAGATGTGATTGAAGTGTAGACTTTGAGCTTTAAATCAAAGGGGATTCACAAAAATCATACATTAATGTGATGTTTGTTTAAACCCCTTAAAATGAAAGCTGAAAGTCGACACATCAGTTACATCTTGATTCATTTTCTTCAGATCAATTGTGGAGGTGTAGAGAGGCGAAATTGCAAAAGTTGTCCAAATACTTATGTGCCTAACTGTATATGAACCATCATCCAGTCGTAAAATCTTAAAGCTGCAAAATGTAATTTCTTTAACTTTTTTATACTTCTTTTCCTTCCTTTTTCCCTTTCAGTGTAGCACTGATGAATCACAGCTGTAGTCCTAATGTCATAGTGACCTATAAAGGCACAGTGGCGGAAGTCAGAGCTGTTCAAGAGATAAACCCTGGAGAGGAGGTAAGAAAACGGGACTCCTATAGCAACAAGATGGTAAAAGCAATTTTGAGACCTGATACAATTACAGAAATACAGATGCTATAATGGTTTGTGTTGATTGATGAAAAATTGTCATTTTTTTTTAAATCTCTTTATCTCTTGAACTATCTGTCTCTCTCTCCGTAGATCTTTAACAGTTACATTGACCTGCTCTATCCAACAGAAGACAGGAAAGAGAGATTGTTAGATTCCTACTTTTTCACATGCCAGTGTACTGAGTGCAACACCAAGTCTAAGGTACTGTTAACTTATATTTTAGAAACTCAAACATTTTGTAAAACAAATCTTTTATATATTGAATATAGATGTGGTGAAAACTTATTGCTTGTTGATTTGGGAAATATACCAGAAAGTATCTCATCAGCAACAGTCTCTTATCTGATGTCAAATGCAGTGGGGTCATGGCAGTTTTTGTCAACAGTGTTAACCCACAAAATACTTAAAACTGTTTAGAATTAGTAAGAAAAATTAAGATATAGCTAGTGATGGTGCACAGGTGTTTTAGCCTCTGTGGTGCCATTGTTCTTTTTACATTACCCGGTTGAAGCTGTAGTGTCTTGTGTAGAATTTGTTACAGACTAACGGTTTTTAATGTCATGTCTTTTCACTCCCTTAAGGACAAAGCAAAAATGGAAATCAGGAAACTGAGTTCTCCACCTGATCCAGAGGAAATCCCATCCATGGTCCGTTACGCCAAGAATGTCATTGAGGAGTTCAGGAGAGCTAAGCACTACAAGAATATCCTCTTATTCTGATCGTAGTTGTATTTCCCTTTCTGCTATTCTTATTCATTCACTCCCTAAGTTTCTTTTTTTTTTTTTTTTTTTTTACCCTCTCAAGCAGGATTTATGCTTCTGCGTTGAGTCTACAGAGCGCCTATCATGTGGCCTACGCCATCGAGAGCATTTATACTTCTGCCTTGGTGTCTATGTCACTCTGCAATTACACCACCAATGGCACTGTGTTGAGGTACTTCGCCACTGTTTTCCATGAGTTTGTTGTTGCACATTGAAACAATGGCGACTTAAACTGAGCAGATCTTGATGGATCTGGAGCTGATGGATATTCAACAGTAGTTAATTTTCCTGAAATAACTGCAATGCAGGAACAAAAGAAGACATTGGAGGACATAGTCTTTGTGACGGTGGCGAAGAAGGAGAAGCCAGAAATGCGATGGAGTCATGCTACAGCATAGGCTACAGTGTAGGGTACAGGGATAAACCTTAGGTAGGTTAGGTAGGTAGATAGGTTCGACACAGAATCATAAAACGGCCTTCAGTCTTTCAGTTTGCCCTCTCTCTTTATTAATGACAACGTTTCACCTCCCTACCTCCTCTTCTTTTGCTTTGTTCTCTGTCATTATTCCTTGACACTTTGGTACCCCCCAGTGAGCTGCTGGAAATGTGTGAGCTCAGCCAGGAGAAAATGGGAGCTTTATTTGCAGACACCAATGTCTACATGCTGCACATGATGTATCAGGCCATGGGAGTCTGTCTCTACATGCAGGACTGGGACGGAGCTATGAGCTATGGAGAGAAGATCATTCACCCATATAGGTAATTTGGTCTGCAAGAGCAGACAGATAGCAGGAAGGCAGTCATGTGGTTAATTTGATCAGTTGTACAGCAACGGTTTTGTCAGACAATCGCAGTTAGATCATAAAGCCCTGTAGACAAGTTCATTGGCTGATTGGTCTGGCAGTCCATCAGTTAGAATTTAATCTCACTTGTTAAGCTCGGTCTCATCAAGTGTGCAGAGGTCTGGAGAAATAAAAGGGCATAGACACGGTTCTCCAGATCCCTGTAAGTTTGGCAGGACAAAGTTCTTGAAAGAATTGAATTTGTTTTTAAATTTACCTTTTTATACTCGTCATCGTTTGCTTTAACTGTACTTTGCAGCTCAGAATAATTTTTTGTGCTTTATTTACAGATACAAGATGGCTTATGTTTTCCATAAAGTCTTCTTTATCCTACCGTCGTTATATACTACAACATATGTTATATTGTGTTCCTTCAATGCACTATCAAATGGGATATTTCTAAAAAAATAATTTCCCTCTGTGGTATACAAAACTCAGCACTCACATCTACTACTGTATATGTTTCAACTTTTATTATTGTCTCCCAGCTTGATATGGTTTGACTTTTTTTAGCACTACAATAAAACCAAATGTAACATTAATTATAGACTATAATCATGTATCCGTTTGTGTTCAGTGCTTAGCTTGATGTATAAATTATATTCTCTCTGCAGTGTACACTACCCAGCCTACTCTCTGAATGTGGCATCTATGTATCTGAAACTGGGACGTCTGTATTTGGGGCTGGAGAAGAAGACACAAGGAGTGAAAGCTCTGAAGAAGGTATAATTTCTAGACATCTGGTGCACTGGTATATTGTTCGGCGGAAAATTGAAGGTCGGTAAAGGAGTAAGAAACCGTGGGCTCAAAAGAGGGAAAGAATAAGAATAGAAAATGTAAGGATGATTTAGCTTAAAAAAAAAAAAAGCAACTATATTCAGACCAACTGAAAATATCCTTTTTTTTCCTCTTTCCAGGCATTGGCTATCATGGAGGTGGCTCATGGGAAAGATCACCATTATGTAGCAGAAGTCAAAAGAGAAATCGAGGAGCAAAAGTAAAGGAGGTGCAGATTAGAGTGGCACTGGCTTGAAAGAACCTCTCTAAATGCAGCTACAACAAACATACACATCACAACTGCATGGCATGCATCTT
Source organism: Istiophorus platypterus (assembly GCA_016859345.1). Lineage (NCBI taxonomy): Eukaryota > Metazoa > Chordata > Actinopteri > Istiophoriformes > Istiophoridae > Istiophorus > Istiophorus platypterus. The sequence goes on from CM029118.1 coordinate 19,487,203, forward strand.
ATACCTCTGTTTTTTAAACCTTTTTGTTGCCTACTCTGTTGTTTCCCTGCCTCCCTCCAGGCAGAGTTTCTTTTTCTCATATCTACCGTCAAGATATTTTGGCAGAGGATGAACAACACATTTTGGATCTGCAGCAGCCTACTTCCTGCCAGACCGGGACTTAAAAGGAGACAAATTACGATAACATTTTTGGAGTGAAAAAAATCTCTGAAATACTTACAGTTTTAACTTCATTTGAAAATGTTTCTGTTTCTGTGTGATGCAGCTCATTAAACCGATTTAAAACCCATACTCTTATTCAAAAAAGGATCAACTCAGCAGAAAAAAAGGAAACTTCAGTACTGACTTTAAAGCTGCCTTTTGGATGAAACAAAGCTTTCATGTGACAGCTATATGAGGTCCATAGTCAGAAGTATATTTTTTCCCACATTTTCTTTGCTTGGGAGTATGGCTTCATTCGCTATGTTTTGTGGACCCATCAACCGACCATGTGGCAGCAGTTTTGGCTGCACAGTTTTGCTACACAGCATTTGCTCATGATTTGAAAATCTGTACAAAATGGTGAGTAGTTGTCACAGAGAGTATTGCTACTTATTCCCAGCCACTTATTCCCTGCCTTTTAATTTTATCAAACGTTCAGCAGCAGAGTTCCTTGTCATTGCTACTTGTTTAAACTGTGAAAAAATTTGACTGACCATGCATCAGGTACTCTGTAGTAACAGAGAAGAGAATGCAAAGAACTATTCCTGAGTGAACTATCAGTGGTTTGATTGATTTGTCTTACAGTATGTGTTGCTTGTTTTAAAGAACCAGGAGAAGTGTTGCATGTTTTCATTTTTATGTTGCCTGTTTTTATGCATTTTTTTTTTCATGTGAGGCTTGTTGACCAAAAGGGCAATGGGTGTTACTGACAAGGAACCAGCTATAATTCTCTATTCAGTGTATCCTTAAAAATGGGGGTAGTGATCTGAGAGAAGTTTGTCTCATAAATCACAGTCAATACATTGGTACTATAACCTGACCAGTGATCCTGCATCAGAGCCCCTTTGCTCTCAGGAAAAAAAAGGCACAACACTGTAGCTTTTGTTGCCTTTTGTCAAGAGATAGATCATTGTACCCTTTTAGTGTTTTCTCATAAACACCATGAATCCAGATGTCATTACCATAGGAATGCAATCACCTTAGGAGCTGTGGGCAGAATGTTGATGTGCAGTATGACTGGGTAGGATATACCTAGTACGTTTTGTTAAGGTGATAACTTTGGGGAATATTATCATCTTCACGATGCACTTAAAAATTCATGGAGAACATGAATGAAATGTTTTGGGGTTTTTTTTTTTTTAAGGGAAAATCATCTTGTTTTAATCTCTACTATAATTCTAGGTTCATTTTTGCAGTCTTATAAGCTAAATAGACTGAGATGATATATATCTGTGAAACTAATTTATCAACATGGTAACTTTGTTTCAGGAAGCACTACCTTCAGCAGGAATGGATACTTAATAGTCATAAAAATCAATGTCAGTGGTGCAATAGGCTGCAATTAACAAAAACTTTGTTGATGGCAAGGTTGGTCATAAATGCTGGTAAAGTGTTTAATGTGTATTACGTTGTTTTAAACATCCCCAGCCCAGAAATCATTAGTAGGATGAGGAGTAGTTGCAGGTTGTAAAACTAATTTCCTGTGCTGTAGATTTGACTCAGTGTATAGAAATACTGAGTTAAAGGCGACTGGACTTGTCTATTGTTGCTGTTTAAATCAAAGACTTTGGGTGCAATGTGTGACGTTTTCAGAAGTCTTAAGTAAAGGCAATGCAAAGAACATCACCTGGGCCTTATCTTAGGATTCTTGCACTCAATTTTTATGCATATTTTTGTGACAAAATGATGTCAAAATAGCAAATCTGAAAGCTTGTTTTATTTGAATCTATTAGTTTCCATTGGCCACACACTGTGCACTGCCAGAGGAACTAAAGTCAGAGATCTATTCCTTCTTTTTTTTTTTTTTAATACCTGTAGCCTCTCCAATTTGTTTGCTACGGGTGCAGTTTTATGCACCACATGAATGTGGGTTACAGGGGGTTAGAAATAGCCCATTCTTATAAGTTACCTGTGGTCATATTTGTAGCAACTCCTACACAGGTGACTCTTTTTGTCACATGCAAAAATATATCTAGAAGGTGCCTACCTTATAGCTTTGCATAGGCAATCCAAAAGCAACATTTTAGCAACTCCATTTGACATCTTTTTTATGTTTTGACAAAGGAAAAAACACAAGAGGGTTAGTATCTGACCCAAGCAGAAAAACCATCTAAACCCAGATTCATGCAATGAATATCGGGTCAGACACTAAGAAATACATGTGATTTATTTTCTTTTTTCTGAGATGTCTAAAAAGATAAAATCTATGGCACAAGTATTAAAACATCCATACTCCTGCTGCAAGTAGAATTACAGATGAAGACTACCTGAAAGGTCATCCACGTTATGCTTTCCGCCATCTCTGTAACTTACTTTATCTGGCATGAATGTTTTCCAAATGGAATGCATAACTAACATCTGAGCCTCTGTTTCTCTATGTACCATTTCAGTGGAACTCAATAAATGACAGTATGGTACTTTTTTTTTCGACTTATATACTTATTTATTCAGCATGAATTTTGCTGCACCTCCCGTTTCCTTACAGCAGTTTTCCTGCAGTCCATCACATCTGTATTTCCGGATCATTTCACCAACGAGGTTGATAGACAAGCTCACATAGTGTTTTTCCCCAGCAACTTCACTGCTACTGAGTAGGTTCAAACAGGGGCCACGGCCGCCTTGACAACAGGACTGGACCCCTGAAGTCTGAACCTGGTAACAGAAGTTGAAGAAGTAAGCATAAGCACCAAAATCAGTTGATTAAATAGACATAATTACCACTTTCACATCAATGGCCAGTTTAACCAGTCATAAAACATTTGTAAGAATTTAATTCCAGAGAGTTGTTAGAAGTACCCATTTCTAGTCAGGCTGCTACACAAATGACCATTTTACTCAGTCACCAGACAGGAGCACTAATCTTAGGGAACCCCGCAGAGGTGTTTTAAGACATGTTAAAATGCTCTGCTTTCAATAACGATTTGCGTCTGACACGGTTTTATTTAAAAAAAAAATAATAAAATAACCTAGTTAAATGTAGTCCACAGGATGTGCTGCTATATCAGGGTGTTTGAGATTCAAGTTAAGCACAACAGATGAATGCGAGGCCTTTAGTGTCAAAACTTTTAAAACGCACATCGTTTTGCCACAATGACACTCATACATCCAGCATGAAGTAATGCTGCGCAGAGCATTTCTGGCTGGAGGGCGACTTTAAATATCTTCAAGCTGAGGTTCTTAAATGCGTTTAGCTCCAGTGCCAAATGCAGCCTTACGCCATGGCTCACGGACACAGTCGATTTGTTTAACATACGACATTCAACAGTTTAGAAAATGTAAACGTCTAGTCTGGAGGACCGGACATCAGGAGCCCGTCGGTGGAGACCGTCCCCGTCGTCTCCGTGGTCCTGGTCCGTGTTTACAAAGCCGCGCCCCGTGGTGGCGCTGCTGAGGCGGACACGGACCAATCACCAGCGTCCTTTGACCGTCGTCATACGAATCAGCCAATGGGCGTGCGGCGGTTACCTCCCCGGTGCGGTTTGAATTTTCCGACGAGCAGCGACGGTTTCAGTGGGATAAAGGAGCGTCGCGCTTAAGGTAAGTGCAACTGTCCGGAGTCAGTTTAACCTTAAGTTAACCTCACGACTTGTCGTTTAATGACACATTATGGTCCGTTTTATTTATTAAAAACCAACGTTGACGTTTACGCGTTGTCTTATTCGCTCAAACCGCGTTTAACACGGCTCGGTTGAGGTTGAGTAGGAGAGTTAACCCTACATGTTGGTAACGTGACGTTTACGGTCCGCTTCAGATCCACCATTCAACATAGATAATATCTCAGACGCGTTAGTTTGCAAAATAGTTTGATACCTTAGTTAACGTTTTATTGGCAACGCTAGATAACGCAACGTTATATAATAAAAAGCTTATCAGATAATCGGTTGTGTTAACGATACAGTCATAATGTTAACATCTCTTTACGAATAAAATCGGGCTGTCGTTTTTTTACTCGCTTAGTTGGCAAACGCTAACTTGCGTTTAGTGGCATACAATTATTATGTGAACTCTCACTGTTGTGTTTTCCTTAGGACAAAAGCATTTGTTTTCTTCACCACTATATACACAGAACTTGGCAGTTAACAACTCGTTCTTCATAAAGTGTCCTTAGTCGGTTGTTTACATCCAGTTTACAGATTAGTGCTGTTTTCCCCGTTGAATAAATCGCGTGTCTGCTCAGTCAGGTTATAAACCATGAGCTGGGCAGTGGAGGAGTGGAAGGATGGACTTCCAGGGAAAGCCCTGCAGAAGATCCAGGAGCTGGAAGTCCAGCTGGATAAACTGAAGAAGGAAAAGACCCAGAAACAGTTTCAGTTGGACTCCTTGGAGGCTGCCCTGCAAAAGCAGAAGCAAAGGGTCAGTGATCAAGAGGATAAGATGACTGAAACTTGATAAACTGAATAAGTGTGTATACGTGAACTGTGCTAATTCCCCTCAGGAAATTACGGATGTGGTGGCCTAACGGAAGTGGACTTCCCTCCCAGATGGACTTTTGCTTAATTATGCTACTCTCTCACCAGGTGGACAGTGAACGTACAGAAACCTCTGCTCTGAAAAGAGAGAACCAGTCTTTGGTAGAGTCATGCGACTCTCTGGAGAAAGCCCGGCAGAAGGTTGTCCATGACCTTGGAGTCAAAGAGCAGCAGGTTGGTTACTGATGTAAAACAGGGAGAAATATCTGTTTCTTGCTCTTTAGTTTGACATTCATTCAGTACTATAGGGCAGAGTTAACATTTCCCTTATAATTAACAACTAATGGACATATTTAACAACAAACACTGTATTTTTAAAGTCAAATGTATAGAGAATATAAAACAGTATTTTGTATGTAAGCTCCATTATAACTGCTGTTACATAGTAACGAGAGAGCAGCTCAGTGCCAGGCACACTATATAGCTGTTGATTGGACAAAACAAATTACCAAGACATGTCAGCTGCTGTGATGCCAACAAAAGGAAAATAAGGCCTAGGATATACATAGATTGAATTAACATCAATTTATAAATTTCCGTGGTCCTAACTGAATCCTGTTCCTGAATCCAGGTGAGGTACCTGGAGGGTCAGCTTAATTCTTGCAGGAAGACCATAGAACACCTGGAGCAGGAGCTCAAGAAGTGAGTTAACTCATCTGTCTGTTGAGATGGAGTTTTAAGTATGAAAGTACAGTGGTTAGATTTGTAAATGTAGCTCCTGTGACTTCATGTATTGTCAAGTGCTCGGCATGTTGTGCTTAAAATGACTTGTCTATATAAACTGTGTTTGACTTGATTGAAAGATTTCGAAAACCGACTCTGGCTGGTGATGTGATCCCTTTCTTCCTTTCTTCCTTTCTTCCTTTCTTCCTTTCTTCCTTTCTTCCTTCCTTTCTTCCTTTCTTTCTTTCTTTCTTTCTTTCTTTTTTTTTATACGCCCAGGTACAAAAATGAACTGGATCGTTCTCACCCTGCTGGCTCTACCTCCTTGTCATCCTCTTCCTCAGATCTTCAGCCTTACACTACTCCACAGAAAAGTTTCTCTACGCCAGCCCCTGTCCCAGCCTTCAGACAGCAGGGTATTTCAGTTTGCTTTTATCAATTATATCACAGGGTTCATGCTGTATCTGTTTTTATTTATTTATTTTTAATAAGTTATTTAAAAAAAATAATTTTTTAAACAGTCTTAAACCTCAGTTTTTTGGTATCCGGCTACATGCTTCCCGATCAGGCTGCTTCTGTTAATTTTGTATGTCTGTAAATATACAAAAGTTGAAGGTATTAATGCAAATGTTAGTGATATTGCTACTTGTCATCTATGTGAGACTCTCTACTCTGGAGGAGTTTTTCAGTGTAGCCTGGCAATTAAAATGTGTGTGTTAAACAGATAATAGACTAGAGGAGCTTCAGGAGAAATACAACCAGGAGGTAGAAGAAAGAAAAAGGCTTGAGACTGAACTCAAAGTCTTGCATGTCAAAGTGAGTACATCCCTTGTATTTATTTTACGTTTGTTTCTTTGTAGTTGGAGACATTAACTTCCCTGTTCTCCTCTAGTTGTTGAATCAGTCATCAGTCAGTGTAAGCCACAAGGACATTGCTGCCCGCCAGGCTGGATCTTCCATATTCCCATGGCAACAGCAAGATCAGCCCCACAGCCGCCAGTCTCAGGATGCAATAGAAACACCTCTGAAGAGGCGAGGGGCATCCCTGTGGGACGCCCACGAGGAGACACCTATCAAACCCAGCCAGAGAATGAGCTCTTCCAGAGCAGTGCAGAGTCCCAGCGGATCCTCCCAACAGATGGAACAGCTGAAGACCCTCAACCTAGGTAGACTGTTTATGTTATAATTCTGAAGTGTTCTTGCTTGCTATTTGGTATCTTTTCCGTGGAATATTAGGTAGCTTTATATTTTACACATCCCCTACCTTTAAAAATCTGTTTATACCTTTTGAGTTTGACAATCCTCATCATTTCCAGCAACAACAATTTATATGTTATGGTTTTCTCATCAGAGCTGCGTGGCCGTGTATCAGAGCTGGAGAAGAATCTGTCTAGTCAGGAGAAAGAAATTCGAAGCCAGGCCTCCAAGCTGCAGGAACTACAAACCCAACTCAACCAAGCCCGTAAAGACCTGACTGAACGGGAAAGAGACCTTGCCAAGACTACCCATGAGTTGAGTCAGGCTACAGACAGACACCAGCAGGCTGAGGCCAAGGTAGGCATGTATGAGTGGTACATATGGACTTTATTTTGTGGGATAGATTGTTTTTGTCTTATGTCTGCTTGGTTACATAGTTTACAATATGACAGATAAGTAAAAAGCAGAGGAAACACATAGATAACTGACTGAACTGTTGCTGCGGATTGTTCTCAGTGTTCCTCAGTTGAGCAGAAGCTGAAACAGGTCACAGAGGAGAATAGCTGTCAGAGGCACAATGCTGAAAGCTGCAAACGAGCCCTGGAACAGAAACTCAAGGACCAAGAGAAAGACAGTCAAAAGGTGCACAACGTGGAGTCTTGCCATCATTAGCCCTTTCATGTTTTTAGGTTGCATCAGACATGGTAAATGAATCATTAGCAAATTAATCAAAGGTTTCTTACTTGTTATATTTTGTATAGGAGATAGCCCAGCTGCAGAGTTCGCACAAGGCTTTGGATCAGCAGCTGAACCAGACCAGAACCAAGCTAACACAAGAGATCCAACTGTCCAAAAAAGACTACAATATACTGCAGGCTGACATGGAGAAGGTAATTTTGTATGTGTACACCAGCACAACGGATTAGAAATGATTAGATCAACATGTGATTGGAGTGTAGACTTTAAGCTTCAATTCAAGGGGCTTAATAAAAATATTGTAATAACTATTTAGGAACTATAGCCAACTTTATACAGTTGCTCATTGTCAGAAGCTAAAAAGTAATTGGACAGTTGACTGATAATCTGTTTCCTAGCCAGCCGTACCGTTCTCTCCCTTTTTCTTTTTTTTTCTTTTTTTTTTTTAAATGACAATGAAATTCCAGTGACTGCATGATCAAGATGAGGGTGGTGAGAACGTGTAACAGGCTGACATATCACATCAGACATCAGTTTGGTAACTCGGTTTAGGTGGAGTAGGGTAATACTTGATGAGTTTACCATGCATTCTGCTGTTTCACTCCTGACATGTATTTTACTGTCAAGAGCCCAATTTATACAGTACTGACTGTTTCAGTTTGCTTAATATACGCAATATACCAACTGCTGACAATGTTGAAATAGAAGTTTATCTACAAATGAACAAATTTGATCTAAGATTGAGGTATTTTAAGGTGACTTGTGTCTCACATCTCAGACTTTGTTCAGCTCTTGTATATACTTCCCATTTTTTCTGCTTGACTTGTCTCTCCCCTTGCTTCTTTATAGATGTGCTTTCAGAAAGGTCAGATGGAGAAGGAGGTGGAGGAGCAGAAACAGAAACTGCTGAGGTCAGAGCAGAGCCTCCAGGCCAGCCAGACCAAAGAGCAGGACCTCCGCAAGAAAATGGAGGTGAGTTGCCTTTAGCAGAATATCCACTTGATATAATGATGAATTTACATTTCACTAGCAAGTCTGCTGATATAGCTTTCATTTCACTCTTTAGTTAATGTTTGAACAACCCTTTGTGGCGTAATTTATTTTTTCCTTTTTTTTCTTTTTTTTTTTTTCTTTTTTTTTTTTTAATGACAATGAAATTCCAGTGACTGCATGATCAAGATGAGGGTGGTGAGAACGTGTAACAGGCTGACATATCACATCAGACATCAGTTTGGTAACTCGGTTTAGGTGGAGTAGGGTAATACTTGATGAGTTTACCATGCATTCTGCTGTTTCACTCCTGACATGTATTTTACTGTCAAGAGCCCAATTTATACAGTACTGACTGTTTCAGTTTGCTTAATATACGCAATATACCAACTGCTGACAATGTTGAAATAGAAGTTTATCTACAAATGAACAAATTTGATCTAAGATTGAGGTATTTTAAGGTGACTTGTGTCTCACATCTCAGACTTTGTTCAGCTCTTGTATATACTTCCCATTTTTTCTGCTTGACTTGTCTCTCCCCTTGCTTCTTTATAGATGTGCTTTCAGAAAGGTCAGATGGAGAAGGAGGTGGAGGAGCAGAAACAGAAACTGCTGAGGTCAGAGCAGAGCCTCCAGGCCAGCCAGACCAAAGAGCAGGACCTCCGCAAGAAAATGGAGGTGAGTTGCCTTTAGCAGAATATCCACTTGATATAATGATGAATTTACATTTCACTAGCAAGTCTGCTGATATAGCTTTCATTTCACTCTTTAGTTAATGTTTGAACAACCCTTTGTGGCGTAATTTATTTTTTTCCTTTTTTTTTCTTTAGTTTTCTTGCCATTCTTTTTTTCTCTCTCTCTCTGTCTTCATATCTTCAACCATGTCTATCATCATCTTTTGCACTCACTTCTCTCCATAATGATTTGGCCCTCTAGGAGCTGCAAAAGGAGAAGAATAGTGTGACCGTCCAATTGGACCAAAGCAGCAGGCATTTGTCTACGCTGCAGGAAGAGAAGAAGAGTGTAGACCAGAGCCTCAAACGCACCCAGGGACAACTAGATGACCTCAGAGGTAAATTTTTAGTAGGAGTGGCAATAGCAGATGGTAGCAGTTATTTTAGAGAATTATCTAAAGTTATCTAAGTTTTTAACTTATATTTTTGCTCTTCAGCAAAATCAGAGGGACAGGTGGAAGAGCTGAAGAGACTTCAGTCAAAGCTGGAGCAGCAGACTCAGGCTTCAGTGTTTGAGCTGGAAGACTTAAGGAAGAAATTTTCTGAGGCAGAAACAAAAAATGACAGGTAAACATGGCTTTACTGTACAAATGAAGAAAGTTAGTCACACTCTGTAGAAGAATAAAGAGATTTATTCATTTATGATATTTAACTTACTTTTCAGTTGTTGTAAATCATTTCCTAATCACGCTGTAGATCTCAGAATGAACTTCAGAAGGAAAAACAGGAGACAGAGAGGCTCACCAACAGGGTAACAGTCCTAGAAAAGGAGAGCCAAGAGCTGAAATCCAATCTCACTGCAAGTCAGAATAAGTGTAAGGACCTGAAACAAGAATATGAAGTTCTGCTGGAGTGGAAGAAGGAGAAGGAGACCTTGATTAATGAAACTGAAACTGTGCAAAAGGAGCTCACAGACAAAATGAGCAACTTGGAGAAGAGCCTCAGCTCACTGAATGAAGCTAATGATGAACTTAAGGTGAGTTGTTGTTGTTTTTTGTATGTGTGTGTGCGCGCACATCTGCTTTTATCACAACAGAGTTGCATACTGAGCACTTGTGCTTGAGCAGAGTAGTATTTCAGTAGATTACCCCTTGCCCTGAATACATTTCCTGTGGTTATTGTAGAAGCAGCTCACAGGTGTAGAGGGGGATAAGGCCAGTCTGCATGCTCATATCGATTCCTTGAAGGGAGAACTCCTCAACAAGAGCACAGACCTGGAGGAGAGAGAGCACCAGTACAAGGATCTCCAGTCTCAACTTTCTGAAGCTGGAGAGAAGCACAACAAAGACCTGGAGAATGTTAGTGTTCAAGTGGCACAGCTTGAAGCTCAGGTGATTTCTTGTTTGTTTGTTTGGTCGGTCCACTTTCTCGTTTGAAATACATTTGTTTGTTTGTTTGTTTTTTAATGTAATTAAAATATTGAACAGGGTATTTGAAAACATAGCATTCCTCCTCCCTGTTTTTTTAATGGAGATAGCCGATAAATAATCTCTCTGCATCATTGATGTGCTCTGTATTTTTATTCAGATTTTGGTCTATTGGTCACCAAATAACATTTTTAAAATTTGGCTGGTACTAAAGTAGTGTTATCAATAGTCACTAAATAAACATATTCTCACCCAGCAGTTGTTGACAAACATTCTACAATTATCCTTGTGTGTTTTTTAACCTGAACAGGTCAAAGATCTGGAATTGCAGTTGGAAAAGGAAATAACTCGAGCAGAGCGAGCTGAGAGGAGAAACACGGAGCTGCAGGACGAGCACCAGGCAACCTGCGACCTCGTCCGCTCCAAAGACCAGCTGGTTGAGCTGGGCCAGGCTGAGATCAGCCAGCTGAGAGAGAGTCTCACACAGTCCACTGCAAAGCAGGAGGAGCAAAATGCCAGGTGGGAGTTTTATTTGTTGTTTATTCATAATTTTCCATCAACTCTTTTTCCAATACAATGCCCTACGATAAATCCTATCTTTACAAACTTTATAAAGTTTAGTTGTAGTTGAAGCCTCGCTTTACGGCAGCATAAATTTGCAATGTTTTAAGAGATCAACGGATACAGCCAAAATTAAAATATGCATTAGTGCAGCATGGTATGATTACTGTCCCCATTGTTTTCCTGAGGATAAAATGAATGTTAATAAAGCTAATATAAACGTAGATTTTAACACGTCTCTTTTATGTCTAATCTCTACCAGGTTGGCAGAAGAGAAGGCAGTCTTGCTTAAGCAGTGTGAGGAGAGTGTGCATGCAAAGGTTGAAGAGACAGAGCACATCAAGCTGCTTTTGGAGGAGGTTCAGCAAGAGCTGCTGTTCACCAAAAACCAGGTCTGTTTAACCAGACTGCAACAGAAACTTATTTAACAGATTGCTAATTATTTGTTATTTTTATCTATTTAAGTTAATTTCTTGTTCACACATTGTCATTTCCTTTAGAGTTGATCCACCTTTGTGGGCAATTATTAGGTGCAAAATAATCCTATGACCAATGAAAACATTATGATCAAAGTATCTGTGATCAAAGTTACTTGACTAGAAGAGTATCATGACTGAGTATTAGGTGTTATTCTTTACTTTTGTCTTAACTAGTAGATGCCTAAATTGCTTGCTTGCTAAGTTGCACCTTTTCATGGTCCAGGTCAGTTCCACAGAGCAGTTCTTAAAGGTCCAGGAGCAACTGGGAGCCGAGTTGCAGAAGCAAATTAAGGAACTTACTGACAATCAAGAGGAACATAAAAAGATGTACGAGAAAAAATCAGAAGAGCTCAGACTGTTAGAAGAGGAACTGAGGGATCAGCAGGCCAAGACAGATGAGAAGGAGAAACAGCTCAGAGAGGCTGAAGCTCAGATTTTGTCTGCTGAGAAACAAAAAGCTGAGTTGGATAATGTAGTGCATGATATGAAGAAAGAAGCTGAGGTAAAATAATGTTTGATTTTAATTTGTTATATTATGTTGCTTTGTTTTGTTTTATTCTTTCCTTTTTTGCAGTTATTTTCCAGTGTATGAATACAGTCTTTTTCTGTGTACATATTCACTTGGTAAATCTGTTGCCATTAGTCCTTTAACACTGTTCAAGTTTCATGCAAAAATAACTGTAGATGTTTGAACACAAACATCAGTCTTTATTCTATTCTTCTTCCGTTTCTTATTAAGATCTTCCAGCATGTTCAGACTGAGAAGATTAACCATCTTCTGGAGCAGATAGCTTCCTTAGAAGAAATGGTAGCTGCGAACAAAGATGCAGCAGAGAAGCTTCCAGTTTTGAAGAATGAACTAGATGTGATCAACCGAACCCACGCTGACCTGAAAAAGTCTCTAGAAGTTCTTGAGAAGAGCCACTCCTCCGCTATTGAAATCAAATCTAACTTGGAGAACACCCTGACAGAGAAAAGTAACCTGGTGTCTGCTTTGGAGAAAGAGGTAAAAGAGCTCACAGAGAAGATGATGAAAGAATCAGAGAGTCACGGTTTAGAGACACAAAATTTCCTCAACAAAGAGAAGAACCTTAAAGAGCAGCTTGAAGCAGCTAAGCAATCAGTAACTGCTACCAAAGCAGAGTCAAGTTCTCGTCGAGAGGAGATCAAGACAATGAAGAAAACTCTGTCTGCTGCTTCACGCGGCTTGGAAGAGAGAGACAACACAATAAAGAGTCTGAAGGAGAAGCAAAATGAAGCAGAGGCAGAGCAGGCCAAAACTTCAGCTCTCTTGAAGGAGAAGGTGGTTGCCATGAACAAAATCAAGGTTGGTCAGTGATTTATTCTCAGTTATGTCTTGAATTATGTCTTATATGTCTACAATCTTCTAACATAGATTATAAACTGTATTATACTGTATATCTTCTTTAGGATATTTTAACAAAGTATGATATAGTTAACTCATTCTTCATTGAATTATTCACATGAAGGTGCAGCTGGAGATGCTGCAAATGGACCTGGAGGACAATGAGACAGCCATGAACTCTTTTGAGAGTCAGGTGGAGGAGCTGAAGGGAACTATAGAGTCACTGGAGGCCCAGCTTGTTCAGAACAAGACCCAGATGTCTGACATGGAGGCCATGCTGGAGGACAGCAAAGCGCAGGTAGAGCCAACTGTCTTTACACAAGTCTGTCAAGTTGTCTGTGGGTGTGGGTGTTTTTTGGTTATGTTTTTTCTTCCTCCCATTAATTCTATAAAGCTCAGGCCCTACCCAATTGGCATCATCTTTACCATAAAATATCCCTTATGAGATTCAATCTGAACTGTGTTACTTTTTCAGGTCTCTGTCTTGGAATCCCGCTTAGAGGAGGTCCAATCCCAGAACTCTGTGCTGGAGACACAGTACGTCACAGCCAAGGAGGAGTTATTCGAGAGGAGCTGCGAAATAACTCGTCTGGAAGAGGATGCCATCAAACGAAACCAGCTGGAGGAGAGTGTTGCTGCATTAGAGTCTAAACTTAGTCAGATCACAGAGGAAAACATCAAGTTAGAGACAACTCTCAGGCAAATAAACAAAGACAAAGACAATAATCTAAACCAGTTTCTACAGGAGAAAAACAACCTTGAGGCTACTTTGAAACAGTTAACAGACGACCGAGTACAAGCAGAAAATGAAATCATTCAAGTGAACGCAGAGAAGAAACAGCTGGAGGACAGTTTAGACAAGCTGTCGCAGGAGAGCAAACAACTACAGCTCAACATCAAGCAGATAACTGAAGAAAAACAACAAACAGAGTCAAAGATTAATCAAACGATTGCTGAGAAAGCTGAAGCTGAATCAACCATTAGTCAAGTCACTGAGGACCTCAACCTGATATGTGAAGAGAAAATCCAACTTGAGGCTAAACTTAGTGAACTAACTTCTGAGAAAAATGATGTGGTTACTAACTTCAATCAAGTAGTTGGGGAAAAGCTTCAGCTGGAAATTAACTATAATCAGCTGACTAAGGAGAACATCAATCTACAGTCTAGTCTGAATCAAGTAACTGAAGAGAAGCTGCAGTTACAAGAAAACATTGAGAGGCATAAAAGTGAGGTGGCTTCTCTGAAAGAGGAGAATGAGTGTATCCAGCTCACGCTCCAGGCCTTTGAGCAGGAGCACAAGAAAGTAAAGGAGCAGCTTGAAATGAGGGACAGGAGGACTGAGGAGGAGAACAGTGAGAGGTACAGTATATCTTTATCTGCTTTAAAGGTTTTATTTGCCTCTACAGCTAAATGTATCGGTATCTGTTTAACTGTTTTGGCCTCAAAGTTTTAACAGTGGTTTGTAATATTAATATTAGCTGGAATGATATGTTTTATCACAGGAGTCACCAGCTTGAGGCAGAGCAGGCTGAACTGCATCAGAAGCTGGCAGCCTTACAGAAGGAGCTGACTGTGTTCAAGCAGCAGTACGAGTCACTTCTGGAGCAGGTGGACCAGCAACACAGCCTCATACAGCAGCTCTCACAATCACAGGGAACCCATAACCAAGAGGAAAAAATATACCACATGGAGTCTGAGGAGACAGTATTTAGTGGTGAGTGTAGACCAAAATTTTTGGTCTAAAAAGTTTTTTCATGAAATGCTACTTTGATTTTAATAATATATTTTATTGATTTATTTCTTTAACAGTTCCCCCAGCAGAAGCAGCAGAACAGATTGATCAGGAGTCAACATTTGATTCAAGTACAAATACTGAATCACTTCCAGTAAAGGAACAGCTGAGCACCACGGTGCCTGAACTGGGTGAACTTCCTCACCAGTGTGACGAAACATTCTGGTACAATGAGTTTTGTACAAAGAACAAATACACAACTATATGCTTATATTATTATACGTTAAATGTGTTTTTATTATGGGATATGTAAATCTAATTCCCTTCTACCCTGGTAGTGAGACTGAGCCGGTCTTAAAGGGAGAGCAAAAGATAATCCAGGAACAGTTAGAGGAGGAGACGCAGACATGTGTGGCTGATGTAGAGGGAATGAGGAGGAATGAGGAGCAACAACTACAGCACCAAGAGCGACCCTTAGATGAGGTAGAAAACAAATACTACAGCAATATGTTTGTCTTCACTCATTATGCTGTCATTGTTTTTAACTCAGAGTTGGGGATACTGGCCTTATTGATTTGTTGTTAACAATTGATATTTCTTTTGAAAGGAATTTTCAAACGCCATGTTAGCATTTTCTCTCAAAAGGTTTAATTTTTTAATCACAACTGATCTTGGGTGTCAGTCTTCATGACCCTTTTATTTTGTCTTCTTTCCTTCAGGTTCTTGAAGACGACAGTTGTTCCAAAGATGTTCCTTTAGTCGTCAAAATGCCTCGACCCATGTCCTCTTTGAGTGAGACCAAAGAATCAAAATCCTGTGGTGAGGAATTCAATGTTGCTCATAACTGCAGCTGCAGCTAGAATGGCACTTAGAGAGCGCAGACCTCTGCCAAGTTTGGTGTAATTTGGTTCAATACTTTTTGCGTAATCCTGCTGATAAATAAACTGACAAACAGAAACAGATGTAAACTTAACCTGTTTACTGGTTCACACTCAACACATACTTTAGACTCATGATTCTTCTAGCTATAATCACGGTGATGTTTAATTTTCAGTGGGATCCGATTTTTTAAAACCCTTTTCCTTTTAAAATTAGTATAAGCATTCCCCTTTATTTTATGATTTGAGTAGAGCAGGCCGGACACTTTGCTGAATTTAATGTTTTTCCTTTTCAGACTATATTATTTATATATTTATCTATTTAACCTTCATGTATGATGTTTGATTAACCAAGGTAAATTCAATTTTTCTCTAGAAACGGGCTCACCCAGGGGACAAGATGAACTCACCCTGTGCAAGGAAATAATCACAAAACAAGAAAATCAACTCCAGACTCTGCACTCAGAGTTTTACCTGTTAAGCTCTGAACTAGCACTGAGAAAAGACCTGACCTCCAAACTGGAAGTCCAAGTTCAAAACTTGGAAAAGAAAGTTCATGCAACAGAGGAGGAGGCACATGGTGCAGCACATCAACTGAACGCTGCTCTGGGGGAGAAAAAAGACCTTGCTGAACAGGTAGGGGGAAGAAATTGCACAATGCCAAATATCACATCCATGGAATTCTAGCAATAGCATTTTGTATGAGTGATACTAATGCTGTGTGCTCATTTTTAGCTTGTGCAGCTGTTGGAGGACAAGGAGACATTAACTTTACAGCTCCAAACAGCTAAATGCCAGCTGGCTGATGTTATAGAGATGCTGGAGGGACTGGAGATGGCCAAAGGTAACTATCCTCCTATCTTACTGCATACGAAGAAGTAATTTTAGAATTTCACATATTAATGATTTTAAACCTGAATCTGAAACAAGGTGCTAAATACCTAGTGAATGTGGCTGTGAATGCCTACAAGTAAAATGCAAGCATAGTGCATGTTTATACTTTTAAAACCAGCTTAAATTTGTTGGCACAGCAGGATTTATAAACAAATACAGTTTTTACAATATTTTTATTGATGAGATGGCTTAGTATTTTTGTTTTTTGTTTTTTGTTCTGTAGGTGGATGGGATGAGAAATTCCTTCAGCAGGAGAGTGAGTTAAAGAGGGTTCGCTCAGAGAAAGCTAACCTGGAGCAGCACATTCTGGGCATGGAGTCTGAGCTGGAGACCCTACAGGAGGAGAGTACCAGACTAAAGGATGAGATGGAGTCCCAGAAGAGGACTTGTTCAGGCATGGAGCAGCAGATAGAAGCACTCATGACAGAGGTGAGCAGAGCTGCAGATTAAAGTAATGTATTTGTAAGGGATAAATTAATGCACATGTATTGGGAATTTATTGATTAGAGTAATATTTTTCTTTTTGCATAAAAATGACAAAACAACAAGACCTTAATGAACATGACCTGTTTTTTTTAAGGCTACTTATTCAGCGTGACATAACTTTTCTAAATCATATTATTTCTGCAGGCGAGCCAGCTGAGATCCGAGCTTGTGTCCTGCACTGAGGAGCGAGATGAGCTGAACCAGTCTTTGGGACAATGGAGAGAGAAAGTTCGCAGTCTTGAGAAGACAAACTGCGACACCAGAAACTTAATTTCCATCCTGGAAGATGACATCAGAGCAAGGAGGAAGGATTATGAAGCCCTGCAAGGCAACATGGAGAAACTGAAGACAGAGAGGCAACAGGTACTTAAAGTACATGCAAAAATCGAGAGAGGGGGGTTGAGTTGAGTCTGGAACTTGTTACATGACACATTACTAGCCAAGGTATACTTTCACTTAGATGTAACCTACACTGATGGGTCCTTTTGCTTTTTCTTTTGATTTTCAGTTCAGGGTGTAGCTACATAAATAAGAACAGAAATGCCTCTTTGATTGTGTTAGCTAAAGACATAATAGCTCAAAACATATCAATGCATTCTAATGTCTAGTTATAGTATATCTAGACTATTAGTTTAATCCATGTGAGCAATATGTCCTCTGTTTACTGATTGTTGATGTTTCAGTTTGTGGGGTTTTTCCTCTCTAACTAAAAGTCCACTCCTTTTTTTTTCACCAAAGCTGTTTGAGCAGATTAAGTCGCAGGAGCAGGCAATCTTTCAACAGAGTGGAGAAAGAGAGGAGCTTATTGGCCATCTCACCCAGATGAAAGAAGACCACACCTCTGCCAATCAAAACACTGAATCTATGGTCAGCAAGATACAGGTGAGGGGGAAGTTGGATACAAAGCATGTTATTGTATGTTGTACGTTATCCCAGTCATTAAATGGATGTTTTGTTTTTTGTTCAAGATGGCAGTCTGTGTTTCACTTTAGTGCTTTAGTATATTAATAGAGTGGTGGAGTCCGTCAGATGGTTCACTCAGTTTTCTTGCATTGCTTCAAGGAGTGTCTCACACAATGTGTTATGATAGGATCTAACATTTCACTTAAACCTCTGTTGCATACCATCTGCTCAAAATAATGCCATTAGACTACATTTAAATGGGCAATTTATACTGTTTGAAATAAATGGATGTAGGTCTTGCACCCCTTACACCTAGGATCCTTTAAGGAGCAGAAAATGATGAATTGTAACTCTTCTTCAAGTGGTTTATCCTCCCTTTTCTTCCCCAAGGCTTTAGAGGGAGAAGTGAGTCGTCTTTCACAGTCTCTAGAGTCCTCGCTCCTGGAAAAAGGAGAGATTGCCTCTCGTCTGAACTCCACGCAAGATGAGGTCCAGCAGATGAGGACTGGTATTGAAAAGCTTCAGGTCCGCATTGAGTCAGATGAGAGAAAGAAAAGAAAGATGGGAGAGCTGCTCAAAGGTGACACCTCATTTCTTTGGAAAAACGTGACCCCTTGAGTCTTGTGATGTGTTGGCCTAAATGTGACTTTGTATCATTGTAGCTGCCCAGATAAAGTCAGACTCACTGCAAGATCGCATTGATGCCCTGGAGCGAGAGAAGGAAGATGTAGAGCAAAGTCTGGAGGAAGCTGTTCTAGAGGTATTCTGTCAAAAAAAAAAGACATACATACTGTACATGTTTCTTAGAGCAAGACAGCTATTTCTTTCACTGTTGTAATTTATTTTTGCAAAGAATAAATTCGAGGGGTTCAATTTTTTAAAAAGGGTTAAAAATTTGTCCACATTCTAATAAATGCATATGTAATATTATTTTACACAGGCTGAGACAGCCAAAGCTGAGCTGGAGGATGAGAGGAGAAAGGTACTTTATTAATGATTTGTGTTTAGCTATTTGACACCCTTTCCTGTGTATGTGATGTTTTTATTTTATCTTGTAATAGTGCCCAGAACCTAGAAATACAGTATTTTTCTATCAGGTTTTCCTTTTTTATTTATATATTTATTTATTTATATTCTTTCTCTCTTGCTCTCACCCCCCCCACCCCATCCAAATTTTTCTCTTCCACTCTTGGCTTGTCTCCTTTCACAAACTCTGCTGCTGTCTGCTTTGAACCATCACCCCTCTTAGGTTGAAGAGGAGAAGAGGAATCTCACCGGGAAACTATCAGAGCTCTCTGCCATGCTTGAAAACCTAAAATCTGAGAAAGAACGTATGGAGAGAGAGTTGGAAACGAAAAAACGAGAAATTGAGGAACTGAAGGCCACTAAGGAGGAGTTGGAGAAAGGATTTGAGGAGGCAGAGGTAGACAGAAGAGAAGAAGAGGAGAGACAGAAATACAAAATGGAAAATCTAGAGAAAGGGATGAGAGAGGAAGCAGAGAGAAAAATAGATGACCTCCAGGTGCAGCTGGAAGCCTCACGACAGAAGGAGATCTCACTTGAACAAAAGACCATCGAAACAGAAGGGGAGAAAGATAGGTTGCAGTCTCTGCTGGTAGAGTTGGAGAAAGACAGACAGTGTCTGCAGAGTTCTCTGGAGGAGTGGAAGACAGAGGGTGAGAGGCTCAGCTCTGAGAGAGACGAGTGGGACAGAGAGAGAAACAACCTGAGGACCTGTATTGAGGCTTTAGAAGAAGAAATTAAGGAGCTTAAAACACTCATAAAAGCTAAGGAGGAAGAGAGAGATGTTTTGGAAAAGGAGCGGGAGGAAGAAGCAGGTCAGAGAGAAGCCTCATTAAAATCAGTCTCATTTCTTATGGTAGAAAAAGAACAAATAGAAGGAGAAAATGGACGATTGATGAAGGAAAAAGAGAAACTGCAATCAACGTTACTCTCAGTGGAAGAAGAGAGAGATGACCTGCGCTGCACTCTTGCATCTGTAGAAGAGGAAAGACAAAAACTACAGCAAGATAAGGAGATGGCGGCTACTGAGAAAGAGAGGCTTCAATCTAGACTTTCTCTGATAGAACAGGAGAAACATGACATGCAAAAAAACATTTCTTCACTCAAACAAGAGAAGGAAAATATAGAAGAGGAGAAACAGAAGTTACAGGTTGAAAAACAAGAGTTGCAGTCTTCCCTTTCTTCGATTGAAGTAGAGAAAGAAAACCTTTGCTCAGCTCTGTCTGCACTGGAAAAAGAGAAGCAACGAGTTGAGGAAGAGAGAGAGAAACTTGCAGAGGAACAAGAGGGCCTCCAGTCTACTGTTGCTTCTATGGAGAAAGAGCAAGAGACACACAAATTGTCTGTCATACAGTTCAATGAGCAGGTACACACATTCAGAACACACATCCAGATCTAAGCTTATATCCATCAATTTCTTTGTCAGCTTAAGTACCTTCTAGACCCACAGTGACCCACACAAAGTTGCTCAAAATGACACAGTAATGATAGATGTGAGATTAAAATATTTAATTCATTTTAATTCCACATGATGCAGTCTCACCACTTTGCTCTGTTCCTCCCCTCTAGATGTCAGAGCTAAAGAATCGTGCCACTCGTCTTTCCAAAGAGAGAGACTCTGCTCTAAGCAAGATGAATCTTTGGATGAAAACCTGCAAGCAGCTGGAGCAGGAGAAGCAAAAAATGTTAAACACCTCAGGTATAAACATGATTAACACCTTTAAGATTTGGTTTACCCTTAAGGTTGAAGACTATCTTCAGAGAGGGTTTTTTTTCTTTCTGTCTTCCTTTCCTACCTTTTTATTAAGCCACATTTTTGTTTCAGGAGATGGAAAGTGCAGTGAAGAGGTGCAGACAGAGGTAAACCAGCTGAAAATGGCGTCACAGGAAAAAAACAAGGAGGTGGAAGAACTTAAAGCTGCCCTTGATGGAAAAAAGAGAGAATTAGAAGAGAGGGATAAGGAGCTGGATGAGATAAAGAGTGAGTTGGATGAAGTGAACAAACTACTGGAGGAGAAGAGCACAGAGGCCGATGAGAGCATGGATAAATACTGCAGCCTGATGGTTGAGGTCCACAAACTGGAAGAGACCAACAGTGCACTGACAACACGGCTGGAACAGATTACTGCCAGTCAATATCCTAAAGAGGCTAACATCCACTCTAGTAGTACTGTTAGAACTTGCATCCGGCGCTCAGGGAGAAGGTCTTCGTCCAAACATCATGAAAAGATGCATGACAACACTCAGAACATGGCTCCTTCAACACCTCAGGGGTCACCTCCAGGGAAACGGGGTCACCATGACATCAGTGATAAAGACGGCGCCCAGGAAGCCCTGCATAACCTGACAAAGAAGATTAAAGCCAACGCAGTGAATACACAGAAACCGAGAACTGAACAGGAGGACGAGGATTTCAGGCCCGAGGGACTTCCTGAGCTGGTGCAGAAAGGTTTGTGTTGGGTGGTAATCTATTGTAGCCGCAACTCTGTCACAAAACGCATCTGGTTTGCTTTCTGTGCTTGTGTTTATTAGCGTGTGTCCTAGTTTCAGCAGCCAGACCTCTCATGTTGGGGAGATGGAGCAGGGTTAGCTCATAACTCAGAAGGGATTTAATTCTTAAATGGAATTAGGTGGCTGAGCATCAGTACCATGCTCTGCTCTACCACAATTCTTGAACAAAGCACTCAGTTTTCACTCATCATGACTTTGATTCTCTGTCATGAAAAAATTAAGTCATTGTTTTTACTCCTTCAGGCTTTGCTGATATTCCTCTGGGCGAGATGAGTCCATTTATCATGAGGAGAACCACAGTCAGGCGCTGCAGTCCTCGGCAGGCTGTTCCCACATCTGCAGCAGACAGCAAGGTGAGCGCCTAGAAGCTATTTACCTTCTCTCTCTCTCTCTCTCTCTCTCTCTCTCTCTCTCTCTCTCTCTCTCTCTCTCTCTCTCTCTCTCTCTCTCTCTCTCTCTCTCTCTCACACACACACACACACACACACACACACACACACACACACACACACACACACACACAGGACATTACTCAACTTTTGCTTCTTATCCTCAACAGCCAGCTGCACAGCTGGTACACTGTGATGTCAACATAAACAGCAAGCTTTTCAAAACAGAGAATCATATTGCAATGTACAATATATACAATACTCATCACACAGTATAGAGCAGTATTGTGAACATGGAGTCTGACTCCAGGCACAGGGCAGAAAAGGAGAAAAGAGATGAATAGATGTAATTATGAGCTGCGTCTCTGTAACTGAAGTGTATCTCACTTTTGTGTGTTTGTGTGTCGCTCTGATTGTCCTACATTTTCTGACTGTCTAAGAAAAACATTTGATAGTTTTCTGTTGTTAAGTCTGTGCCTGCATTGCTGTTAGTATTGCTGTTTCTTCTTGGTTGAGTTACAATCAGAGGTAACCATAACTCCTAGTTTCAAAATGAAATTTATGTTGATATTCCTCAATTTTTATAGAGCAAAATGTAATTGTGTTCTTTTAAGAACCAATGCAAATAGAAGATAAATTTATCATGTGTTTGCTCACTGTGTCAGCTTCCATTTATGCTGAAATACATTGGCTTAAAATATCTATGTTTTGTCACCATAATGGCAGTGATGCATTCGTACTGTTAAAAATAATGGACATGGAGTCTTTGAAGTCACCTGTTGGGAGGAAACTGAACTCTTCCACTCTATTAATTTGGCTCTCTAGGTCAGTGTGTGTAGGTCACAGGGCCCTAATATGTATATATCCTGTGGAATAATATGGCCACAGGATGTCTGGACCCCTCACACCTTTAAGTCAGCCCGGGTCATTTCAGGTCAAATGAAGTTAAGCCGTGGTGGATTTAAAGGATGTAGAGGTTTCAGGTCAGGGAGGTCAGAGGAAAGAATTCCTCACAGTCACCTGTTAGACTGCACTTGTGACTTTGTAATGTTGCCACTTACATTGAAGTGCTGCTGCCAAAGGATTTTACTTTTCTTTCATTCACAAATGTCCTGCTTTCTACTTTGTGCTTCTCCTGTTCTCTCTCGTCATCATATCATCTCTTATCTTGTTCTTTCTCCACAGCTTTTGGGGCCCACGCCCCTCGGGAGTCCCTCTGCAGACAGTTCCAACAGGAAGCATCTCACCCCGAGTGGCGAGGAGAAACCTGCTCGTCGATCATTGAACTTGCGGAAAACACCAGAGCAGAAAGAGAAACACCTTTTAAAAGAACAACCACAACAAGGAGACAACTGTCATGTTCAGTAGATTGGTGTACACACATGCATGTACACACACAGAGTCTTTCACTTGTGTTTTTTTGTAAATATATATATGCACACATACACGCCTAGATAAACTAAAGATCAACACTCCACTTTTCTTTCTTTTTTTTAAACTTTAATGTAAAGGCACACTTCAAAAGTAAAAGTAATATCCAACTTAAGCATTTTTGACACCCTTGAAGCACATTTTCTTTTCTTTCATGTTCAGGAGTGGGGGCTCTGTGTATGTAGTAGGAATTGTGTGCGTGAGTGTGTGAGAGAGAGACTTGGTAGTTTTGTTCCTTCTGAAATCACTTTCTTGCAGGAATGGTGTTTTGAGCAGTTTTAAATGAAATTGTGTCTTTGAAATGTCAGATATGTATTTCTCTCAAGTCTTTTAGAATGAATGAATCCATCACTGCTGGGAAACGTCTGAATGTACCTGCATTTCTTCACTTCAAACTGTTTATCTTTACCACTGACTCACTGTCTGTACTTAATTTTCTTTTGTACTTTTCTTTTTGTTTCTTGGTCTTTGTGAGAATTAGCTTGACCTTTAAAGATAGTAGATGATATAGTAATAACAGCTATGCTTCATCCATCTGTGTCCTGTAAAACATCAGGTAAATGCTAATGGCAGCTAAGTTTTTATAGATTTTCTGCTCTGTTTCATATTTTCTAGATCTCTTAACTGTTGAAAATAAGGCAACAAGTCTGATAAAACATTGATTTTGTTTTTACTTTTTTCTTTCTTATATTTGCAGGTTATAATGAAAACATGTCTGCATTTCATCAGTTTTTATTTAGCTGTAGATTAATGTTATTGCTCATTGTAAATAGATATTCAGGCCAAATAATGACCTGTTTTTTGGTTTTTTTTTTAACTAAACCTTTAACAACTTCACATAATGTGTGATCTCTTTGTCTCTTGTCTTTGCTTCTTATCATTTGATAAAAACCTGAAAACATTAAGTGAGACAGTATATGAGGAGTATGAGGAGTATGTGTGTACCTTTAAACAAGTACACAGTGCACTATGCCACCACAGGGTGGAGAACCTGAGCTTTATTGGATTTAGGTGTAGAATACAGTGTTTTGCAGAGATGGCAGTGACCTGCTGAGAGGGATTTGTATATGTAACAAGTAGGAAACATTTCGGAAATGTGAGAAACAGTGAGAAAAACCACAGCCATAAGAATTTTTATCCATCAGATGAGGAAATGAAATATATCTGAGACCATTTTATTTGGTCCCTCATACCGGAGCAGAGAGTAGGATGATATCAACTGAAGTAAAAGTGAAAAAAAAAAAAAACACAGCTCAAGGCACTGGGTGTATAAATTATTTTTTTAAGTATATATGTTTAGTTTTTTCACAGTCAGTTTGGAACTGGTCTTTTGGAATTTGTCAGCCAACCACACTAAAACAACTCTATTGTATGGAAACCTATTTCTTCAACAGGTAAAAGTTGAAAATGCTGATGTTGCTTTTATTGACAATTTGAGCTCAAATTTTCTACAGAGAGACAGCAGAAATGGGTCGGACTGTATTTCTATTCACACAGTGAAATGACTCAATGCAAAATACTCTCCTTTCAAAGCCATGTGATGTAGGGTAAACATCATTTGTTAGTCCAAATTTTAAAGCATACCTATTTAAAACTTGCTCATTACGGAAAATAAAGTACTGTTTAATTTTATTAGACGATTGGAAAACAAGGTCATTTCCTTGTGGCGCAGAGTGGTAATCATGGGGATGTTGTTTGGCTTCATTAGGTAATCTGGCATTAAAGTGATCAGTGACCCACTGGTCTGCATCTGCCGCAATTACAAGTTATACAGTTAGGTACATAAGTGTCTAGACAGTAACACAACTTCTGCAATTTTCTCTCTGTGTACAACCACAGTGGATTTGAAATAAACAAATCAAGATGTGACTGAAGTGTAGACTTTCAGCTTTAGTTCAAGGGTTTTAACGAAAATATCACATTACCTGTTTGGAATTACAGCCATTTTTATGCGTGGTCTCTCACTTTCCGGAGCTCAGAAGCAACTGGATAATTGACTGACAGTCACGTTTCTTGTCCAGGTTTGGCCTGTTCCCTGGTTATTTCATGACAAATGATGCAGACAGAAGGTCTGGAGTGGTTCCAAGTGATGACTGCATTCATGCTGTTCATGGGAACTCCTAATATGTAGCCCAAAGAAATGATGCAAATGAAGGAGGCAATGATTAGGCTGAAAAAACAAAACAAACCCATCGGGCAGATGGCAGAAGCTGTAGGAGTGGCCAGAACTATAATTGGGTAGTGGATGATCACAATTTTTACAATGAAAAAAACCATCACAACATCCAGCCAGTTCAAGAAAACACTTGAGGAAGTAGGCACATCATTGTCAAAGTCTACAATCAAGAGACGCCTTCATGGATGTAAATACAGAGGATTTACCACAATGTGCAAACCACTGGTAACACTCCTGAACAGAGAAGCCAGATTAGACTTCACCAACCAACATCTAAAAAAGCCTGAAAAGTTCTGAAACAAGATTCTTTGGACAGATAAGACCAAGATTAACTTGTACCAGAATGATGAGAAGAGAAGAGGATGGAGTAGAAAAGGAACAGCTCATGATCCAAAGCCACCACATCATCTGTCAGACATGGTGGAGTCAGTTATAACATGGGCATGTATTGCTGCCAATGGAACTGGGTCATTGGTATTTACTGATGATGTGACTTCTGATAGAAGTAGCAGTGACACATGAATTCTGAAGTGTATAGGGCTTTACTATCTGCTCAGATTCAGCCAAATGCTGCAGAACTGATAGGATGAAGCTTCACAGATGTATGATGACCGAAAACATACGGTGAAGGCAACCAAGAGCTTCTCAAGGCAAAGAAGTGGAATATTCTTCAATGGCCAAGTTAGTCACCTGACCTGAACTCAACAGAGCATGTTTTTCACTTCCTGAAGAACAAGCAGCAACTGAAGGTGGCTGCAGTAAAGATCTGATGAAACACCTCAAGGGAGAAATCTCAGAATTTGGGGATGTCCATGGGTTCCAGACTCAAGGCAGTCACTGACTGCCAAATTTCTAATGTTGGTTTATCCAATTACACTTTGATCGCATCTTGATGAATACATTTCAAATTCCTTGCGGTGGTTTAAAGAGGCTAAATTATGAAAATTGTGTCCCTTTCCAAATATTTATGGACTCAACTGTCCACACAAATTGTACTTGCATTAGAAATAGTCCAAAATTACAATTTAACAACTTAAGAGATACATTTCTGAATCTGAGTATGAGTATTTACACACAACTGAAAAGAAGAGCTGATAGCTGAAAACAGCAATAAATATAATCTCATTCTTGCCGTTGCGCTCCATGTGTTTCCCAATGCACTGTAACTATTTCTAATCAATGATTAAATTTTGTCACACCATGTTTGCTTGCCATAGCACCCAACACAAGAACGACAGAATTCGCTAACAAAACCCGATGTCTGCTCTTCTTCCGATACCTTTCACCTTTTAATTGACAAAACAGTAAATTACATGAGTATGTCACAGCATCTACCATTCGGTGCCCTGCCTACTGACTGAATGTGTTAGTACGTACTAAAGCAACGGAAAAGTCACTGATTTAAAAGTCAAAAATGATTAGGAGCATGTTTTTTTTTCTGGGTGTACCTTTGCATGTCTGCAGATCACTGATTTGGATCAATAACTATTGATTTTCTCTCCTGGTATATAGACATTAGAATTAGATGTATTGATGCGGCCGAACTTTTGACCTCTTCTTTTTCCAGGGCCCAGCAAGGACGCTTAAACTGGACTCACTCGTCATTCATCTGTTTCTTGTTGGAGCTTAAAGAAAGCTGGACACCTGGTTTGTTCATTCATTCTCGTACATTCCCGGGTCTCTCCCTGCCTGGCAGTGGGTGAGGAAGCAGCAGGGCATGCTGGGTTATGGGAACTCAGGGAAGAGCACACAGTCACACACCTCCGAGCGGATGCAGTCCTGCTCTGGTGTCTCTGGCTGGAGCTTTTAGCGGAAGCTGCAGTGCCAGAACTAACTCTGGCCGAGGACACGGGAAATGAGGAGATGGGTCCACTGAGCTATGTTATGACTAGAACTCAGACTGGAAAGAGTGTGTGTGTGTGTGTGTGTGTGTGTGTAAGACAGACTGACTGATTGTCGATCCCCCCACTGTATGCATGATTTGTCCCATTCTTTCCCCAGCAGCACTGTGTAAGCAGCAGGAGAGTCGCTGACAGGAAGCGTCGACCAGTTTGTATGAGCGGGACAGAGAGAAAGAGATGGTAATGCTTTTTAGTTACTTTAAAAACTGGATCGTGTAAACTGCAATGTTGAAATATCACCCAAAGGTTGCTTAACTCCTGCACGTTAGGTGTAAATCGGTGAAGAAATTTAACTGTTTAGTTCATCTGGTAGAATGGCCAGAAAAACAGGGATTTTTTGCAGCCTGGCAACCCAAAACTTTTTTCTCTTTAATCATCTATAAAGTATTATTCAAATATCTATTGACCACTAATATAGCCATAAGTTAAAACCAATAAATACTTAATGAAGGGTGACATATAGAATGTGGTGCCAAAACCTGATATATATGAGGCAGGGAGAGAACTGAGAAGTCACTAAAATAACAATTCTACTACTATTGAAAGATTAACAATTAAAATTTTTGGATTTCCAGTCAGAAGTAGGCTAATAAAATTGTTAAGGACCCTGCTTATTGATTTATATGAATTATAGCCTTAACCACTAATTACATGTATAGTATTTTTTACTGCCTTCATTCCTTGTATCATTTGGCCTGGCAAGGCTTTGTCTTTAAAAAAGCACTAAAGTAATTTTTTTTCCGTGTTCATTTTAGGAGGCTGCTTGGAGGACTTACAAGTGACAGATACACTGAATTTTAGTCCCTACTATAATGCAGCTGGTCTGTTGTTAGACCCAGCCTACCTGGTAAACTCTTTCAAACTCCGTGCGACCAGTTTGTAATGCAGGCTTTCTGTTAAAAATGTATGGTAACGAAGCAAATACTGGGATAACCCCTAACCTTTTTATCAGACTTGACAAAGCTCCACTAGTCAAAGAAAACTTCATGCAACTGTTTTTACAGGATGAGTGGTACTCCGTGTGACTAGTAAATTGAAAATGTGTGGAATGGCCCTTTAAAGTGTACCAAATTAGCAAATGCAACCCGAAAGGATACAAACTCCAAAAAGGAACATGGCAAACCACAGCTGTAGTCATCCAAGGCCTCAAAATCTGGAAATTTTCCTGTCGCTTTGTTTTTGTCAGCTGTGATAGAAATACTTAAGCCACACCGATGCCTTGCGTCCGTGGACGGTTCAGTGAAGCACATGTCCTGCTGAAGTGGTGGGAAAAGCAGATCATGTGGTTCAGTTTTTTTGCTGTCTGTCTGTCCATCTGTCTGTCTGTCAGGGGTAACTTGCCAACATGTGTTTCTTCTATGGTAAAAGAAAGCAAGGCTGGGAAAACTGAGAGAGGAGGAGCAAGAGAGGATGAGCAACGATCAATGTAAAATTTTAGAGGGAAATGAAAGAAAGACGCGCCCGAGAACCCGACTGTGTTGGCTTGACTTCACAGCGCAGCTACTGTGTGCCCCCCTGCACTCACTGCCTCCTCTTGGATGGAGATGTGACGTTCAATTACACACAGAGTAGCAGCTATTTTTGATAACCAGCGTCCCCAGGCTTTTTTTTTTTAACAGCACCTTTCTAGCAAAGAGTTGCCTCTACATGCACGGAACTAAAATTAGAAACCATTAGAACAGAGTCAACATAAAGGCCACTCGAGGCTTCAGTTCATCTGACTTCTGTAGTCGCAATGTTTAGAAACATTAACCCCCCTCAGGGAAATTACTTTCAAAAGACTCATATTGAACAAGGGCACGACTGAGGAGGAGGATCTAAGTGGTATTAATATAGAGCTGTGGCAAAAAGAAGATAAATACCAGTGATCTCTGCTCCATCAAGCCGCAACTGAGTTTTCAGTTACACAGACTTTTACTTACAAAAACTGAGATTTGCAAGCATTTTAGAGTCTTCACTATCGCTGTGTAGGATGAAGACACCAAGCAGAGATACACAGTGTCTGAGTTAAGATAATAAAAGAACGTTTGCATGTGACATGAATGCTGTTCTCTGCTACTGAAGAAAGTATGGAAGAACCCTCTGAGGTGTTGATTCAGCAGGATGAATGAGGGGTCATTGAGGTTGTTTCTCAGTGTTTTTCCTCTTAATGGGTCCTTTCACCCTATTACAAAATCATATTTTCTGGATTCTCCCTTTATTTTCCATGGCATTAAACCATGGAATTGTAGATAGTTTTGGTTGTATTTGCTAAAGTGTAAGATCACATTTGCTAAGATTTGTTTATTTGTGGTGCTCAAAATGTCCAAAATTACACATGAAAAATCTATAAACTTTCTTTTCAGAAAAAAAACATCCCTTTTTCTGGATAATCCACAGATTTCACTTTTAACCATTTGAGATTGAATTTACAAGGTAAATAGTGAAAACAGCCCCCAGTTTTTTATGTATTTTTTTTTAATTCATCCATTTATTCAGTCCTTTATTGGTGTGTAATTTGAATAAAATGACCCTTGAATGTGTCCTATAGCAGAATATTGAGCATGTGATCAGTCCCATTGGTGCAACCTCCCAAAAGCCCACATTAAAGACCAGAGGACAGACAAGGTGCTATGGCAAGCAAACATGGTGTGAATGGAGAAAACACAAAGGCTTTTACATGTATTTCTAAACAACTTGGGTGTAGAAGCCTGCATCTATCTCAGATTTTTTTATTTTTACTGATGATCCAACCACCCTCAAACCAAAAGCAAGGGCAACTGACCTAACAAGTGATACCATAAACATCTCCAGTTTCCACTTGTATGACAGATTTTATTCATGCTATGCCCGACCTCATTGTTCCAGCCCAGACAACAGCACTGCTGGTTCCATGAGGTCGGGCCTTGGTTGGCTGAACAGGCCTTTAAAATGGTGTACATGTCATGAGCCAGTGCACTGTATCTGTCTGCCGGTGTGCTGTTGATTCTGGTCTGTACTTCCTGCTTTGATAACTTTACCTCACGCATCATAAAACCGGCTGCCACTGGCCAGTCACACTCATCAGACCACTCTATCATCCAGGAAGTTTAAACATGAGTAATTACTCAGTTGTTCAGCGGCTGTGAACTGTGGGAGAGAAGAGAACATACTGATCAATGTGCTTCCTAATACTCATAATAAAGCAGTTAAAGTTATGTCTGGCGATGGTGAGAGTGAGTTGTCATTCACTTGACAACTCCTGACAACTTAGTTTAATATTATGAGATGTTTCTGTATAACATTTCATATTCATGACTAAATAAGCAAAGTTAAAGTTTGGGGGTAAACAAAAATACTTGGTTACTATTTATTAAGAATTTAATTTGTACAATCACCAAACTATCCTCTAACCGTCCTCAGACTTGAATTCAAATGTTACAATATCTTAATGGGTTTATGGAAGTGCAGTCAAGCTGCTTATGTGAAATAACCAAGTTGTTATGTTTTTTGCAGAGATACGTGTGTTCATGATGGACCTAACTGCTCAAAGTAAGAAGCTGAATTAAAAATTGTTTTCAGCGGTTTTAGAAGGCAAATCAAACTCTCTTTTGAGATGGTTTGCACGATTAAAATTCTGGGTGAACAGATGGGCAAACTCAGGTATCAGAAACCGAACAAAAATGAATTTCAAGTTAGTTTCATGACACCACCATGCAGCTGTTCCTTCCATATCTGACCTTATCTTTATACTCATGTCTTTCCCTCAGTTCATCCACCCTTCAACCCTGCCTCAACCACCTCACAAAGGTACTAAGATTTTCTATCGCTACATACCCCCCATTAGCATAGAGTAAACAGTAAACAGCTGTTTACTCACCAGTCTAGAAGAAACATTGTGAGTATAGCATCAAACTTCATTCCTTTACTCACCAAGAGCTGTTTCCAGCAGTGGAAAGCAACACCTTGTTTTGCAACTAATTTCATCACTTCTTTTATTCTACTTAAGTTAGCGTATTAACCAGCTAGACCTGGCCCAACCAAGTAGACCTGGCCCGGCCCATTAGACCTGGGCCAACCCATAAGACCTGGCCCAACCAAGAAGACCTAGCCCAACCCACTAGACCTGGCCCAACCCACTAGACCTGGCCCAACCAAGAAGACCTGGCCCATCCCATCAGACCTGACCCAACCCATTAGACCTGGCCCAACCCACTAGACCTGGCCCAACCCACTAGACCTGGCCCAACCCGCTAGACCTGACCCAACCCATTAGACCTGGCCCAACCAGCTAGCCCTGGCCCAACTAGCTAGACCTGGCCCAACCAAGTAGACCCAGCCCAGCCTGGCGCTTTTCATTCTGCCAGAGCAAGTCACTGTAGCATCCAGGCTGCTCTGGAGAAGTAGCGCTGCTAGGAGGCCATATAATAATCGCTCCTGTTGTTTGTTTGCCTCCTGTTGTTTCACTTTTCACATTGCTGAAGTGGGATACAGGTGCACTATGACGTTACTGTTAGGTTTGGCTACGTCTGTAACAGAGGACACTTCTGATCAACTACACTCATCTGTGATGCTGGATGTGGTCTAACTTACACTAGATATTAAACTTTTAACCAGAATAACTACTGTAACACAAACAAGCTTTTCAGCCAAATGTTAAGTTACTCTTTAAGTTTTGACACAATTGTAGATGCTGCAGTATTTTTTAGTGGAATATACAGCCCTATTATACTACTGAAGTAAGAGATAATTCAACAACTCTTGAGTTTAAATTTCTTTTGCAATGGAGATAGAAGTGCTTAAGATCTATCCTGTTTTTTTTCATTTGGGAATTTCTATGAGGAAATGTTTTGTACAAAAATAACTGATCATAGCATGTAAATTCTTCTTCTGGATATACAACACTAACAGGAAAGTTCAGGCACTTTGAATAAAACAGAAAACACTGAAAGAATTGAAAATTGGTTTATTCTCAAGTCATAAATTGTACCAAAATCTTTGTTACATTGTGTTTCGATCAGCTCTAAAGACATTGTTATTACATTGTGTTCTCCCAGTCTCACATCAGTGTAGAAACATACAATATAGAAAAATACAGTTTTCATGATCAGTTTTAAAAAGAATTAACATAACTAGCACATTAGCAGAAAATGAAAAAGTCTTAGAGTTAGTTTGATTTTAGCACAGCTAAAAAGATGATTGTATAAAAAGTTCATATGTTTGCAAACAAACTGAACAGCAAAGAGAGAAGGCAACTTTAGATCAACCAGCCACTACACATTGTAACACCACTATTGTTTCCATTCAGTGTTAGTACTGAACCATACAGACTCTGAGTTAATGCTGAGCTAAAAAAACAAACAAACAAACAAACAAAAAAAACCCATCACTATAGTAAAAGTTAAAAAAAATAGGACTTTTCTGATCTTTCTTTCAGTTCGGTTCAGAATGTCCAGTGGGCATCTAAAGGACTATTTAGCACAGTCAATAAAAGTAAAGGATCCATATCACTTCTCACAGATGCCAGTCAGGCAAGACTGGGGAAAAAGGACTGATTTATTCTAGTTCAGGTATGAGGTTTTCACATGCTGCTCCTACCGTATTATTGGAACCATATAAAACTCCTGGCTGCACTACTGACTATTTCTAGTTGTCTTTGTCATTACATTCATTTGCTTAATCCAAAGCCCTCTGAGTTAATTCTGAGAGGCTCAGACATAAATTGGTTTCACACTCCCTGTGTATGTGGGCAATAGTCCAAGGGTTAAAACTTTATGTGTTAAACTGTGTACTCGCCACTAATGCCACATAAAAACAAAATCGAAGCCTTCTGATTGGATGGACTGGTTGACTGTAGAAGCAAAAGCATGTTGTTACGTTCAAAGGCTGTTAAATCAAAGTGCATTTTCAATGGCAGGCATACACACAAGGAAGAAATCCCTGTGTGTGTGTGTGTGTGTGTGTGGGTGGGTGTGTGTGTTTGTGAAAGCTGGGTGTTAAAACTGAATTTATTCTTGCACTGTAACTATGAATCTTTCATGACCTGTCAAACAATCCTATCTCAGCCGAGCAAAAACAAGTGGTTTGATTTGTCTAGACTGAATTGATTAAATCTTTTTGATATCATATTCTCTGGGACATCAAACTTATGGCTGTATGAGAGATAAAGATTAAAGGGTTTTTGCATGAAATGTTGTTACACATGTGGTTGTTCAACTCAGAAATAGCATTCACTATCAGTTATAGTACCTTTGGGTTGATCAGCAGAGCATTAATGTTTGCTGAATATAGTACTCTTACAGTCTGATAGGATTATTAATTATTATAAAGCTTACATAGATAAACTTTGTAATGGCTGACTAACCCCCTCGAAGGGGCACTGAATTATTCATATGTTACTGCCACTAAAAAAATAAAGTCAAGCCTGCAACAGTCCACTTACATGATCCACTGATCCGTAAGAATTATATTATCATTGAAAACACAAAATATTAGATAGATGAATATGATCCCTGGTAGTTCCAGGCCCTGTTAGTTCCAGGCCAGTAGAACATTATGAATGTGAATGACTGATTTCAATCTGTCACCATAAGACATAAGACATTCATTTTCCTCAGTGAAAGAAAACCAAATTAGAGAACAAGAAATATGTATCTTGGAGATATATGGAATTGCTGCAAATGAACACTTGTTAAATCAGTGGTGCTTGGCCTCGAGGGCAAAATTCAAGCACGCAAACAGTTTGACAGATCTCCTCCCAGATCCGATCAGTGTGTGCAGTTCTTTAGAAACTATGTCCAAAGTCAGAGATACAGGCACTTTGAGCACTTTAAACCACACGTGCCTTCTGCCTCTTCTCTAAAACTGAGAAGAGCTAGTGGCAAATACCGTATGTAATGATGCCCTCCATCAAAACTATGTTAACATGACAACAATAGTTACAGTTATAGTAAAGACTTACTACACTCTGAATTACAGGACTGTAGGACTAACATGTCTGCCACTGAAAACCTGAGTGGTCAGACACTTTTAATTATTGGCTCTTATCAGAAGCTACCCTTCAGTCCAAAAACTACAACTAACTGTTTAGTTACTCAACAACAATAGTGTTATTATAGTATAATATCATAGTGAATAGTGGGAAGGAAATTTTACGTTGATTTAAAAGATAATATTTGTCATACATTAACAGCAAAAAAGTCATGGCTTATACTTGTTGTTGGTAACAATAATTATTTAAACTAAACCCTTTGATTATGTTAAAGAAAAAGATCATATAACAGTTCTTATGTAACATTATCCTTCTAAGTATTACAGTGGTTTGTTAAAGTAAAGCTAATTTATCTGAGCTACTCTAAAAACAGTTCCAGTGCTATCAAAATATATCCACTTATTTCAGTAAATTATAACTGTTAGAATTAAAAACAAAGAGTTTAAGAGTGTAAACCACAAAGGCTTTTAAGTTTCATAATTTAAATGAGCTTTGGTACAGCAACTGTAGTCTTTTTCCATGTGTGAAATCATATAAATAGTCTAAAGTTAAAGACCAGCTGTATAAAGTCCACAGAGATTTTCTGTGCTCAGAGACTGTAGCTTAAGCAACAGTGCAATCGTCCATGAGCCTCTGCTCAATCTCGTCTGTAGTTCAAACAACATCACACCAGACCATCTTCAAAATCTCAGTTTCCATACATTCGGCAGTCATTTAGCAAAAAATCTGCCTCTCCAAATCGTCTTTGTAGTTAAGCGGCATCGTCTCTAAATGTTAAAATTCTGATATCATCAAATCCCACCATATCCAAAAAAGGGTAGGTCCAACAAAGGACCTACCACCCCACCCTACCCCAACCTCAAGGAAAAAAAGGAAAAAACTAAACAAAAAATTGTTCATAATTCCAAAAGCTGTGAAGTAAAAATGTACCCTAAATTGTTAATGTGGAAAATATTGAGGTGGTGCAAACACAGACAGGCACCTTGGACATTCCACTAACTTTTCAATATTAGGTCACTAATTGCTGTATTTTTATGTGTATACACACATATATATATATATATATATATATATATATATACACACACTACATTGAAAATGTTACATTTTTTTGTCCTTTACCAGGTTTTAACTGCTAACTGACAAACTGACTTTGTTCCGAGCGTTAAATGCAGTTATAGATAAGATTTCTTCTTGCTCTTTATTTCACCACTGGGATGAGGGTGGTGAGGTGAGAAAGGTGTCCTGTTGCAGAAATCAGCTTGGGTGTTGTCGAACAAGGTTTTAACGATGTTTATGCTTGAGTCACAAGGTACCACATTCTCATTATTACTTGATTACTGTGAATAGAAACAGTTCATTTGGTAAAGCAACTCTGGTCTCAGCACTGTTGCCATCAGTGATGACCAATGGAAAAGGTCTTGGAAGGATCTTGAAAGGGGCTGGCCATCGTATTTCTACTTGAGGTGTTCAATGATTGCAATATCTCCTCTCTCTGGGTCCAAACCATTCATGAATAAACTGTTGTTTCTGGCAAGAGGTGCTGTCAAGCCCTGCAGCCCGGCCTCCTTTTCGTTCTTGTCCCGTTCATCGTTGACATTGACTGGAACAGTCTTCTTGGGCAGGGTGAGTTCAGGGGCGGGGCTAAATCCCAGCTCCGAGGACAGTTTGCGCTTAATTGATGCTGCACGTTGGAACTTATCATAGATCTCGACGCTGACACGTCGACGAGTTTCTTTGAACTCTGCTGAGACGTTTGCCGTCCACTCCGCGGCATGAGCTCGGATCTCTCCCACCTGCAAGAAGAGATGTTTAAGGATAGGTTGAATCCTTGGAACTGTTAA
The DNA here is from genome assembly GCA_016859345.1 of Istiophorus platypterus. Classification (NCBI taxonomy): domain Eukaryota; kingdom Metazoa; phylum Chordata; class Actinopteri; order Istiophoriformes; family Istiophoridae; genus Istiophorus; species Istiophorus platypterus. Next base: position 19,523,043 of record CM029118.1, read on the forward strand.
ACAAACAAATTCTGCTTTTATGACAGTGTCAGGTAAATGGCTAAAATACAAACTGATATAAAGAAAAGACGAAGCTTTGGAATGATATTTAAAAAAAAATCATTAAAGGTCCTTTTTTGTTGGTTTTGTATAGTAAAGGTTATTCACATAACATTACATTATTAGCATAACTTCCTTTCCAGGAACTTAATGGGCAGCTATTTGTTTCTGTTCACTACACTACAATGTGAAGATCATCATGCAAAAACATAAAGCTTTGTTGAAGTTTTCCATTAAAATAAACAGTCTCTTAACTTTACGCTATTTGACAAAGTTAAATAGTTTCAATCCAGCTGTGAATGCTCTGAAAACTCTACTTATTGGTGCATTCATGGGCACTCCGGCATCAAAGACTTGCCAGTCTATGACCAAATCACATTATCCCTTTTATGATATCCATATTTCTCTGTTTTTACCTCTTGTCCTATGAGTATGATTTTTTTCTCACAAGCTGGCTATAACTCATAAATCTGTGGTATGGTCCTTTGATGATCTAGTATAAAAATAACTTCTCAATCTGGAGATTATCAGTATTTATAACAAATTGCTTGAATAAACAGAGTGAGATTTGGAGAAAGAGGGAAGTGAGGAGTGACAATGTTATTGACCAGGAAGTCAACAACATTACACTGAAGCAACATAGCTGCAACTAAATTGGACCGCACATTAACCAGCCATAGGAAATGTGACAAGATCACATACACAGCTATACACGTAATGTAAGTAAATCCACTTTGTCTCCTGGGTAAATATAAGGATAGACATGCATGTAGACAGACAAATAAAGAAATGGCAGACTGAGATGGAGTCTGATGGCAAAATCTGTGGTAGCACAGCAGGACTTCCGCATTAGAAACCATGGCCAGCATTAGTGAAAACAAACAGCTACTGCTGCAAACCAGAATCATTTCAAATAATTCTGTTTAATTACTGGGTACACCTTGTCATACCATTATGTTCTGGCCAAAGATGCTTGTCTTGTCCCCGTAAACTCTTGTATGAGAAAATGTTTGTTGATTATGGACATGCTAAATCTGTGACCATTGTTCTAGAAATACGCCTCCAGGTTTTTCATCCTGTGAAATCGCCCACATGTTCCTTTTTGGTAACAAGTAAATTTATCTGTGCAACCTATATATTATATTGCGTTTGGATGAGGACATCGTCACACATCCAAATGATATCTCTCTCTCTCTCTCTCCCTCTCTCTCTGCATATGTGTTTAGGTGGCAGAGAGTCAGTTATATTAGGAAATAGTCTCATCATTGAAATTAAGTTAAACAGAGGGCAAAAGTTGAGGCAGGGACATGGCACTGTAAAGGATTAGCCTTTATAACCTGTGAGTCAATATACTGAAGAAAAGAGACAAAGAGACATAGAGTTTGGAATCATTTACATCAACAGATGAAGAGATATATCATAAAAGTGACATAAAAAGTTGTAAAACAAATGAGACAAAGCCACTGAATGAAGGAGCAGGTGTGACCCGCCAGTCTCATACCTCTTCTTTTGTCCTCTTGGAGATGACTCTCAGCCAGTCTCCTATCATGCTGAGGATGGCAGCAAAGTAGGCAAGTCCCACCAGAATCCAGAACCATACAACTGGTTTATAGTAATCTAAGTACTCTATTTCTGACCCACCTAGACATAGAGAAAAAGAGATGTTGAGTTTTTTAACACCTGATGCTACGCTGTATGTTGCAAAGATATAGAAAAATTATTCAGAGTTTAAAGTGCTTCTACCTGCTACAAAGTCCCCAAATCCAATGGTAGTCAGGGTGATGACCACAAAATAAAGGGACTCCAACGCAGACCAACCCTCAATGTATTTAAAGATGGCTGCTGGGAGTGCCACAAAGAGTAGGCAGCCAAACAACACAAACAGCAGGGTGGAGATAACCCGGATCTTTGTCTGACTGATGTCCCAGTGCTGCCGTGGACACAAAGAAAGAGACAGGCTGAGAAAAGTAGCAATATAACAGTAAATTTCAATGCTGCGACACATACAGCTGATCTGTTTGGTCTGTTTGTGATCAGTTTAAACGTACACAATGCTTCTCATTCTTTTAGTGTCTTGGGTTTCTAAAATTTCCTTGGATATGAGGAACAATTGCTGAGGCAAGCCGTATTTACAAATGGTTTGCTTCTATACTGCAACTGAACTGTCAGAGTGGCAAAAAGCAGGTGCTTGATAGAGATAATCTATTTCAAAAGTCGCCTTGTCCGGCAATGAGAATTAATTGAAATAATGTCCCAACCACAGAAAGACACTGAACATTGTTTGGAGATGACGCGTTTGTTAGAATTAACCATCAGAAAGTATAGAGGGAGAGGCCGACTTTCAATTAGACAAATATGGGATTACACTACTCATTTTGATTGTAACATGCGCAAACTTACAATGCAAAACATCTTGACTTTTAACAGGTATAATATACCATCTTAGTTTAGCATTTTAGCGTGCTAATGCTCACGGGAATGTCTCTAGTTTTGCAGGTATTCTGATATGAACAGACGTAGTTGACAAAGGCAGATTTTGACCTGATGATGGCGCTCGACGAAAAAACAAAGGGTCACCAAAATTACTAGAGTTCATCCTGTGGGGGAATTGAACATGTGACACAATTTTCTTTGCAATCCATCAAACAGTTGTTGAGACATTTCACTCAAAACCAAATGTCCTACTCATGGTGGTGCTGGAGGAAAAGTCATTAGGATTCATCCTCTGGGGACCATGAATGTCTGTACAATCATTTCATAGCAATCCAGTCTGGGCCAAAGTGGAAGACCGACTGATAATAACAGCTACAGCACCTTGTTGAAGGGAGCTGTTTTTGAAGTGACGTTGAAACAGCCAGAATGCTGTTAGTAGTAACAGCATTATTCTGTAAACTGGTCCTTTGGGTATAATAGAAAAAGAGAAGACATTCACAGTACTCACTGAGGATAATGCTGCAGTCTTACGCAATTTACACAGAGCAATAAGGCTTTCACACACACATACACACACACACACACACACACAAACATGCATACACACACGCACAATGAACTTTTGTCCCCTGTCCTCAGCCTTAATCATCATATTTATTACCAAGTCCCTCGGGTGCCCTGAGAGCAGCAAGAGGAGCAAATCATTCTGAATTACACATTCTGGATTTAAATTTCTCCTTCATTTCATTTATGAATAGAAAGCAAATTATTCACAACAGCAACATAAACTTTAAAAACCTGAAAACAAACTTTGAGCTTTGTTTGGCATCTGCAGGCTTGTTATGACACATTAATGCTGACGTTAATGACGATGACACTGAAATCATACTGAATAACAATTACAAGGAGATCTGCTCCTCATTCAGACATTTTTTTGCATTTTTAATGAGTGCGGATCCCAGAATGAGATAATGTATTTATTCAGTTTTAGTTCTGACATCAGCTGCTTAAAAACCGACCTTATTGTAGCTCTAGCTGTTATCACATGGTTGTCTAAAACAGCTCGGCCTGCAGAGGAATCTCATCCGCTACTGTATAAACACCCGTCAATAAACAAGATTTGACACAGAGGTCTAAAAGCCAAGCAGACCCTGTTACTGAAAACTGAAAATCATCAACGTTTAACTTCCTATGGGGAAACTTATGCTAAAGAAAAAATGGTGCTGCGAGGTCCTGTCAATAAATGCGTCAAACAAGGACGAGGACACATCTCTGAGGTAGCAAGTCTACCTAACAAACAAGGAGAGATAAGGTCCCTGACCTGGCTCAGCTGTCTTAACCCTACCATCCAAGTTACAACAGGTTTATGGAAAACATGGTCAGTCAAGACATGACATATATACAATGAAATGATTTGTAGTCCAAAATCACAATATCTTTAGATATATCAGACCCGTGCAAGCAAATTTGTATATCAATTAGCAGGAATTCTTAAAGTAATTTTGGATTTTTGCACCAATGTAATGATTTTTCATATTTAATGCATTTACGTATGAGCACTTCCAGAAAATTAATGATATTCCAATATAAAATAATATTAAGTTCCATATACTATGATGAAGGATTTGAATCATGTCGACCACCCTTAACACATTTTTTGGGTTAAATCAACGAATGGCACAGTAGTTAAGTCAGATGTAGGTCTTATATAAATACTGAAAGAGCTGGTTTGGATGAGAATATTGCCAAGATTGCTTTGATATGAATTATTCAGTTTTGGCTATATAAAGTTGCTGCCTGTAGTCCATAAACTTTGATGAACTCTCCTGTGTGTGTTTGAGGAATAACTGTAAATGCATGTCCACCTGTGCCCATGTGTGTGTGTGTGTTTTGGGTTTACGTGACTGTGCACATTACTCCAGACTCACCACAAACATTTTCTCCACTCTGGCAATGCCCTTGCCGAAGATGGTGCCGAGCTGATCTCCTACACCAGCCAAAAGAAAGCCGAACAGAGGGATCCCTAGCAATGCATAGATGATACAGAATATTCTCCCACCTTCTGTGTGGGGAGAGATGTTTCCAAAACCTGCAGAGAGGACAGGAAGAAGCTGAGATTTGGCATGAGGACTAGGACAGTGGACATTTGGCCTGTTATGGTGTCATAATGCTTGTTTCACACACTGTGCATCACAAATTATATACATTATGTGGGATCCTGCTAAATGGATTTCCATAAAATTTATGTTTCATTGTTTCATCGCTCTAGTCTGTCTTTTGTTGCAGTGATTGACTCAGCATTACGCTCAAATTAGCAGTTTTTCTCCCGAATGCAATTGCTTTTTTATGTCAGGAAGCAAGAGTGAATTACAACAACCAATAATGTTTATAGAGCATAGTGCTTCCAAAGAGCTGAGAAAGTAATCGATGAATCAGATCACCAAATACAACAGGACCACAGGTAAGATGAGTAATGTGTTAACAAGATTGTTTTATTAAAGTCTTATTTTTCTAAGATACCATTTTTGTCTAAAATTTTACAGATTGTACACATTTTTGATAAATTAGTTTACATTTAGTTTTCTAGTGTGTGTGTTTGTTTTTCAAATTCTTTTTGATGTGGTTGTCTTAAAAATTTAGGTTTAGATATAAAATGACAAAAATCCATTTTTTTAGTGTGGGTTTTTTTGTGGTTGAGCCTTTTCCAGCATCGTAAGAGTGGAAGAATATTGTGCTTAAAGACATGACCATCCACTGTGCAGAAAGCGAGGTGAGCGTAATGAACACATACACACACATACAAGCACAGTTTAAATATATGGTCATGGGGATGATAATGGGCACAAGTTGCATTATATCCAGGAAGCAGATGTAGAAGCAATGACAAAGGAAACTCCTTCCACTTTTCACAAGTCATGTTACATAACTGACCAACACAGCTTTGTTCAACAGTGTGCACACAAATACATAAAGCACACACTTGCAAGGACATTGCTGTGATTTTAATTCATACCCTAATGAACAATGACACACCACATAAATCGACATTAACATCAGAAAATGCAACGTTGGTTTTTTTTTTTTTTACGTAAACAGACAAATAAACATAAAGACCATATGACCATATGTGTGTATGTGTGTGTGTCCTACCAATGGTTGTAATGACAGTTCCAGCAAAGAAAAAGGCAGAGTTCAGGTCCCACAGGCTGCTATGGTTGGTCAGTGTCCCTGCAGGGTTTACTCCTGAACGGATAGCAGACACAACTTGCTGGAAGGAGAGTTAGACAGAGAGAGGTTTGTGTTCAAACTGCTGTGAGAGAGATGTATCTTCGTTCTGTTTAAAAAACACATATTGTGTTACTTTCTTGCTGCTGTAAATAATTTTTTCATGAAAAATTTAAACAGGTGCTTTTTAGATATGTGTTTCTTGTAGTGGTGCAGGCAGGATTGTGTGTTTTGCTGTTGTGTTTGCCTTTCTGATGAATTAAAGATGGAAATATATAAAACTTGAGATGACTGTGGGTGAGGCAAAAATCTGGAGCTGTCAAAGAGAATGCCTTAAGGAAATCTAGTGCAGGTGAATGTAAGAGTCTAAGAGCAGAAACAGACTTTCTGTGAAGTGACGCTGCAGGAACTGTCCATGGTGCTGAAACTGCTGCTGCTGTGCAAGCTCAATCGCAGCTATGTGTGTAACAGAAGACACCGTAAAATGATACAAGTGCACAAAACATCTCTTTATATGTGATTTTTGTTTCTTCGGTAAAGCTAAGGCCAGTCTCACCTTAACCAGCTCCTCTAGCTGGCTCTGGTTCACACAGGAGTGTCTGGACAGGAACTCTAGCTTCTGCGACAGGATGGCCAAACGCTGGGCGCTGGGAGAAAGAGGAGTGTAAGGGTTTGTTATAGAAATTTATGTATAGGAATTTTGTGCTTGGTTATCCTCTGCCGCAATTAGAGTTTGAGTTTTTCCTTCTTTATGGTGAATAACAGTCAAGACCATAAAAATTTGGACAGGAAGGAACAGGATCACAACAGAGGTAAACAGGAGCATACTGTGAGCTCAGATTCAGATTTCAGCAAACAGCGTGATAACACTCCTAAACTTACAGCCAAAGTAACGCAGAGCTTTTCAGAGTGAGGAGTTGAAACATCCACAACGTGCAAAGTCATTACCCTGAGCTCAATCCTACTGAGCAGTATTTGACTCTGTTGCAGTGAAGCTCTAGGATTTCTTTCTATGTTGATTTAAATTTATTTAAATTAAACCTGAGACTTGACACTTTAATGTAGAATCCATTATTTTATCTTAGATTGAATGTACTGAAGCTCAGAGCCTGAAGAATAAAAAAAAGTGTAACTGTCCAAATACTTACAGTCTGGACTGTATATTCATCTCCGTTTGTCTTTAATCAACTGAAGGACGCTTATTCACTTTTGTGTATTTTGCTCTATAACTGACATACCAGGTCTATTGCACCAGAGTTATTTAGTAAATATATCTGCATAGCTGTGGTGTGAAATCTTATGTTTTCCTGGATTTTGGCCTAAAGCATGTAAAGACTGAATATAAGAGGCTCAATAACTGAGCCCTGGGGGACTCCATGTTATTGCATCCACACAGATTATATGTTCACCACTCGAAACAAGGTAGCCACTGCCATCTAGATACAATGTGACCTTGAAAAGCTTGAAAAAATTGATAAGCTACATAAATAAAGATTCAATATAGGTCAACAATTATTTAATATAAAAGCATTTGCACTGCACTATGTAAAAAGGGCTTAAAAATGCAGTTTGCAGTGGTACTGAAAAAAAGCCTAACAGGAGTGAGCAATTTAAAGCTAGAAGATAGAATGTCGATAATGGGAGTATGACAGGTAAATGGATGCATGTGTCAATGGCAACGAGGCAGACAGACAGCAGATATATTTAACCTGCCTACCTCTCATGAGGCTGCTCCAGGGATCTGAAGACTGCTGCTCCCATCACCAGGTACAGAACCACCAACAGAAAGATGGCAGTCACCGTCTTCCATTTCATCACTGTGGCAACCACCTATAACACTTCAACTGATCAATCAACCCACGTTCATACAGGAGTCATACTGAAATAACCTAAAATAATGCCAAAAAAAACATTTAACAAAGACTTCTTCCCCAGAAAAAAATAATTACTTTTAAATTCTTTCTGTCTCACCTCACTCTCCTCCCGGGGATTCAGTGTGATTGGCTTTGTGGAGAAGGAGAGGCGGGGCTTGGTGTTGTGAGTGGCGGATTTAGGGTCCAATAAGTCTGGAGCTGCCACTGTCAGGGGAAATGACAAAAAATTTGCCATTGAATCTTTTCTTCTCGCACTTCTTTCCCCTCCCTACTTTGCTAGTTTGTTCCGGTCAACACATTTGGCTGTTCATTTGAAGTCTTTATAAATAAATCACCAGCAAGTCATTCGGTTGGATTTTAAATCCTAACACCAGTGAAAGCGTGAATCAAGCACAAGCTTTTAGTCTTCAGACTTATTCCTTCCATTCATGCTGCAATGCTTTGGTGTCTAATATGTGTGCTGGTATAAGATTCAGCAAGTAATTAAGAGTAAGGTATGGCAAGAATAAAGAGAAAGAAGAAAACTCTCAGTCAGTACTGGATCTGCTGCTCAATTCAAATGTGCTGTCAAGGAGAAAAAAACAGAGAGAATATGGAGACAAAGGCGATGTGATAATTATACTGAGTTTGTCCAGACACAGCATCCAACCTTCTGTTTCAATTAACAGGGTTGTCTTTTTTAAGTATTTCATGCAACTTATTTATCAAAATTAAGTGCAAAGAAGAGAAATTACGTGATATTTATTATGGCATGAAAATATATGATATGAGGTATATTGATAATAATTCTGCACTTGTATTATGTTTTAATTATACTGTCTTCAATATCTTTTCTTCAGTAATGCCCAAACCACAAATTAGAATAGACTGTACTTGATCAACATGATGGAATGACAGTTTTACTACAAAGACACACATCACATTACTGTGAACTCAAACATAAAAGCCAAATGTAGTTGGACACCATTCAAATACTTGGAAATGATCATGAAATGGAAAATTATTACGATATATTGTTTTCTTGTCATCTTTTACAGCCCTTGGGTAAATATGTTTGTGTGTGTGTGAGTGTTTTCATGTGATGACTAAACAGGGGGATAAATGGAGAGCTAGAGAAAATAGCCGAGAGGAGGAAAAGACGGGAGGGTCTGGACGTGGAGTCTGTTCTGGATCACTCAGAGAGGAGAGAAGAAAATTTTTAATTAAAGAAGGAAAATTAATGAAAGAGATGCATCCTTTAGGCTGAGGATACACCATTTCCCCCTTTTTTTTACTGTAAAACGCTAAAAACATGTTAATGACATGTTTCTATTCAGTCAAAACAATCCTCTCTAACTACTCTGCTTCCCAGAGTTCTCGTTTGGGATAATTTGTAAATCCTCAAAACAACGTCAACAATCAACAAACTTCCTATAAAGATTCGTCGACCTAAATAATTAAAATATTATTCTGCAAATAATGGCAACCCACGTTCCAATTAGGAGGATGGTGAGCGTCACACACACACACACAGACACACACAGACACACAGACACACACAGACACACACAGACACACACACACACGCACACACACACACACACACACACACACACATATTGCTTTTTTCTTTTTTTTTCTTAAGTGCTAGATGTAAACATCTGGGGCGAGACACACTGCAGTCGGTGCAGCTGTGCAGGAAGCAGAGCTGCATGAGTCAAAGATATTCACACACACACACACACGGAACAGGAGAAGCAGAACAAGTCCTTTTACTGAAACATGCGTTATTTAAATGACTAAAATTTGTTGGAATAGATTTCGGTAGTATATGATTGACTGATTGATTTTTTTATATTGCAGCCAATTTGAAACGGGGGCAGTGGTGTTTTAAAACTTATCCACCAACTGCAGTAAGTTTCAGGACTACTTCTATCTCTCTATCTCTACCACATTTTTGCTTACTCCTCGTTGTTGCCTATCCGATGCCCTCCGCTCTCTTCTCCTCGTCCGACGCTCTCACTGCGTTTGGGGGAATCTTTCCTCCTCTGCGTTTCTCCCCCCAGCGGTGCTGAAGCGGGGAGAAGAAGAGGCGCCCCGTTTTCCTTTGGCTCCTCTCCTCTACTTTTACCGCCGATCGGGCACTGATGCTGGGCTAGGGCCCTTTTATCGCCTCCACATGTCACGACAGAGAGTTTCCTCTGCCCTCTCCCTCTTTTCTTCCCGTCCTCCTCTCTCAGCTCTCCAGCATCCACTCCAATCCGTTTGCGCTCTGGCGTTTTGAGTGCGCCGGTACAGCAGTTGGATATCAACGAGAGGAAGGCGGGGGATGAGGAGAGGGGTGGAGATACGGGAGGGAAGGGGTGGAGGTCTAGGACACAGGGAGGTTGTTCCTCCCAGAGGGCCGAGGGAGGTCTTTCATAGAATCTATAGTAGTCGGACTGCATGTTTATTCACTAGGGCTAGACTATTGGTCATGGCCTCTCTCCCATTTATCCCCAAATGCACCTGCAACATCATGTCAAACGAGAGCACTAGCTGAGACAAAATCATCCGCAAAGTGTAAAATCTTATCATTTCAAACGAAGCTAAGGGATTCTGACCATTAAGCCCTCTGGGTGTAGAGGATCTGGATGTCAGGCAGGTATGATGCGAGAGAAAGGGGCATTAGTGGAGAGAGCCATAATGGCAGGGAGAGGGAGAGAAAGAAGAGGAAAAGATAAGTGTGAATACATTTTAAAAAAGCAGGCACACTGAGTGCAAAACAGAGAGGAACAGAGTTGAAGAAGAAGAGGCACAGAGATTTCTGGGTGTCTTATGGAGACCTAGGTGGTTCTGCTGTACTTTCAGTCTTACAGTGCTAGAGTGTCAGATGATTCTAAAGTAGTGGTTCCCAACTGCTCTGGCTTACGACGCCTTAATGATTAGGATTTTTGTTCTCTTGCGTGCCCCTGTCACAGGTTGTGTAAATTATGAACAGTTCCACCAAAGAGGAATTTCACTTTCAAAACACTTTCAAACTCAGATTGTGACATTTGAATGATGGACTAGTGATTAGAATATATTGAACGTGTAACACTCTTGGAGGGTTCAGCCACTGTCCTAAACACGAAGCCACTAATTGGAAGGTTTCCGATATGGATGGATGGATACAGCCTATGATTTCCTTGCTATTTGAAAGGACTTATATTTTTCTTAAAAGAAAAAAAGAAAGAAAGAAAAACTAACTGAAATTAACTTTCCATGATCTGCATCCTTCCTGTACCTTTTCCTCATTAAGTTTTGAATAGACTTAGGGCTCAGTATTGGTACACTATCATCCTGGTTAGGACCTCAGATATGCAGTTTTCCGTGTGTAGATGGGAATGAAGATATTGTCTCAATGTGCTTTCTGCTGGAAAACAAAATAAGCCATGGACGGTCCAGTGTGTTTGTACTGTAGCCTGGGGCTTGTGCAATGGAAATGTTCTCTTAATGTTTCACCAGTATAGGTAATGTAAACTCACCAAGTGACCACAAAGCTGGTTTATTATCATGCTCAGTCTCTGCAATCTATGACATCTTATTTGCTCAGGGTTATTGACCCATATTACCATGGTCACGATTTCAATCCAGACTCAAAATCATTTCCAGACACTTGCATGCTTGTTTTTTTTGCTGAGCAAAAACATCCACACGGAGACACGAACAGAAGGGGGGAGGGTACTTAAGCAGGTTGAATAGCAGGTGTCTGAGCCTACGGAGGAGAACAAATATACAGAAAGAGGCTATTAATTTAACAGAAACTTAAAACGGAGAATATAGAAACGTCCTGCCCCACAGTAAGTTTCAACACCAACAAGTATCGGATGTTGGATAAACTGCAGGGAATCAGTCCCCAGTTTGGCCTGCATCCTCTGATTGAAACTGAAGTTGGCAATGTCCCGAGGTAAAGATTGTGGAGAGCTGTGTGTTGTTGAATGAGACCATTAAACAAATGAATCAAAGTCTGCTGTTCACAGACTAATTAAGACCCTGGAGGTATAATTAGAGGCAGGATTGAAATTGGAGTATGCATAGCTGAGTGTTCAATAAAAGAAGGAAGTGTTTTTTTAAATACTCATATTAGCCCTCCCCTCAGAATATACTGTATATTTTTTTAGTTTAGTAGTACTTAGTAATACTTTTTCTTGGTAGGTAGTTTTATGTCTTTTTTGTGTTGTCTTTACCTTATTCTAAATGTAACTGTATTCCATCTCACAATTTTAAGCTATTTTTATGTACACTATAATTGCCCGCTTAAACACTTTATTAAATAAGACATGAATTAATATTTCATTTTTACCTTTATCTGAGATGATAACTTGCAAATCAACAACTCGACTACCAAGATACTGCACAATTTGTTTCTTATGTGCATTGTTTTCAGCTGCTCTCTGGAGGTCACCTTTTAAATTGCCATATGTACTGAAAAAAAATAGCTTTTCCTGAGCTGACAATTAATAATGAACAGGATCTAGTATCATCCATCTCTCATGCTCCATTGCTTTTCCTTCACTCCCACTCTCCATTTCTCTCCCTCCTCCCTCCCTCCCTCTGTCTTCTGGCCCATGATGAGAAACTAATACTAGTTTAAATGTTCATGCTTCCACCTCATGAGCCCAACATCTGAACATTAATTACATGCCTGTTTGTACAGCTAAAGATAGATATTGTGTGTGTGGCGGTCTTTTTCTGACTGAGTGTGTTGGTGATGTGTGATTTGTGTCTCTCCATATATTGCATGCTAACTAACACGCATATGTACTCGTGTCTGTGTGTCTATGTGTGTGTGTGTGTGTGTGTGTGTGTGTGTGTGTGTGTGTGTGTGTGTGTGTGTGTGTGTGTGTATGTGTCAGCGTAGTCTAAACTGAACTGCCTGAACATTTTATGATATACCAAATTTCATTAGGGCTCATATAAAACTAGGTTTTCCACTGTAATGAGCACATCAGCTCAAAAAGCCTGTAACTGCTGATCTGAGGACTTTTTCACTGTACTAAATGACACTTAACTGCACTCACTGTGCTTACTATGGCGCAGAGGTGCTCGGTACAAGCAAGAGCGAATCTCGATTAACAAATCCTCAAAGTGCACTCACAATACTGAATCACCATTATCCCTGACCGGCTCAGTGGCAGTTGAGCTCCTCACTGGTGACTGAGAGCACTACTGACATCTCAGTTAATTCCTACTAAAAAGTATATTACACAGAAATGGCCCAAATCTGATAACTCTGTAGTAATTAATACTTTTTACCTGTTAACCCCATGTACAGTGCTTGTTTAGGTTAATTTAATACTGAACCACATTAAAACTGTAAGGTATTCACTTGCTGACGCACATACAGCAGTGAAATTATCAATATGGCTTGTGCATTTGAGCACTCCTCACTACAATTTTGAGTGTTTTAGATACAGAAAAGAAATCTACACTTAGCATTCCTGCAGACCATTGTAGAATGCAGGTTTTACAGTGAAATTCAGCACAATGAACATCAATTAAGTGGACATAACCCTCAGACAGCAGAGAGGGAGCGAACATGCAGCAATGTCCACTCAAGGGGCACATCTTACCCACACTGCACTGTACTCTTTAGTGTTTCCTATGCACAGTGCATAACAGAGAGTGTAAACAAATACATAGAACATTCAGAGACTTTATTTATTAAATAACATCATAACCACCTACTGAGGGAAAATAAAGAGCACATGTCAAATTACTATTAAATGCACTGCCAGTGGTTGTTTTCTTGTAACTTTAAATTACATGTTTTGAATCTCTCATGTAAACTCAGTGTCTGAACTAGTACATCGTCTAACACTTTGAGTCCTAAAATTCTGCAGCTGAAAATAGTTCATCACTTTTTGCCAATTCAAATGAATCCAAATTTCAATTTTTTTCTATTTGTCATTTAATTTATGACTCTACTAGACACAGAGTGGTCCTCAGGGCGAATAAAATATAGATGACTAACACTGGATAGAAATATTACTTTGTTTGTGGTTAACGTGCCTGTGTGTCCGTATTTTTCAGAGTTGTGGTTTGTGCTGCAGCAGCTAATTAGAAACTGATTGCTTAATAATAGCAGTCAGTCTTGTGTGTGATAATCAATTATGCCAATACTTAGCCACCATCAATTTACACGACAGCGTCCAAATATAGTAGGCTAATTTCTTCTTATTTTCCCATCATTTGTTATGACTGTTTTGCAGCCTGTCTGAGGGGTAAAAATAATTCAAATGCAAATAGTCTCCTGCTGTGGAATTAAATCTTGTCTCACTAAAAAGTCATCTAACAATCTGAGCTCCACTGATTTGAAAACAAGAAGCCTATGAAACAATATTAATATATGAAATGTTGTTAGTTTTACAATTTTGGGGATCATGAAAGCCTAGGTATCGTGGCGACCTTTAATTATGAAAAGAACAAAGACAAGGCAGTGGGGACTTTTTAAATAGTGTGCAGCTGTATTTATATCCATTTATCAACCACTGTGTCTGTGAAACACAGTATCTATCTTTATCCAGTCTAAAATAAAACACTCTTATTGGAAAAGTTGACTTATATCCTCCAGGCATGAAATGGAATCTGATTCGTAGTTCACAATATTTGAATAGATTTAGAGGCTGTTTGTTCAGCGGTTTAAGTTCAGATAGAGCTTTGACAAAGCTCAGTTTTTTCATGACACATTGATGAGGAAACTTGAGAGATGCAGAGGAAAAGTAAAAGGTAAAACTACTGAGCAAAAAGGACAGAGGTAAGTTTTACGGAGGTCTGACTTTAGAAGACACCACTGATCTTTCCTTGATCCAGGATCTTTCCTTAACTCTTCAGGCATTACCATGACAACCTGACCATTTTAATGACCACAGTAGGTACTTTTTCCACAATTACTAAATCCCCTGTTAGTAGGTCTGTACATGACTCTGTATGTACATGTTTTTATGTGTCGTGATTACATTAGTGTGTGTGTGTGTGTGTGTGTGTGTGTGTGTGTGTGAGTGTGTGTGTGTGTATTTTTACAAAGGTGCGTGCAAGCCCTATACAGTGTGTGTAAGTAGTTTATATACTGTATATACATGTGCACGTGGGTGTATTTAAGAAGCACCATAGCTCTCTCGGGTAATTGGTTCCGACAGTGTGGTGCCCCCCTCAGATGCCCATGGAGAAACGACCCTGGGTCTTCAGGACATCATGTCCTGGCTGGACACAAGCCTGCAATTAGACAACCATGAAGTGGAACCATGAAGTGTGTGTGTGTGTGTGTGTGTGTGTGTGTGTGTGTGTGCATTTACACATACAGTATGTGCCATGTTCAAAAGAAACATCCCCCGTGTGAGTGTGTGAGTATGTGTGTGCATTTGTGTGTATATGTGTGTGTGAAGCCACTGTAACACAATTAGTGCCTTCTCTTGTTTTCCCATTGTAATGACCTGAACCCCAGATGAATTAGCTTGTGGAATGTGACAGCAACTACTTCAAACAAACTCTTAGTATGGAACCGTGTGTGTGTGTGTATGTGTGTGTGTGTATGTGTGTGTGTGTGTGTGTGTGTGTGTATGTGTGTGTATACATTGCAGGTGCAAAACCATGGGACCCTTACACTTTGTCCATCCAATCTGACCCCTCAGGATAAGCATGTTTAGTACTAAATGTTTTCTACTGGTCACACAAGTTCCGATCAATAGTAATAAGACATCAAATCAAGTATCAAATTAAGCTGGCGAGGAGAGAATTTCTTAAAAGTCTGGAACAGTAAAGAGACCTTTTTTTTTTACATTTCAGAGGCATCTATTTTAAATCCATCAGTTCAACATCCATGTTTGCCAGCATGTTCGTGTTTTCACATGAACGAAAACCATGAATTGTAATAACACGTACACAGCATTATCATATTGAGAATGCGACCTCACAAATTCAATGAAGACAGCAAGATTTTCTGCAGCACCAAAGTTAACAATACTCCACTACTTCTCTACACTTTAGGTAGGTTATTACTAATTGATTAACATCGGCTAACAGCAGGCTACAGCTCCAAGAATTGAAAACAAACTCACTTGCAGGCCTAAAATAGTTCCAGATTTTGCATTAACAAAACATTTTGTCGTGGCCTCAGATGTGTCCATCAAGTGACAGTGGCTGTTGGTGTTGTTGGGGGAGTGGATGTCAGCGTGAGCAGCAATGACCATTTATCGTGGTTGATATTATATTGGGGTACAGGGTTAAAAATAGCCCATGTAGTTTTGACAGTTGGGGCCATGAAATAACGAAAACTAATCCTTGTTACATAACGGAATGGAGGGAGGGCTTCTGTATGGGACCTGTGTGTGAGTGTGTTTGTACACGTGTATGTGTCCGCCAGTGCACTTGTGTGAGTATGCATGCGAATGAACTTGGGCTATGCTAAAGACAAACAGAGCCATGCAGTTGCGTGACATTGTGCTGGAAAGTGGGAACAGTGGACGGAAAATACCATTTGTAGTAAACAGCGGGGAATTTAATCATATTTTAAGAGTGGAAAGAAGTCTAAAAATATTTCTGTCCTTTGTATAGTATGCTGGCAAATGAAGTATCTGTAACATGCAGTATCTCCAAATTAAATAGCTGTCTGGCATGTTAGAGAATATGTGGGAGGGAGCCAGATTTGGGGGTGAGCCTCCAACATATGTGTCTGTCAAATTTAGATTTCAAATGAAATTTGAGACATCACCAGCATAACTGAATGAATCAAAAGTGATGGGGCATCTTTCTAAAACAAAGAGGCCATGAATGCTTGTTCAAAGATACAAATTTGACACAATTTGGACAAATGGTGCATCTTGGCTTTCATTCAAGCTTCATTCTCTCTCTCTGCCTCTCTTTTGATATTCTACCCTTCTTCTTTTCTCTCCTCTCTGTCAACAACAACAAATTTGTTAGGGGAAAGAGAACACACTTGTAGTACACCCACACAGGTTTATTTCACCTAGTTTGCCTGATTAGAACAGTGCTCATTGTAAATATTGAGCTTGACATTGTCTCACTTGACATTTGTTCAATCTTGACAGTGTGACAGTATATCAGGTATCACGAGTCTTGTTAATGTGGAACAGTTTAAATTTCTATTATCTTTTTCTAGTATAGGGAGATTGTTGATAACATGTAAAAGACCTTCTTCACAGCTGTTGATAATAACATTAACGTTGGCTCTGCTCTATCAAAGAGTCCCAGTGAGCTATGACAGTGTGACAGTAAACCAACATGAACAACACCAGGACCTTGGATCTGAAGCAGATAAATAGAATTCAGCCATAAAGCACTTTATTTTTACCTCTGCCAATGAGGTTATGTAATCACCTTTGTCTTTTGGTGTGTTTGTGTGTTTGTCAGAAGGATCATGCAAAAAGAAAAAACAGAACAAAAAACAGTTTTGCACGGGACTTGGTAGAAGGATGGGACATGGGCTAGGAAGGAACTCATTAAATTTTGAGGCAGAGTTGGATCGTTTTGAATTTGTATTTTTTCCTCTTTTTTTTTCCTTCCATACAGTCTGCTGTATGTTCTTTAACATTGATCTTGGCAGAAGTCTACTCTCTAATGAGCACATTTTCTAGTTTACACCTGCTTTTCCTATTGTGACAGATCAAAATGTCCTCCATGAAAAACACCTATTCTCAGTATACTGAGGCTTCGGGAAGTAGTCAGACTCCTTCAGTTTTGCACACTATTGTGTTGTAAATGATATTTTTTTGTTAATGGCCAAAAGTGCCATTTTTTGCCATCAATCGACACTCAATAACCCATAATGCCAACGTGAGAACATGTTTTAAAACATTTTTGTATTTATCAGACATGAAAATACTGAAATTTCCCTTTGCTGTGGCACACCTGTGGAAAACTGGATTGACTGGACATAGTTTAAAGCAATGTGCAATGATCTGGAAACAGATCCAGAAAGCCAAGCGTGAGAGGAAAGAACTGCATGTCATCTGGCTTGACCCTGTCAATAAATATGGGTCAGTTCCACACCAGCTGATCAACTATGCCATGTCCATATGCCCTCCTGCATCAGGAATCTAGTAGAAACCTACTTCAAGGGCCTGCAGATGTGCTTTGTCATCCAGGAGTTCACCACTGGATGGCAACAGCTAGAGGGAGTCACTATGGGGTGTGCCATTCCTCCTATCCTGTTTGTGGCAGCTTTTGAGATCATCTTGATCAGAGAAAGACAGATGGTGGGAGGGATCAATTTACCATCTGGACAGAGGCTGCCTCCACTGAGGAGTTATATGCACAATGTCACCAGCCTCCTTCAGACAGCAGAATGTTTATCCAGACTGCTGAAAAGGATGGATGCACTGATGTCCTGGGCAAGAATGAAGATAAAGCCCTCCAAGTCATGTAGCCTGTCTCTAAGAAAAGGAATCAAAAATAACAGCACCATTTTTGTCATAGGAGCTGAAGTCAATGAAGTGGTTGGAAGGCTGCAAGAGCTCTTTGGCAGGGTCGAGGCAGAAAGGGCAGGAATAGGATGGGGAGAAGTTCCACGATTTTGGTCGAAGGCCACCCAGAAAGAGAGAGAGTAGATTATGGTATCGGAGGTGACGAGGATGAAGGAAGACTGCTATTAGATCAAAGCTGTGTCACAGGGCTGAAGGAAGCTGGACAACCTGGGAGGAGATTGCCAGCCGGAAAATCATCAGACTCAGCTTCCCCATCAGATCAACTTATGACACATCTCCTTGTCTTCTGAACCTCCACCAGTGGTTTTGGAATGAGGAGTGCTGCTTGCTCTGTAGCGCTCCCAATGCAAGTTTCCAGCACATCTTGTCAGGCTGCAAGACTGCTCTATCCCAGGGTCACTACATATGGCGCCATGACCAGATGCTTGAAAAGTGGTCCAGAGTGCTGGCGAAGTGCAGACAGGGAAGAAGAGGCCATACCAGTTGAACACCAAATCCACAGGAGGGTGATGGCCAAGAGAAACACCAAGGCTCTTTTCCTCCAATATGAGGTGGAAGATGAGAGTTGATCTTGGCAGGCAACTCCAGTGACCCAATGAGGTCACCACAACATCTTTCTCTCCTGACAAAGTGGCGTGGTCCATCAAGACAGGAGCAGTGCTTCTCATCAAGCTCACAGTACCATGGGAAGAGGGGACTGAAGGTGCCTTGAACATAAGATGTCCAAATACTCAGAACTGGCTGCTGAGTGCAGGGAGGCCCGCTGGAAGACCAGCATCTACCCAGTGAAGGCTGGATGCCAAGGCTTTGTGGGGTGGTCAACCATACACTGCTGAGGGTCGCAGGAGTTATGGGAGGAGAGCTGAAAATTGCAAACGAAAGTGAAGAAGGGACAGGTTTTGGGTAAAGAACACCTGCCCCAGTGGCCAGCTGCAGGGGGTGGCTTAAAGGAGCAAAACATTGAGTTTCAGGTGGTGGTTCTTGCCCTGCAGCTGACCAACAGGCGCCGATGGAGGTGCGTCACACAGTTATGCCCAGCAAGTTATGCCAGCTACCTGTACATGGTCCGAGAGACAAACACCAGTGTATATAAGGTTCCACAATGCACACTGCATGTCAGGACAAAAACGAAGCTATGAAGTGCAAGGAATTGTCCAAAGATCTCCTGATGAAATTGTGATGGGGCATCAGTCAGGGCTTGTAAAGGGTTACTGTATGATACAACTAAGCAGTTATCATTGCAAAATTTTCTGTGACCTATACAAAAATTCTTGGTATTTGCTGCCAATGACATAGATGCTGGAGTTTCAGTGGGCTCTTAAATGATTTCTGTTGAAGCTCTGCTACCCTTCATCATGCTTCACCAAGCTCAGTAAACTGCACCAGAGTGGAACCAGACATGTCTGTGTAGTTAAAGTAAGTCCTTGTCAGGATTTTGCAGTGATGCATTGGCCCTGTACCTCTCACAAAAGCAAAAAAATTCCCCTGCTCTCAGTCAAGCTCCTGAAATTGCAAAGAAAACAATCCATTTCAAAAATTCTCGCATGTCAGATGTTAACATGGATATAGCTAGATAAAAGTGCAGACCCTTGCCTTTGACAGCGAACCAGCCTCTATGACTGGAAGCCACATCATCCCACAGCGCTGTCAGCCTATTAATGCTACTGTAGTCACTCTGGTGTCTCTGTTCAACCAAAGAACACACACACACACACGCAGAGTCAGAGAGCAGTGGGAGACTTGTATTACCAATAACAGCACATTCTGTGGCGTGGGATCTGTAAGAACAACATTGCTGCCTTCATCTCCATCTCTTTATCTGTTTTCAAGCTGTGCGTGAGAATGAAAAGTGTTTTTTTAATGAGCACACATACTAGGCAGCAACTCATGTTAACAATTAGAGACTAATCTCCCTTCCTGTAAGTGACTATCTGTAGGACGTTTATGCACCAACCTTCTGTGAAATGAGCCACTCAGTGAGTAAAGCATCAGGATGTTTTTGTATATTTTTGACACTTATGCCTCTGACTATTTCTTGCTTTGTGGTTATAAAGGTTTGACTGATCTCTTCCCCTGAAAATTGTCCCTCCTTGACCTTAATTATGTGTGTGCAGCTGCATATGGTAGTGTTTTTTGCTTTTGTTTTTAGATTTTTTCTTTCCATCTTCAGCAGCTGCAGCTTCACTCAAATGTCTTCACTGTCTAAAATGCATATGAACACCCTTCAGAGGCTTAATGTTTCATTTCTATGCAGGTGTGAGTTTTGTCAGTGTTACAATTATGCTGTCAGGCAACTCTCTAGGAAGATAAGTTAGTAATTTCTAAAATTAGTAACTTTTAAATGCAATATACAGATATTTATAAAGAAATACTTAGGAAAATCTGACCTGGAAATTTTTGTATCATGGGAAACTTGTGATTGCAATTTGGACAGTAATCTTACCATTTTTTTATACCACTAATACAGACACTGTAATGCATTATGGGGAGAGATCCTGACATAACACCCAATAACTAAATAAAGCAATTCAAATGAAAAACATACCAAAACTCTGTTAACTGGTCAACTGGGGTGTGCTAGTAAATCTGAGCCACTATTGCTGAGGAGTCACAGGTTGACCCCCAGGGTTGCTTTTTGGAGCATTAGGGTCTAACAGTTTCCCACTTTTACAGCGATGTGAGGTGACATTGGAGCAGGTCGGTGCTGTCCTTCAACCACACAGCTGAAGCCCCAGAGAGATTGATTTCTCCTTTGGGATCAATGACTATCTCAAAATGATGAGATCAGGGGAAGGATCAGTGACACTGGTATGCTGTTTGAACGGACCCTGTCATACTAAACTCATATAGAGTTGCCAGTGTGATTTTGAAGAAGAATGTTTGTCTGCGTGTCTGCAGCTCTGTTAGTGATAGTCCAGTCATCTGATTGAGTAAAACTACAATTCAAATACATACAGACAAACACAGACACACACAGACACACACACACATATTACATTGTGTTTGTGTGTGTGTGCGTGTTTGTGTATTTTATGTGGAGTTTTTTTATTTGAGTATAAGGTGTTAAGGAAGGCCTCTAACAGAGAAGAGCCTCCTGGTCCACTGACATGAATTATATGTTAAAAGCAGAGTCTGTGGGTCATAGAGTATTTCCAAATTCCCATTTCCATACTATTTTCATCCATCCATTTCATACCATTCCTTAATATCACAAAGTCCCACCTTAATTTTCGTATCTAAATTACTGTAAGTAATTCCACTATATATAAAATGCTACTATACACATCACAGGATGGTGTCCAGAGAATCAAGCCCAGAACATTTGACCACAAGGATATCTAAAAATACATCCAATCATCCAATACACCATGCCAATATACCGTATTTGCTACAAAGAGTCTTCCATCCAAAGTGCCTCACTCTTAAATGCCACAAAAACCTCATAAATTCAATAACAGGGACAATAGGCTCAGATATTTCCTTTGTGGTGGTTATTCAATTCTTATTGTATTTTTATAACATTGTATTATATTCAACTCTTATTATGCTTTTCATATGTGACACAGTGGCAGTCTTAGGCTGAGAAGCCTGAGTCAAAATCAGTGTGGGTGTACTATGCTTAACTCACTGATAATATTTTCAAAAGATACAAATCTGTGTAATTACTGTAACATGCATTTCACTTTGAAGAAAGTAAGTACTGGACACAAACATGTGTCTGACAAAACCCATTGCTCAGATGAAAAGTAGTCAGGAATGTGGATCAATCCATCCTTCCTATGATCCCACACTTACTGCTGGTCTGGTGTTTGGAGAACAGCAGCAAAGGTGTGTCCCAGAAACATTTTCCCTTTGGGATCAATGAAATGATCTCGAATGTGTCATTTCAAATGAACATTCATCAGGGCTATGTCAGTAACAGAAGACACACATCCTTGGAGCCAGTAGAGAATCAGCATGATAATTAATTTGCACAGCTGTGACATAATGTTAACTTACCTTGACCTGGTGTTTGTGTGTGTGTGTGTGTGTGTGTGTGTGTGTGTGTGTGTGTGTGTGTGTGTGTGTGTGTGTGTTTGATGTTTGAATCTCAGCGATCGATGCAATATCACTATTACTTTTTACTGACATTTATTTTACCTGATCCAGAATATGTGACAAATGTATCATCATGCAATAATCATATTGAAAGTTATACAGAAATTAAAAACATTATAATGTGTCACTTGTTATAAGAATGTACTTGACCTCATTACTAATAAAATGTGGAGACAAATACAATTATTTGATTTTGTCTTTGCTTTGAATTATACAGTCAGGTAAAAAAAAAGACAACAAATGCATGCTGAAACACTAAGAAAAAACACAATAAAAGCCTCTCACAACAATCTGAGCCTTACCATACTCCATACTGACATGACGTTTGTAATGACTTTTTTGCAGATAGTTATAATTTTAACATTTTGGTCCATTCTTTTTATTCATGATGTGAAAGTATGATGCCTTATGAGAACCAAATGAATAAAATAAAGAGTTACTGGGACACCTTGTGGTCAAATACCTGTAGTACAGTGCATACTTTTATTCTGGCCTTGTTTGTATCTGTGTGTATATTTACTGGGTTAAACAGTCTGAGGGTGTTCTGTAAAAGCACGATGTAAACACCTTATTTTACACCACAGTTTTTTTTCAATTTGGTAAAATTATAGGCAAAATTATATCTGATATCTCCCTTGATGTGTCCCTCTTAATGCTGTTTTGGTAAATTCAGCAAACAAATTTCATTGCAGCAATATTAGTCTCACTGGTTGTGAGTCCTTAGGATATTTTTCTCATCTCCAATGAATGCCAATGGGTGATCGCATTCATATTGTAAATACTTATTCTTCTGAGCACTGTTGCCTTGAACTGGGAGCAGGATTTTAAATCCTGAATGTGTTGTTGTTTAAAGTGCTATCACAGCTAAAGTCGATGTCTTCTTGAATGACTTGAATGGCAACATACTATAGAAGATGGTTATATAAAATCTTTCTGTGACCCATCACTTGAAATTCAAGTTTATTTTTCGTCCCAGCTATTAAAGAGAACGCTGGTTGGATCTGTTTCTCAAAAGATCACAAGATAAAAACAATAAAACAACAACAACAACGTGAATACATGTGTGGATACTGGGTCAGCCTGAGGGATTGTGGTGCTCAGCTGTCTGACAGACTGGGAGTGGAGGCTCCTCGTGGTGGTGGCTGAAATCAATGACAATAAAAAGAAGGAGAATACTTTACAGTAATGCCGTTAGAAATACAGCGGCGGTCCCCGTCTCCCGCACCAGTGGCCCTGAGACACAGCCGCCGAGCAGAGCAGGGACTGACACGGAAACGCCGCCGAGCCGTGAGGGTTCTGAGCGGATCCACATCCTGTTCCCCTGGAATCCGACGGCCGGTGCGGACGTGGCACGGCGGAAAACCCGGAGACAGGAGCGCCGGGAGAGGCCTCCTGCGCAGGCTCCCTGACACGACGACGGCTCCCTTCTTCCACGTGGACCGTGTCATTGACCAAAACACGCTCCGGTCTCCGTGGCGGCCCGGCCGTGGGTGGGGATGGGAGGGGCGCGCGTTTGTGCCGCCGCCGTTGCGCAGTGCAGACCGGGAGGCGCGAGCAAGGGCTGTGCGGGACAGAGGTGTTCTCCAGATGTGAACCTGCGAAACCCCGAGCCCGCCCGAGTTAACGCCGTTCACTGTCCTCTCACTGTCCTCTCACCGTCCTCTCACCGTCCTCTCACCGTCCTCTCGTCCACCATGCAGCCAGGTAAGCTCGCCATCACACCGAATAGAGACGGGGAGTCTCGCAGCCCCGGGTGACCAGCTGCAGCTCAGCCCGGCTGAGGCGTGTGCGCGTTACTTCGGTCCAATGAGAGTCATCTGGATGCATCTAATTGTAATAGGTGGTGGGGTAAACAGGGCTTCTCCCTCTCGCTGCGGCTGGTTATCCTCTGGTTTGCTTTTGTTGTCACGCAGGGCTGTAGTGCGGAGCAGGACCCGTGTCTATATCGCTGGTGGGCTGTGATAACGCCGCAGTGACTTGGTGTCAGCCGTGGGTCATGTGGGGCACTGTGAGCCTCGGCCTTAGCATCGCTGCTGGTGCATCTGCTCCGCAGGGGGAAGCTGCAGATGTGGCGGAGCTACTTTATTTATTTATTCGTTCACCCTGCGCTTCCAGCACTTTAATCAAAAAATTGAAACATCTGCTAGTTTTCAGACGGAGTGGGGACACATGGACCCGTTCACAGACCAGCTGCGACAATGTGGATGGGCTATGCTGAGCTAAAAGTAGATGCAGAGGTTTTAACTGACTTTGCCATAAGGCTGCACGGCTGCTATATGTATTCAGTAATTGGGTTTTATTTGTAGGCAGTAGGTGTGACATGTAGATTAACGTTTTTCCAAAGCTAACAGGACAAAAGACTACTAGGTTTATGTGGATGTATTTTAGCAGATAACTACATAGAAACATGAGCCATGTGAAAAATCCACTTTGTACATGTTCATTATCATTTTACGCCAACCATGACACATTTCAAGATACCAGTTAAGTTTTTCAGCTGAATTTTGTGATACTTAATTGAATACTATGGTAAAAATGTTGACCGTTTATAGGTGAATTTGTGACAGTGGCCGGTACAGATGTGATATGAGGTCTTAACATGGCTGTGTGCTTTTAGGTGTGTTCATAGAGTCTCCCCTGGGAAAGGTGGTCCCATGTGTCCTATACATGCTCCTGCTCATACACCTGTGCCTGGCTGCACCAGGTCTTCCAGGTGCACAAAGGTAATCTTTCACATGAATATGAATAAAAGATTTTTTTTTTGTCGCAATTGATACATTTTTATATTCATCAGAATTTAATTTCCTCAGTAAACATGTCACCAAATACTAGAATGGACAAGATTTGTAACATTGGATATTTCAAGCAGACATTTTCTTAAACATGACAAAGGAACATATGCTTTATGTAAAGACAGTACAGCAGTTCCAGCGAAAGAAAGAAACAATCTTTCAGCTCTGTTGTAGGTTGTAGGTAAAATAAAATGAAAAATTGGAATGAAAGTAAAAGAAAAGAGGCATTTTGACATATTTTTAATTCAAGTTTTCATTTCTCTATTCCACAGAGAGGAATCAGTAGATGCCCATCCTCCTCTCGTAGCACTACCCAATCCCTTTGGCTCTGGAGAGGAGGACCGCAGGTGAGTAATGAAATACAGATCTAAATTTGTTCAACCTGCAGTCTTGTTTTAGTGAACGAAGCAGCTACTGTCTGGTCACTCTGTGGACTTTGGCTGCTGTGTTGTGCTAGTGATGTGGCCTGAACCATACACAGATTAGATTAAATGTACGATAAAACTGCTTCATGTTGCAACTATGAAATATCTTTCCCTTCACATCTCAGTTACTGAACAGTAGAATGCCTTGACCCGCAATGGATCACAGGTCTAATTTATTCAGGGAACAAAATGAGAGAGGTAACTACTTTATGGACTCAGTGCAATACTGTGGTGGCAACAGTGTGGCCACAACATATTTCCACTGCTGATAAGATTAATGGATGTGTACACCATTCTGTGTGTGTGTAACCAGACAAATGTTTGTAAGCTGTGTAAAACTGCAGCTGATAGGATCCGCACCTCCCTTTACAAAGAATACGCACAGATTCCCCTGAGGCCTGTGTGCAGTCTCAGTGGACAGAAAGGGCATTTTTGGGTGCAGATATAAACTTTTCCAGCAGTGATGAAGTATTTTGACCATGCTGCCATTGTTGTGACGATTGCTTCATCTATGCCTGGTCCATGGAGTTGAAGTTTTGTAATTTTTAGGCCAACGATACCACAAGAGCAATCTCAGGTGTTTCCTCTATATTTTGCCTCAGATATATCATATCTATAACGCCTTTATATATCTTATGTAGAATTACCTTTTTGTAGAATGTTGCTATGCAAATAAAATTGCTTTGATTAGACACCGAAAACTAACATCTGATTCAATCTTTAAGCAGCATGACCTTAAACAGCACTGCTACCCATATATCACAGACAAAGAATAGTGAGTATCACTGTTGCCCCAAGGGTGTCCTGTTGCAGTCTTCCTTATGTAAGATGTGAAAGGTTCCAAATACATTAACAACCTGCACAGTATTTTTTGATGAGGTGGCCCATCCCCCTGGTATGTTGAGTCATGTGTCAAGACTTAGACCAAAATATAAGAAGTAGCCTAAAATTCTGCCCTCTTGTGGCTATGTATCATACAGGATCACTGCTGTACTTCAAGTACCAATCAGCCTGCTCAGGAGTAGTCTAGAGTCATTACAAAAAAATAGCAGAGGGAAATTTAAAAAAATCCACTTGAGATATTTTAATCCTAAATTTCTCTTGTGCCTCTCACAGCTTTCGCAGCAAGTGTGACAGTATCTGCAGTATGACTCTGTCCTTGCAGGGTTGAATAAAGCTTACTCCTCAATGTTAATTCCTGGCTTGTAAGGTTTTACTGGTGGACTGAAATGTCCTGTGTGCTGTGTGGACCACAGGTTGCTACAGAGTTACATTCAATCCAGTGTGAAGGACGGCCAAGGAGGACCAGAAATCAGTGGCTGGGAGCAAGGTAGATACCACCCACTGGTGTGACACTTGCACAAGTTCTGACACAGGATGTTTGATCAATGTTTGATCATTGTTACCAAATACCCAAACTCTAATTTTACAGACAGCTACTTACTGATATCAATGAGGTCTCAGATTCTAATAAAGTAGTTTTCTGTGAGCTTTTTGTCTGTGATTCTGTCAGTTGTAAACATCACTGAAGTTGTGTTTGTGTGTAAAGAATGGGGCATTTTCTTACTCTACATCCCCTAGAGCAGTATATCAAAAGTGTTTGGTTTTAAACTTGTCACTCTTCTCCTGTTTTGTGTCAGAGGTATTCTTCCTGTTTCGTCTGTATGATTACGATCGCAGTGGGTTGCTGGATGGCTTGGAGATGATGAAGCTACTTTCAGACTACAACTCCTATCACAAACCTGGGGAACAGGCCAATGATTTGGTGAGGAGTGGCTGTAGGTGTTTGTGTGTGTTGTGTTTGAGCTGCCATTGTATTTGTACCTAGTTGTATATATCTAACCTACTGTATCTGTTTAATCTATCTGTATTAGAATAAAGTGTTTATCTGACCTTAGTGTATGTATATGTGTGTTCAGGTGGTGTCCATGGTAGATTTTTTACTCCAGACTCAGGATATAAACCAGGATGGCCTATTGGCCCCATCAGAGCTGCTTTCTCCTTCATTACCTCATACACAGGTATTGTGGTACAAACACACTTATGACCATTCATAGAAACACACTCTTAACTCTTTCCTGTGTAATATAATGGTTGCCTTTAAGCCAGAACAGACAAAATACAGTGAACTAAATTGAGCTGGACTGGAATTTTTGTGATAAAGGGGTTCATTTTTCTGTCTTACCACCAAGTAATATGTGGAATGAAGGAGTGTTATAATTTTAATGTGCATTTAATCTTGGTTTACTGAGCTGTTTCAAGTTTAATTCACAGCTCAGTTTGTTGTTGAATGCAGCAACATTACATCACACTTTCTACCTTAAAGGATTCCAGCAACAGGGATGCACCTCACCAGGAGCAAGAGGTGGAACTGGAGGAGAAGCTAGCGGACCCCAAGGCTGACGAGGAGAGGGCGGGAGCAGCAGAGCAGAGGGACGAGGCTCATGAAGAGATTCAGCCTCAAGAGGAAGAGCAACCTCAACACGATGTAGAGACAGAAGAAGAACTTGTAAAGCAAGTAAATGAACAGAATGAACAGCAATTCCCAGAAACCCTATCAGTGGATCAAAGGCATCACCAGGGACCCCCTGTACATCAGGGGCAACCAGAGATATGAATGCAGAAACACACATAAGCATGCTAGAGGTCGTTCTGGCCCTTCTGGGTCCAGCCTGATGAAGAGACTGATTACAAGAGAGAAAATAACCACTATCAGCTGAGAGAATATCTTAATTTTCATCCCCACAAACAGATCTGAATACTGAGATTTTACCATTCATTAAACTGGACTGTCAAACATGTAAGACAGTTGATGAAAATATGTATTTGTTAACACTATTCCTGTCTCTGTATTGGAATTCTCTCTTTACAGCCAGTACCTATTGGTTTTATCATGAATATGAAGATATCCAGATCTGCAAAGAGAACAAAAGTCCTTAATTCAAAATGCAATATTATTCTTCCAGCAGGTGAAACAGTTGATCATTTGAGTTTAAATAATTTGACTGTCATATGATGTGCTTAATTTGGAATATTTTTTGCTTTAATTTTATTTATTTAACCCTTTCTCTCATACCTGAAAAGTTAAGCATATTTTTAATGTATTAGTTTATCTATGTAAAGACTGTAGTTTAATGTTCACACTAATCAGGCTTATTATGTCTGACATATTTTGCACGTCATAGTTACGCACCTGAGGTGCATCCGGACTGTGATTTCTTTAACCTGGTTTCATTTACAGTTGTGGCATGAAATCAAATTTTGTCCTCCTTGATAATTTCCTAAAAATGAGTGTATTCAGAGATACAACACCTCTTACTACCCAGTTTTGACCAAGTCTTCATTTCTTTGGCTGCACCTGTGTACAATCAAGTAAAAATATCTTGATGAAGATTCAAGTGTTCTGACTGAGCTGGCAACGATGAGATTAAAGAAAAGTGCTGTACTCCCAGTGAGGTGCTATAGTAATGAGTTACAGCCTTCGAACACCAGTGTTTAGGCTACAGGCTCATTTTCATGGAAGGCCCTGTTGAAGGCCCGTTAGATGGGATGTAATATTAAACTCAGTCTTTATCTGCAAACTTGAAACGTGTTTACAGTTTGAAAGGGTTTATTCTTTGCTGCACTTTTTTTGCTTACCTTTTTTTAACCATTAATGCATTTATACAGCCTGAGAAAATAAAGCAACCATCGCTTTGTCACTCTCTCTCTTACATTCTCGCTCCTCTTTTTAAAAATTTCTCGGATTTGTCAGGATTCGGTTGAAATGAGGAATTAAAAGGGACAAACATATATATATACACACATTGTTATAATGTGAACAAAAACGTGCATAGCTGAGCGAACAAAAACAAATAAATGCTTTGCATGAATTAAATCTGTGTATTGAGACGGTAACGGGTTTACCGATGTTGAGTAGCGTGCAGAGGTTTTAGGCACAAAATAACACCGGGCAGGAGTCTGATGGTCCCAGCCTCACTCTGTAAACTGTAGTGAAAAAAGATTCGGGCATACTGTAGAGATTTAAGTACAAAGATCGGCGCTGTCTCACGATAAAGGGTTTTTAAAATGAAACAGGCTCCATTGGACACATCTGGGGCGTCGCTGAAGTTTGTCTCTCTTCTAGCAACCAGCTAGCTAACAGTGGTTGCTAGGCAACGCGACAACGAGGCTAACATGGCGGAGAGCGGCCAGAGCGCAGGTACGTTAGTTAAACAGCGTCCATCTACTTGTTTTGGTTAGATTTTTAACTCACAGGCGATAACAAAAGACGCATTTAGTCCTTAACATCTAATACTGAAGATCTACTCGAGTCACTCGCCCGAGCGTGTGACCAGGCTTGCGGTTACTAACCCCGGGCTCCGTCCGTGTTTTCGCTCCGTCTTGGGTCAGGGGTCGCAGCGCCGGAGGTCCAGGGGAGGATAAGAGCGGCCTTTGAACCGTTCGACTACGAGTCCAACAACACGGTGGATGTCCGGTGAGCTCCGGCGGCGGCCGGCGGGGTGAGCCGGCGACAGCTCGCCTCCTTCCCTCCACCCCCTCCCCGGTGACGGAGGACGGGAGGCCGCGGCACCGAGCGGGCGAAGCCGGCTGCGGCCCAGGCGGCTCCCCGAAGGCCCCCCGCTGTTCCTCCGCAGCGCTAAGACTCAGTGAAAAATGTTTTCCCGTGTATTTGGTTTTGAGATACCTTCAAGTACACTGTTTAAACTACATGGAGAGAACACAGTAATTGTGTAGTGTATGTGGATAGTATTTTTTAAATACTACCCTGCTCCTTCCAGCTGATTTTTGTCTTTGGTGGAGAGTAAACTAGATAAACCAATTTAAAAAAGTGAGACCAGTGCTGTCAAATTTGTCAAAAACGCCCATTGCATGTATTTACGTAATGTGGACTAACTCGATGTAGTGGTTTTAAGTGAAGCTGTCCTTTTTATTTTCTACATTTTCTTTCTTTCTTTTTGTTTTTTTAGGGAGATCAGCACCATCATCTATTCCCTGGGTTGCTTCCCCTCTCAGAAAGACCTACATGACTTCATAGCTGAGGTCAGAACAGTCTTCATTTATGGTTCGGTCATATTTTACATGTAAACAGCCGCTCAGATAAACCATCTCAGGCTTTCCTTGTATTCCAATGCATCGTATTTCAGTCATGCAACATTAACTACTGTAGCTGCAAGTGAAATATAATTAACAACCAGCTTCCTGCTATTGTAATGTTCCTGTTCCACCAGGTGGAGGAGGACCACACCGGATATATCCATTTGAACAGGTTCCTCCCAGCCATGACAAAAGTGCTGTTGGAGCACAAGTAAGACACTTCTGTTTACTCCAATGCATACTCCTAACTGGTTTTTCTACCAATTGTTACTGAGGGAGCAAATGGAGTACAAGTTTTCTGAATGTTCTTATATTTTGTGAATGCGATGAGGTAGTCACTGCAGTACTAAACAGATTCGATAACTGATGTAGACGTCAATCATTTAAGCCACTTTCTTTTAAACTTGTGCCCTCCTGTGCTTAAGGCTGCTCCATGTGTCTATACTCTATAGTACTATATACTATTATACTATAGTTTTGTCCTTATGTTGTCCACCTGTGGTAACACAGTATATAAACCAAAACCAGTGGAAATGTCAAGATCTCCTTCCCTTGGATCAGGTTTAACTTTTTGCAGCTGTGTAGACTGCAGGTGCCATAATTTGTATTTAGACAAAACTGGGGCTATTGAGAAACAGTAATATAGACTTGAATATAACTAGAAAAGGATATGCAGCTGCTGCAAAATGAGTTTTTAAGTACTAACAGACAGCTGTCCTATGTGTGTAATTATGTGTGTTTGTGTGTGTGTGTTAGGTTTCCTCCCATTCCTGAGGACCTTTTGCTTCAAGCCTTTGAGGTGAGAGCAGCTGCTATTTCTGTTTATTCTCCGGTGTTGTTTTAGTTTAGTAGGAGCTGGCATTATAAGCCCTGAGAACACCACACTGTCAGCAGAATGAATCGAACATCACAGTGTTAGTAACTGATGTTTTGTAAGGTATCTGGGAACCGTGCTCACCTCCCCTGAGTGTGCCAATGTGCATCTCTTTCCCATGTACTGAATTATTTATCTATTATCATGTGTATTTATTTATCTACTGCCTCTGACATACAGCTTATTGTTTCTTGTCTGTGAGTTTGTACATTGCCCTTCTTGGATAAATAAAGTTTTTTGAATCAACCTGGGATCTGAATAAAGCAACACTCACACTGTGTTTCCAGGTTCTGGACAAAGAAAAGAGAGGATACCTGGAGCCTGAAGAGCTGACCAAGTACATGACACAGGAAGGTAAAGCAGAAGTGTTTTTACTAAGAATAGTTTGTGTGGTGAAAAGCAGCAAATTATCTTATAGATATGAAAAACAGCCTGTAATGTGCGAAATGTTTTAATCATGACTGTGCTGTGTTTGTTGATGGTTGTCTTTAAACTAGGGGAACCTTTCACTCAGGAGGAGATGGATGAGATGCTGACAGCACTCACTGACCATGAGAAGAACCATATCTTTTACAAAGACTTAATCAGCCAATTGACCATTGACGTGGACATGTAGGCAGTGTCAGAGTGTATATGTGTCAGCAAGACTGTTAAAAAAATATTACAGACACAAAAGCTTTCATATGTGTTTAGTGAGTATGTTCATATCTACATGTTGTAAGGTGGTCTAGTAGTTCTGATATGGTATAGTTAATAAATTATAAAGCTCAACCCTCACTTTGCATTTTCAGACTTGTCTTTCAATTCAGATCAAAAACCTTTTCATCAAATTGGCAGATTTGGGACAATATATCAATATAGGAGCCCCATGTGTGACAGCATCATTTAGAAGTTCATTATTTTGGTATAATATACAACAGTTTTTACATATTTTACTTAACCTCCTTGCTCATTTGCAAGTGTGGCAAAAATATTCTCCAGAATCACATGGAATTGGAAACCACATGTACAGTATGAGCCAATTGGAGTAATGCAGTTCCCTTTTTAAATATAAATTAAGACAGAAAAATCAGGATGACCACACACAACTGTGATGTTTTCCAGGTAATGCAAAATACATTGTCATAATCTTGCACCTGGAGGGAGAGATTTAATCTTTCAATTTCTGACTTTAGGTTTGTCACAAGTCTAATGCAAAGGCTTAACATCTTGAGATAATCTGCAGGTACTGAAATGTGCATGTGTATGTGTATTTGAGAAAAGGTATGGAGAGCTTCACGCTGCTTAAAACCCTGAACCTGGGCTGTGTATATATATGGGCTCAACCTGGGCTGAAAATAGCACAGGCTCCTTACAAGCTCTGCAGCAGTGGACTTGCTAAACAAAATGATTTAATGATTTTCCCTAGCAGATTAATGATGCAGGGACTCTCTAGGATGTACTGTTGCCTATAAATGAAAGAAACATTTATGGAATTCTAGAGGCTTGTTTTGCAATTGGAAATATAAACATTTTCAAACCTGTGTGATCTAGATGTGAGAGGAGAAAACCAAACACATATGGCTCACATGAGGCTGTAGGTTACATTTATGATCCCATTCTGATGTTATCTTCTCATTAAGTTTTAGATTTTGTTGCAATCTATAAAATCAAATTAAGGTATTAAGGGATTGTGACAGTCTTCAGACCAAATGAATACATGCAGCAGTAATAAAATAAGTTCTTTATGCAACTGAAAAGTAGTAGTCAAAGCCTTTCTAAAGCTACATGATGGATGTCCATCAATATAAAATCTCAAAGTTGAAAGGAATCTGGTTTCTGACAGACATAGATCATAATCATAATTCTCTGTAATAACTCTTTAGAGTATATTCCTTCTTCAGTGGTTATATCTGGGCCCAGCGGTGGTATAGGAAACAAGAGATAATCTGGTCATTTGAAATGATCAGCCAATAGACAAACAGGGTAAGCAGGAATGAATGACATGCCGGAGACCAGAAACAGCACCTACATGACATCAGATTAAAATGAAATCAAACGTGTTAAATGCTGAGAGCACAAAGAGAGGAAACATTAT
This sequence comes from Istiophorus platypterus, assembly GCA_016859345.1. Lineage (NCBI taxonomy): Eukaryota > Metazoa > Chordata > Actinopteri > Istiophoriformes > Istiophoridae > Istiophorus > Istiophorus platypterus. The sequence continues at coordinate 19,556,419 of CM029118.1, forward strand.
GATGTGACAAAGTAGCCATGAGTCGACAGGCGCATTGCTCTCACAAGCATCTAGAAGAATTCTTGAGTCAGGCACACTGCAACTAATTAAATCAAGAAAAACGGCCTTGTATTGGCTTAAAAATGCAGTGTGTGACATACAGTGGGTGTAAACCAGATCAATATGTGACCCGAATGTATAAGAAATAAACAGAACAATGATTGCTTTAGCAGCGTAGCCTTTTATCTCGGGTGATTCTGCACTGCACTGAATAGTTAACATGCATGAAACAATTAAACACTGCTTTGGAACATGGGTGACATGACTTCGTCTAGAGCTACGTATGTGATATGGTGACAAACACGATCAGTTCTTCATATGAACATGAATGCATGCTACGGTTTCATTTCACAGTAAAAACGTGACCCGTTACTCTCTGCTTCCAATCACCATGTAAGACAAACACATCAGAAAATAAAACATAACACTACTGTAATAGAAAAAGTCTGTATTAAACATTCCCTTTTCACTAAACACTAAAAGTCATGACAGAATAAGGCTCATTTACCTTCAGCATAATCAAACAGCTTCAATACAGTCTTGATACGGAGAAAATTTTAAAGGGAGTCCTTTATCTTTAGATTCTTATTTTCCCTTGACTTCACACGTTACATTTTAACATGAATAAATGTGTTCCCTACTTAAAACTGAAAGTTTAAAAAACAGAACGAAATTAATTGGTGTAAGCAAGAAAACAACACTCCATTTGTATGTTGAGGTGTACTCATGAGACATATTTATATCTAAATGGAGAAAGTAAGTGACGCTAAGTCTGTGATGGAATGTTTGTTTTGTATAAAGTGAGAAAAATAACAGAGTTTGCATCATTCCCATTTTAGTCCAGTTGCTTCTGTAAATACAGTTTCAAAATGAGAGATATTTGGCGCTAATCCTGTTTACAGATGAGATGAAGACTAAATATGGAAAGTATAATGTCAGTGTGGTCCACTACTCCACGGATTAAGGGGAATCATGGTGAGTAGCACCATGGCTTCAAGGCGAGCTTACAATGTCATCTTGCTAAACCCCCTTTCTTAGAAAAATCCAAACCTAGAGATGAGATTGTGTTCCACTGCACACAGTCATATTATGCGAGAATGTGAAAACGCCAATAACCTCCCCCATACAACGATGCTGTCCGGGGCAGCACACATTGGTTATTTGGTCCTTAAAGAGCCACAAACGAACACAAGCGGGGAAGTAACATGGAAGGAATATCACAGATAATAGACAAAAGAAAAGGAGAAGATGGGAGACGACGGTTAGAAGAGGGCAAAAAGGGGGGATGAAACAGAAACAGCATGGAGGTAGAGAGGAAATTTTTGACATCATATCCAGCTACCAACACGGGTCTCTTAACATAGTTTTTGCATTATTGCACTGCAGCTAACATACAGAGGAATTTCACATATACTGGGAAGAACAGAAGGTGATCACCTCACCACCTTTTCACTTTAAATCTCTCTTTGCTTTTGAAAATGAGATGAGAGGGAAGAGGCAGGACAGAGCCTTTTCGTTAAAATGGTTCCGACGTGACATTTTAAAAACTACCAGGTTTTCAACTTTTCTTCCTTAGACCGGCTCTTCTAACACTGCATTTGCTGCAAGGCAGGTAAGGTCATAGGCTTGTTTAGTGGTTGGAACCTGTAGATTTGAAGCAGGTGAAAAAAACCTAACAAATATGCTGCCAAGAAACCAAATCTGCATCTATTTCAGGAATTACACAACTCTGGCTACTGCATAGTAGAGCCACAGGTTTAAATGACACAAAGAGTGCTTATCTGAGAGTAGAAGTTGCACAGTCCTGTACTCTTCTGCCCTGTGAACATAGCAGACCTATGATGCATTCAAGTCTTGATACACAACTCAAAAACATCATGCCAAAAGCTACCCAGTGTAGCTCTATAAAAACAACCGAGTGTCTGTATGACTTTATCTAAACCTCATCCCTCTTTCTCTCATCCTGACTGAAGGCCAAATGTTTAAAGGCCTTGAAGAAGTAAAGGAGGACGGGTTAATAACATCACTAGAGTCAGATGACAGGCTACTATGAATTGGTAAAGACGGTGGGTATGTGACAAAACAGGGTAGTGTCTTCTAAAAGTTTTGGTCCTAAATATTCAAATTAACTGGATACCTGAGGGCTTTGCATTCAGGCAAAGACATTACAAATACACATTGCTATATGTATAAGCCACAACCCAATGTAAACACACATATGCATACACCAAACTGAGCATTAACTGAAGAAAGTTAATAAAGATTTTACTCAGTTTACAAAACTGTCCAGAATTGTTTATCATTAAGTTTGCTTTTTTCTGTATCCCCATTGAGCCCATATATTTGAAATATGGTGGTTTAACCTGAATAATAATCACTGTACCCAATCATCTGACTCCTATGATGACCACCAGTTTTCCTTTTGGTCCACCTTGGCCATGAGCTGCAAGTGTGACAGCGTTAGCCTGACAACATTCACAATCAGTACTTGGGTTTGCCACAGTGGCTATTTTGCATCACACCTAAATCAAGTTCCCAGAGTTACGTTGTTGCCAACATCTAGTTAGCACAACACACACATAGACCATTTAATGTCCTATTCTAGATCTGCAGTACAAGACCAGCAGCTGAGATGTTGTCTCCTCCACCTGCAGTTTGGTAAACCTCAGTGCAAACCAGCACAGGCGCCACACAGATCTCATAATCCTCCTCATCCCAGCAGCTGACCGGCCTGGTCTCCTGCAGAGGGATACGTTGGCTTCCTTCCCGTCGGCTAACAGAGAATGAGTCGTCCATGATGAGCCTCGCCTTACTAGGGTCAATGTCATTAGAGCCACAGACATGGCGATTAGCTGTGAGAGAGGCTTTGGCTGTGGCTGACATGGTATTCTTCCACTGAGAACCACGGGTCACGATCATGGCCTGAAAGGCGAGCGTGTGGACATGGAGCCGAGTCAGCGGCTTAACGTTAATGTTTGTGTCTTTTTCTGCACTGGCATCATTGGCATTCCTGTGGCGCTGGTTCAGAATGCGATAGACCTCCCTCATCTGGTCGAGGACAGTAGCTACACGAGGGTTTGGGTCTGACAACACTGTGATGTTGGCGCCTTTCAGCAGGCTGAGTAGGTTGGGAAGCTCCTGTTCATTCATCCCTAAAGAGTCCGCCTGTGAAAGCAGCAACAGGATAATTTAAAAAAAAACAGAAACAAACACATGCATACATACTAGGTGATACAGTGTATTCAGAAAGTGTTCAGACCTGCTTTTTTGGGTTTTTTTTTTACATTTTGTTATGTTGCAGCCTTATACTAAAATTATTTATATTCAACTCTTAAATCAAAAATAAAAAATACTGAAATCATAAAATAACACCAGCCTTGTCCCTTAAATCAGAAATTAGGAGTTCTGAATGTGTTAGTACTAATGCATTATTTGTCTGAAGTAGTTATTTAAATGGCCAAAAGGTATTTGTCCAAGTACAAAAATTTTTTTCTCACTGTTCTTCACTACATGTGAGAAAAAGGGAATATTCAATACAGTAAGACACGAAAAGTTCTCTTACCAACATATAAAAAGATAAAGAGATGTAATGAAAATAAAACTGTGCAAATACAGTAAGGTAAATATCTGTAGAGTCACAACTATTTTGTATAATATTGTATTTAACAAATTTAAATATGCAAATATAGTGTCAAACTTCCCAGAATTAACTGCCATTTATTTTTTCATAAATAATCTAGTCTCTTTGCATTCCTTAGTAATGTGTGTGAATTTAATGTGATGATTAGTTTAATTGTTCAGTCATACATACGTGGGGAATGACATAGTGAAGCAGGTCCTCCATTATACTCTCTTCTACAAAACTGGCCATCTCAAAATGGACGCCAATCTGAGGGGATGAGGAGGACAGCAGGTCGGCCAGGCGGGAGAGAAGAGCATCCCGCTCACCTGGAACGATGAAAGGAATAGGCAAAGGAGATGAGAAGAAACTCAGACAAATGTAAGTCAAGGAAAGAAAGGGCTCAAAGTAGAGTAATAAATACTAATAGAAGCACAAAATGATTCTAGAGGGAATGATGCTAATCTCAGTCTAACATTTTCCCTTATAAACACAAACTCACAATTCAAAAATAACAATACATTTGTAACTCAGAATAGACAAGTCCCTTTAAAGTAAAGCTGTCACTCATAAGCGCACCATTTCAGTTGTGCAACAAAAAGCAGCAGACTCTAATATTAAATTTCCTATATCAGCAAAAAATAAAAGGTTGTTACCCCTCTCCTCTTACCTGAGTGGAAGGGGAAGTTATCCATCATTTGCAGCCCGCCCACCACCAGCAGATCTGGTTTGAAGTCTTCAAGTTTCTCGGCAAACTCCTCCATGGAGGCTAGGTAGGGGTTGTGGTCATCGCTGTGGACGATGTATCTACAGAGCAAAAAAACACAGGAAAGGCCCACCACAGTCAGCTTAGAGCCTTTGACAAATGCAATATGTACACACACACACACACACACACACACACACACACACACACACACACACACACACACACACACACACACACACACCACTTTTTACTTCACTGTTTCCAATATATTGTTCATAATGGTGAAAAATGTCAAATATAAACATTTATATAGAAACAATTTTCCCTCTATGATCCCTCAAGATCCCAGCCACCAAATTGTCCACATACCTGTTGGCTCTACGTGAGGTATAGTGCCCCCAGCTAGCTCCAGATGGATACTCTAAAATCAGATGAATATCTGGCTCTTCTACAATGTTACCTGCCACTGCAAAGACAGAGGGGAGGTAAATATAATGGAAGTAGAGATGACAGGAGTGAGAAACAGAAAGTAGAGAGGGCAGAGGAAGTGGAAAAATAAGAAGAATAGGGGGAAGTGTAAAGGGATGCAGGATAGGAATCTAGGAATGCAGGAAAATGACTGGGGGAGGTAACCATAAGGAGTCTGAAAAATCCTAAAAGGTTATAAGGGTCTACCAATGCGTCTCTGTGTGTACCTGTGATATGCTGGGACAGGACATCAGCAAAGTCAGGGCTGAAACTTCCCCCTAGCAACACATCACATCCCTCGGTTGCCATCCGACCAGCCATTACGGGGGCATTGCCGCCTACTGACCATCTGTTCCCAGGTAGGTCACGTGACGCCTCGACCAGCTCATTAAAAAGGGTGTCGTTTAGCATAAAACGTCTGCAACACAAAGAAATTTAAAAACTGGTGAAACAATGTTAACACTGAAAGACCAGAACCTGTGTTGTGCATTTGTAACAAAGTTTTTCCCTTCAGAGTCTTACTGACTCTGCTATCACTGCAACAGTTAGTCTTATAGCATCAAGACAGACTTATGTTATGCCACCAAGTTCCACTGAAACCTAAAGATACTAACATGTCTGTGCTTGATTGTAAAGTACACAATTCTAGTATATCAAGAATATCAAAGCTTAAAGGAAAGAGCAGGCAAGAAAAATGTAATATATGGTGTATATATACTTATGTAACTAGCGGTATGTAGTGAAAACTTTGAAGGAATTTATTAAAAGGTATTAAGTGTATTTTATCATAAGTAGCATATGAACTCTTGAGTTATGCCCAAAATGGGTTTCGTGAGGTTGAGGTGACCTTGACATTTGACCTCTGACAACCAAATTCTAATCAGTTCAAGTACATATTTGTGCCAAATTTCAAGAAATTCCCTCAAGGCCTTGCTGAGATAATCTGTTCACAAGAATGGGACGTACAGACAGAATAACAATTCAAGAACTTAATGCCCGTGGCGATGGCTGTCACCAGCATGGAGGCGTAAAAATGAAAAGCATGTGCATACAAGAAGGAGAGGCGCAGGAAAAAGGAGACAGTGTGTGGAAAAGATGGAAGAAAGTCAAGAGCTAATGAAACTAGAGGAAGCAGCAGAAATGTGTCTAGAAAGCCCAGTTACTATGAGTTGATTAAAAAAGGCAGTGTGAGACACTCCTCAGTGTAATGAGACTCCCGAAATACCACTTGAACATTGGCACCTTTCTGCTGAAATATTTCTGACTTCACGGTCTTGTCGTCTGAGTGCTAAAGTGCAGCCAACACATAGAAAATAAAAATAAAAAGAAGTGTGGCATTGCCTTGTGTGCATGAAATCAGTGAACATGCAGCCTGTAACAGACTGTTCTAGAAACATCATGTATGCTACTTTAAGAGATTAGCCTGATTAGTCAAACAGTAGCATCCTGTAGGGTTCTAGCACATTGCTATAAATATAAAAGTATTATACATTCGGTTTGACCTTTTCTTCATCAGACATACCCGATCGTCTCTTAACGTCTTAACGGTTTTCTTTTTTTAACTTAGGTGCTTCGAAATCATGGAACCATCTGGTGGACAAATAGCATTTAAAATCCAAAATTCCACAAGAAACCAAGAAATAAAGAGGCGTGAGAAATAACACTAAATGGTGAAAAAGACCTGTTTTCTGTGGCCAATAAAGGTTTTTCAATAAAATTAGTCATTCTTATTCACTGCCTCACAAGGGCACACATGACCTCGCCCTTCTGACTATGATGATTTGGTAAGCATGTTGCCTTTGGGTATTAGTTCCAGACAATGAACTAGGACTCACAGGCGCCAGAACAGGAGCAGTCACCAGTAACAGAAAAGAAAGGGGAGATGAGTTCAACTGCATAAACACCTACTGTTAAGAATAACAGAAAAACACACACACACACTGACAAAAGGAAGAATTTTAAGACGCAAAGCTTTTACTTGGCCAGACTATTCTGTGTGAAAAATAGCTACACTAATGGAAAAAGACAGCGTGATCAGTTACATTATTTGTATTTCTGTACCTTACAAAAAAACCCTACACGCTCATGGTGGGATGTGAGAGTGTTTGTGAAAATGCACATGACAGAGAAGCAGTAGCCTGAGGGTGCAACAAGAAAGCAGTTTTAAGTTTGCTCTTTGCTGGACCCCCCCCCGCCAAACCGTTTATCTACTTCAGATTCCCCCCTATTTCTTATCAAAATAATACACACGCACTTTGCCACACCTTGCCTATAAAGAGGAAAAACTCTGCTAACTAGTTACAGCACAGAAAGGATTAAATTATTCAAACATTAGCAAGAGAACATGCCCGTGAGGACATTTACTGTATTTATCCTAATGTATCTTAAGGATTAAATATCTGAACTAGTCCACAAAAAAGTAAAGGGCAGCTCTTAATTATGCAAACAAACACACACATGTGCTCGCTCACTCGCACGCACACACATGCACACACACACCACTTACTCCGCAGCAGCTCCTGGTGCAAAGAAGTAGGCAAAGCTCTGAGCCAACTGTTGAGCATTCTCTATGTAGTCATGATGCAGAGGATGGTCTGTGGGAGTAAGGCCAATCTTATTAAGCAATGATATCCCGTCCACTATAAGGTCAACGCAACCTCCAAAACCTGTGGATGAACAAGAGCAGAGAGAGGAACCACTAATGTATCAAACTAAACATCTGAGGCCCACAAGAGGGAGAAGATAAACAGATGGCCTGAAGGGAAACAGAAATGGGAGAGGATTATGAATAAGGCAGGCATTTTCTTTTAAGACACTCTAATCAAAGTGAACAATACAAATATAGCAACAACAATGTCAGTGTGCTTCAGTAAACTTGACAGAGCTGCAATGTTTGTCTGCTACCGTGGCCAGTCAATGATCTAACCAATCAGCAAAGTTTCCACTGTCAGATCAAATATCTGTCTGATCAACGCATAGCTTTCGGCAACAAACATTTTCTGTCAAGTGTGAGCAAAGACAAACATTGAGTGTAACAACCCCAGATAACCCATATGTGTAAGCAACCTGTGAGAGAAGCCAAAAGGCAAAAGGTTGGAGTAGATCTCACACTGGAATTAGTTTTGAATATTTGACTGAGTCTGACTTCGTGCTTAACATTGTGTTGTTGCGCTGATCCCCAAATTCACCACCTGACACACTTATAGCAATACAAAAGGATTAGATGGTAATATCAGTTATATTATGTGACCACGCAGATATGTGATGGCATGATATTCTAATTCTGAGTAACGACAGAGTAATAGGTCAGATGGCGTGGCTGGGTCTGTTATTGAAATGGCTAAAGGTTGGAGAGATATGCTGATCACTTCAGTTGTATCAAGGTTCAAAGGACAAGATTTTAGGAGAAGATCATGAATACTGATCGTACTAATTACCGTGTCTTCTGAAACCTGTCTGAACCAGATCCACCCTTTAGTCTGTAATGGCTTGGCGCCCACTGAAGAAGAGGCTCAGTAATTAAGGATTAAACTTGTGGCCCGAACCAAACTCAATGCACCAGTCATAGTTTCACCAGTCGCTACTAGGACACCATCTTTACTCCTGACATAAGGCAGACACCGGTCACTATGACTGAGTTCCCCAACATTCATGGCACAAATTTCGGCACCACGTCGCTCCCACTTCCAGGCACTTATCTCGTCCCTCGCCGGCTCAAACACTTTGACTGAGATCTGGGAAACTGTTCGTGGTCACACTTCATCTTCTCCTCCATCAAACTACATCCCACCGTTTTAGCTCTGGCTCGAACATGCAGACATTAGTCTAGGTCTCCTTGCTCATTGTTGGTATTTCGCGCACCGATCATACGCATGATAAAGCTAATTCCGCCCAGGTTTAAGTTATTAGCATTTCAAATAAAATGAAGCGTCCCTCGTCCCTTTTTTACAACTTTCGTCAGACGACTTAAGCTTTGGGTTAACCTTACAACATTAAGTTATCTTACTGTTAAAGCACGCAGGTTTACATAAAACTATTAATTTCCTGCTGGAGTACGGACTGAAGTTAATAACTTACTGACCTCTACAGCAGCTAATTTATTGCCTTTTCTTTCGAGACTAATCGATCATCGACCCCAGGTTGTCCACTCGCCCCTGGGGTCGGCTCATGCTAGCTGAGGGTAGCTAGCTCGCACCGCTCACCTACGGCCACCCTCGGTCTGGCGGCGTTGTTCACCCCGACCTTCCGTTCGGCCCTGAGCAGGGACGACAGGACCGTGTCCAGCCGCTCGTCCAGCACTTCATCCTGCGGCGCCCGGAACCAGAGGCCCAAAAGAACCACAAACAGGGACACGACGGGCCCGTATTTCACCCACGACGCCCGGCCTCCCCCCTCCATCGCTCGCTCGCTGACTGACTGGCGGCGGCGGCGGCCAACTCCGGGCGGCTTCTCTCCACCAGCCCCACCGGAAGGGAGCCGAGCGTCGTGGTGTCTGCTTGTTTTACTAAGCCCGGTGTCCCGCGTGGTTACCGGGCGGAATCCCAGATCCCGGCTGCTGTTCCAACAACGCCGGCGCTGCGTCCCACTAATCGGCGGCCGTTCGCAGCTTCTCCCCGGCGGAGGCTTCGTCTCCAGGCCCCTCCTGGGTTTTTCTTTGCTTTTGACCGACGCACCGTCGTCCGGCTCGTCTGATCGGCGGACGCCGGTGTCCGAAACGAGACGTTGTCTTCGTTCTACTACGGAGGGGGGCGTTTGTTTTCGTGACAACGAGGCGGAAGCGTCGCCGCTCGCAGCGCTTTCTCTCCTTTCCATCATTTTAACCGCTGGAAGGTGTTTTTGCGTCTTAGCGTCGTTCCCCATCGTTGCAGTCGCTTATCCCGAGATCTGCTGGTTTTGCTTTACATACAACAAGTTGTGAAAAGTATAAGTACACTAGCTCGAGTGCCCTTTTTAAGTATAATTTCTGAGTACTTGTACTTTGAATTTTCCCATCATTTGCCACCGTATGCTTCTGCCCCACTAAAATTCATGGGGGAATATTATTCTTTTTACTCCTACACTAAATTTGATAACACAGTTTACGAGTGACAAATTCAGATTAATAATAACAAATAAAATATCTATTTAATCATAATGTCATAGGCTAAGATAAGAATCTAGTAACCCCGTGAAAAATTCACAAGCTACCTGGGAGTAATTAATACTAGCACTATATTCACCAACTGCTACAGTGAAGTGGTGTACACATGAATGCATTACTTTAAACTGGCCAGTCAACATACACTTATAACTTATATTTTGATGCCGATATTTTTTACGCACTTTTCATTTTAATATTCTGATTACATGGCTTTAACAATTGTATGGCTACTTTTACCTCGGTGAAAGAGGTGAATACTCATTCGACCACTGCATATAGCAAACACCTGGGTAATTTTACTTTACAATGAGTGTTTGTCACAAAATTACATCCATGTGCTGTGAGTCAGAGAGGTTTTTGTTTTGTTTTTTTTGCCCAGGTTGAATTTAAAATGCAATAGAAACTAACAGAGTCTATCAACTACCATTGGAACAGTTTTGACTCACTTCTATTTGTTTTATCACATCTAGACCCACATTTTCTTGGTGAGCCAACCCAATCAGGTCTGAGAGGCTTTGCATTAGTTCAAAAATACTAAAAACTGATTTAAAATGCCATCATGCTTGTTAAAGAGTAGTAACACAGTACTGGGAAACAAAGCGTTTTATTTAATTAAAACCATAACAGTAATGTGGCAGCATTTTTGATTTATACAGGTAAACTTTGAAATAAAAAAATTAAATTTTCATTTGACTATAAAGTTTAAAAACACCAACAGGCACCAGTTACAAGGGGTATACCAAGAAATTCTAGAGAACTGTTGGCACTCAGAAATAAAAATGACAGTCAATACAAAAGCTGTGATTATTAAAATTTAGACACATTCAAACAAATTGAGCTCTTTCTGTATTGTCCGAAAAAGGCCAACACTCACCAGTGCAAAAAAAAATACATGAACAGGGGGACAAAGCCTGATGTCTCTCAGTCAGTTCTACAACAGTGGCAGTGCTTCAAATCACCTAAGATGAAATTAAACCCAAATGTATGTCGCAAAAAACATTTTCTTCCTGTGCAACTTTTTGATTGAGATTTCTTTGAGATGAAGGAACAAGGCCTTACAAAAGCCCAGTGACAAAAAATCAACACCTTCAATTCAACAGTGGTGTTTGTGTTCATGTACATAGTCGTTGTCATTCCCCATCAGCTAATCCAGCCACATAATATGAAGGTTGCTCTTGAGTCTGCTGAACAAAACAAAACCACAGGCCGTGTGTGCAAAGTCATCAGTGGGCTTTAAACGTAACTACTTAAGCAGGAGTGTGTCGCCCCCTAGTGACTAAGAAATGACCACTGCAGCTCATAACCTGCAAGACAAACACTGAAGTCAGTAAGGCACAACATCAGGCTGCATTCATACTATTAAACATTTGGTGAGGATTTCAGAAAGACAATTAGTTCTCAGACTTGAAATGCCAAATACTGGGATAAAAATGGGTCAATAGTCAATTTAGACCAGTGAGGCTTGTGCACAAATATAAATTGATGCATAATGAGATTCCATTGGTGAGGTTGCAAGACAATGGCAAAGATGTACATTGTAGAAACACAGTGAACAGTTTTTTTGAGATTATTGCTTTATATTGCTATCACCTGTTTTCTTGTCTTACCTTAGGTTTTATTTGGGTATGCCTGCCACAATCTCAGACTCAATACCACAGTGATCTGAACCACGCAGGATTTTAAAGAATCCTGAAGACCAGAGACAAGAAAAAGATAAGTTTACAAATAAATTAGCTCAGTTTTAGAAAATGAGACACTGAATAAGTTTGGCCTAACAACAAAAACAGTGTCTTTATATGTAAAAACATCTTCATGTCCTAATTATGAGGAAAATAATTATATGTGTATTTGTCTATTCAGAAACGCCAGTGGTTATATAAACAGTAAAATGAGTCTTACATAGTAAAGCATGACAGGATTGCTAATTCACTGCTATTTAATCTGTTGGAGAGAAGTATTCATGTCTCTGCTCACCATTATCACCCCAATCAGTGTTCCAGGAGTTGGCACAGAGCCAGTAGGGAACCCCATCCTCCTCCCCCCAACCAAGGACCTTAATGGCGTGGCCACCCACAGCAGACCCAGACATATGCTGATACACACCTGGAGACACCACAAAAAGGAAACACAATACATGGCAGGGTCAGCAAGAGTCTGAATTAAAGTTTGAGAGAATTTCAGAAACAACATTTTACAGAGTTGGTGAGCAAAATCTGCTATCAGCATTTACCCTGTGCTTTACAGGCAGCGAATGTACAAATATTTAGTATTACATGTGTTTATACTGTATTTGTCTGATGAGGGTGCATGTGTTCTTACCAGACTTGTACAGCAAAAAGTCTTCATAGACAGTGAAGGCTCCCTCTACTGGGCCATTCTTATAAATCTCAAACTGAATCTGCTCCATACTTCCCTCCACGCTGTAAGATGTTTTACCTGCAACACACTTAAAATTACAATCCTGTGCTGTCTGTGTGTGTGTGTGTGTGTGTGTGTGTGTGTGTGTGTGTGTGTGTGTGTGTGTGTGTGTGTGTGTGCGCTCACTATCACTAGGGTTAGGCTCATGTTAGGACATACAATAGTTTCTCTTTATGAGCTTTCTAATAAATACTACATATGTGCAAGTCAATTCAGTGTAAACGTAGAACAGTTAGTGATAGGTTACTGATACTGTAACTACTGATACAATGATAATAATAATCATTATTAGTATAACTAGTTTTTATTATTGTCTTTATCATTATTTTTATCATCAACCTGAACTTCTAATGTACTGAACAAAAATCGTTATTAATGCATGTTCTATGGTCTCTTACATATTTCAAGAAAATAACAGAGCTAAAGACAGTTTAAATGTTAGATTTTATCTCTACTTTTAAGAATAAATAGCAGTGAGTATTCAAAGACTCAGAGTTAATGTTAGCATGCTTAAACCCTAATCCCTCCCATGCCTCCCTTGTGAATGGTGATCAAAATGTTTTCCCTTTTTTTTTTTACCATAATGCTTGTCCTCTTTGTAGCTTGGTGTGTATCCAGGTTCACACTGAAAGACACAGGCTGGTGTGTCTCCACCCTCTCCAGTGCAGGGAGGTCTGCTACCATTAACATGGTGCTCGCAGGGGGGAATGGTGTAGGGCCGGCAACCTGTTGACACAACATGGAGTCAGACCTTCAGATGCCACAGACACTTTTGTACCACTTTTGGAGCCTCAAAGACACAAAACTGACCGATGTGGGAGTCAAAGAGACCTCCAGAGACCATTCCCTCTTTGGTCCAGAAGTCCCAGGCAGATGTAGGGTAGCCACCATTACATCTAAACAGAGAGGAGCACCAAAATAAATAAATAAATAAATAAATCGAAAAGAAAATTAAAAGCACAGCCCCCCCCCCAAAAAAAACCAAAAACAACAAATGACAACCAATCAGCACTTTCTGCATGGATGCATCAATTTACCTTTTTCCTCTTCCTTTCCTCATTACTAACTGAATATGTGGTAACACTGCAGTAATGATAATATTACTACTCATTCATTGTGCTTGCTTTTCCTAAATGTAAAATCTGTATACCTCACCGTGTGGAACTCACTGGAATAATTTTTATCAAACGTAGGGATTTCTGTGGCCCTAAAATTGTATTTTGGCACAAATACTAATCTTGTCTAATGGATTTTTCCATTCCTATACAATGTCAAACTTGAGACTTTGTTTTGAGCCAGTTCATTCTTTCCTCACATTAGATACCAAATAATTGACATTTCAAAACAGTATACTTTGCTATTGAGTGCTGGATTATGGTCCTCATACAGTAGTTCACATTTGAACACAACAAAGTAGTGAGACAGTTTACAGATCCCTGTCCCTTACCCCATGCCACAGCTGTCACAGCAGGTCAGCAGATCCTCAGCAGAGATTTCCACACTGACCTTGCCACTGCTGTGGATACACACACGGTCAGAGATGGCCTCTGCAGCACCGAATGCCTGTCGGCAGAAGAACGAAGACATGTCACAAACACAAATACAAGCCATTACAAGGAAACAGTAAGATGAAAATTAAGGTAAATATACAGACTTAGTGAGTTTCTTTTTAAACTTACCCAGCAGGATCCACAGGAGCCCTGGTCTCTGATCTCCTTTAGAGTGGGACAGTTGGGCCACTGTTCCCTGGAGTCAAAATCTGTAGGCAGCTTCAGGTCTCCAGCATACTGAACCCTGAAGAGGAAAACAATGTTGTGGAGTCAAGTATTACTGTGTGCTATTACTGTAAAATTTACAACTACAGTGTCTTGCACAGTGACACTGCAACCACTACTACTGTATGTAGAGACAAATGTACACAGTGCAGGCGTTAGGGGATGTACAACACAGCAAATACTCACTCTCACTGATATGTGGGTATAATGAAATACTAAACCTAAATCGAGCTCATTTATTTCACACTCAGCAAAAGATTGTTTATGTATGAGACTTACATGATTGGCAGTTTAGGTCCTTTCAGCATCGTACCACAGAGTCTCTGGACATAACTGTAGTCCACATTGTGAAAGTTGTGACCAGCCTGTGAGAGAGAAGGGAGAATTAGTCAAATAGAACTGCTTATACCCACCAAGAGGAGTCAAATTACCACCTTGCAGTTGTATGCCTCCACCAACCAGTCAAATTTCATTTACTTCTGTGTCTGTCCAGACTCATGTAATTATAGTGTAGTGATGTAATTGATTTATTAAGTGTATTCTATAATAATTGGCATATGAATTTTTTTAAAGATAAGGCCACGAATGTGTTTTGCGATCACTAAATTCTAATTAGCTCATCCTTGAGTCCAAGTGAATGTTTGTGCCAAATTTAAAGCGAATACCTCAAGGCGTTCCTGAGATATTGTGTTCACTAGAATAGTATGGACACACAACCCGGAAAAATAAACACAAAAAAACTCACCTTCCATGTGGTGTTAATCTTATTGATGTAGTCAACCATCTCATTGGACAGTGGTTTGAGATGGGGTCTGGCCAGGCTCACCGCCAAGCTGGCAGCCAATAGCAGGAAGGCTACTTGACACATTTTGCCTGAAAGAGCCCGAAATGAAGACATGAGTAAGATGGAGTCATAACATTATACAAGCTATGAGCTAAAGTTATTTAATTTCATTAAGTCTGAATAAAATCACAAAATCTGGCCAAAAATGACCAAACTCTACTTCTAACCATATCAATTCAAGGCGCAATGAGTGTTTTCATTTTCCTCAGATGTGAGCAATGAAGGTGAAGGGATTACAATGTCTCAAAAAACAGTTGTTAGACAAAACTCAGTACTTAACCCCATAAGATTGTAAATACAGAATTCTAACATATTAAAAATACCTAAAAAAACAAAACAAAACAAAACAAAAAAACAGAAAATGGGGCAGTTTATGAAAATTCTAAAGACTCAAACTCAATTATGAAGAAAAAACCTTCAGATTTCTAGCCAATACACGCATGAGAAAATGCAATGTTATGCTTGAACACAAGTTTTTCCCTACTTACATGCACTCCTGAAATTAGACCTATAAAGAAAAGTTCACGGATGATTTCAAAGTGTTGCTGTGGTTGCAGCTACAAGTGGAACACGCATACACACTGTACAAACACAGAGCAGAAACAAACCACTTATCCTGTCATGCTAGTCCGAGTTCTTTACAGTGGTTTAACAGGCTGCGTCAGCAGACACACACAATAATCAGGTCACTGATTTCAACTAATTCTCTCGATTCAAATCTACATGAACAGAAAGAAACAGACTTCTGGATTACAATATGCAGTGCAATTTCTTTTGTACCAGACATTTTTTTTCACTTAACCGTTATTAGACCTGGTTTCAGTTCCCACTTAAAAAGCACAAGGAAATCTATGTCCTCATGCTGCAAAAAACGGTCACGCACCATGTAATACTTAGTAGAGACCATGTTATCGGATGTTAATGCAACAGTGAGAGTTGAAAATCAACACCAGCGCAGACACTGTGCCTCTGGATAAACACAATGGGAAGAACTAAAATGCAGCCTCAAGCATGCAGTGATGCTGTTTTTTTAAACAAAATAATGTTGGCCAAGATCAGCTTACAGCCAACACTAACTTTGAATCTAAACTCAATTTTACATTTAACAGACTTGTAGACCCTCTGTGCTCACTTTGTCACAATGTCACACAGGTTTTCTTGAGAACAAGAGCCAGTCTTGTCAGGCATCTGTAAAAATCAGCACACCTGTTAGGGCATGTCCTGTTTCTATTACCCCCCCCCCCAAAAAAAAAAACCCTCAGGTCTAACTGCACATGTGCAGCTGGGTTCATGTCACATGACCGATATCATGAGTAAATATTTCACAGGAGGAAGTAAAAATAAAAAATTTCAATTTACAGAAAAACATCTGTTCTCTAAAATCAAATAAAGCAACACTTGCCATACTGCAGTCATGACATCCATAATATATCATAGTCTGTGTAATGTAATGGTCAGCTGGGCATTGTCAGTGTATTTTTAACCACTAGTTTATGGTTCCAAGTTGTTTGTAGACAGACTTTAGTGGGTTCTCCAGCTTTTGGAGTGAAATGGTAATTTAAAAAAAAAACAAAAAACAAAAAACGAGTTCATGTGCTGTTTATGCTTTTTACAGGATCATATATTATATATTACACAAACTATTAGATGTGCTTAAGCTTAGAGCAGTGGTTCAACCAAAAATCTGCCTTCTAGCTGAATGATATGGATGTGATCTGGGGAAGTGAACCATCCACCTGCTAATCAGCACTGTCAGACCGAGACTCACACAGGCTACATTAACTTGCTGAATCATAGTGGAGGGCTGTGAGGCCCTTCTGTGGGAGAACCTCTATATCTCCAAAACATCGAATTCTCTGACATAAAGACAGCCCCTGCTTTTAGATTGATGATGGTTTATCTATGATTTTAACCACCGTATTTTTGAAGAGCTTCAAAGGGTCATGGAAATTTTTTTAGGTGTGGGAGGGTTCAGAGTGAGTCAGCACCAAAGTCACAGAGGGAGGAAGAAGACCTTCAAATCTAGAAAACTCCCTCCTGAGGAGAACCAGTGATTTTCACGTTAGCTCCCAAAGAGCTGACCTCGTTCTGAGGAGTTAGATGTCAAAACTACAGAATTTGTGTTCAAAAAAAAAAAATTATGTACCACAGGTGGGAAAAGGCAAATAGCCTGTGATGTTCCCTCTCATGCACTACAGTTCCTCTCTGTGCCTCCATTAAAAAAAAAAAAACAACTGGAAGGAGCGTGGAGACACTGCAGGAGTCTGACTCTCCCACCTGCCTGTGCTCGCATATGAAGGTGACACATCCTTCATTTCACCCGCACATATATCAGCAAGGCTGCAGTCTGATGAGTCTGTAACATGACCCCATAAATCTGGCTGGGTTGTTCTCGGTCTGGTGACAGATAAAACTCATTTCCTCCTTCTGTGTCACACAGCTGAGAGCCGTCCACAGGAGGGTGGTGGGGGGGGCGAGGTCTGATTTACTCAATCGTTCACATCACTCTTTTGCAATGAAGGGAGCAGCTCCGCGCTGCAAACTGTGCTGCAGTTAGGTACATGGTCGTGCAATTTCATCACCAACCTATTTCAGTTCGTCCAGGTTTACTTGCCCTCCGCTAGGATCCCAGACATGTTTATGAATAGGCGAAACTAGTCTCAGCCCCTCTCCTTTGTCTGGTTGAAGCAGGGGAAGGAATGGCTGCCTTGTTGTTTTTAACGTGCTTGACTGTTCGGAGTTAAGTTTCACATTCATTTTTACCGCAGATTCTGAATTTCATCGATCAGTCCTAGCTATCGGTGACAAATCACTGTCTAAACCACCGAGCAACGGGGGTTAAAATGGGTAAGTAGGTCGTAAACAACCGCCATTAGAGTCGTGACAACTAATAACGACTACAATGAAAACTTTCCCCTTTCAGGCGGATAAATCGACGCCGTTAAAAGTGTCGTCTCCGCTGGTTTGTGTAAACTCCGGCAACTTTAGCTCGGTAGCTAACTGGACCCTGACGAACGGAGGCCGCTTCACCGTGGAGAAGCCAAACACCGACGGCGACTTAGACTCAAGCAAACAAACAAACAAACAAACGAACAGACTCTACCAGAAAACGAAGAGGAGCCGCCTGCCTTTAGCCTCTGTCAGCCCTGGTGGGGTGTGGGTCGAGTCCCGGTCCCTCTGACTATCTGGATCTCTGACCGACCCAGGGTCGCTTCTTTCATTTATTCCAGTCACCACGTGAGACCGTCACATGAGGGCAGCGCCCACGTGACCCATAACGAAACCATCAACATCACCTTCCTCCCTCACCCTCCTCTCTCATCCCCTCCCCTCCTCACCCTCCTCCCTCATCCCCTCCCCTCCTCACCCTCCTCTCCTCACCCTCCTCCCCTCCTCACCCTCCTCTCCTCACTTTCCTCTCTCATCCCCTCCCCTCCTCACCCTCCCCTCCTCACCCTCCTCTCCTCACCCTCCTCTCTCATCCCCTCCCCTCCTCACCCTCCTCTCCTCACCCTCCTCTCCTCACTTTCCTCTCTCATCCCCTCCCCTCCTCACCTCCTCCCTCCTCCTCACCCTCCCTCCTCACCTCCTCCTCACCCTCCTCTCTCATCCTCCTCCTCACCTCCTCCCTCATCCCTCCTCCTCACCCTCCTCCCTCATCCCCTCCTCTCCTCACCCTCCTCATCCTCCTCACCCCTCACCTCCTCACCCTCTTCCCTCACCCTCCTCCCTCATCCTCCCCTCCTCACCTCCTCCTCACCCTCCTCTCCTCACCCCCCCTCCTCACCCCCTCTCCTCCTCACCCCCTCCCTTCATTATACTGGTGTGTCGGTGCCTTCAAGTTCCAGAGAAATCCCCCGATGAAAGATCACTGATTCTTTCAAATTAGCTAGAAAATAAAAGCATCACACTGTGGGTATGAATGAGGAGATACTGTCGGTGCTTCATCTTTGTTTTTGGTTATCTCTCTCAAACTGCTTGACACAGCTCAAACCCAAAGGTCACTTGGTTGTTTTTTTTTGTTTTTGTTTTTTTTAGCCGATTAAGACATTTCCTAAAAGGCTAAAAGGCTTTTACTTATTAAAAATCAAGACAATACATTTCCTGTCCTCTGACAAAAACTTGAACAGACAAGAAAAAAAGACGAGCAGACAAGAAAAATAAAACATACAGTGCATCCTGATAGTCTGGTGTAACCAGATAGATAAGGATTTTAGCAATTCTTGGTAAAGGATCCTTGCAAAGAAATATGTGTTTTCGTGTTTAACATGAATGGGCTATAACACATTATCTTTTGAAGTATAATACAAATGCTCTCAGTGACATGTAGCATAGTGCTCACATATTTTGTTAAAAAATGCATGCAGAGCAGTGTACGTTGTTTAGTTTTTAGGTAGATTTTAATTTATCTTTGGCTTTCATTGCTTATTTTGTTCATTTGAGTAGTATACTGGGATTGTGGCCTGACGGCGGCTAGTCTTGGCTGTATCATGCTCTTGATTGCTGACCACAGAGACCATGCTGATTGTCAGAACCGGTCTGTTCCTTTTGAGAGACTGTCATCTGACTTTCAAAATGATGAGATAGTAAAAATACTGTAAGCACAGCAACTTAATCATTATTTTTTTCAAGCAAGTTGCGTAACAGCAGATCAGCATGAGCAAGTAGAGTGAGTAGAGTGTCCACTTCCTTATTCTTCCAGACCGAGTGGTTAAGATCTTTAACAGATTTAAGTGTCTTTTTAGAGTATCATTAAAAAAACACATGCAAGGTTGGATTGCACCACAACATCTTCTCAGTTCTCGCTACTTTTTAAAATATCTTTGTGTTATTCATGAATTTTCTACTATTTCCACAAAGAGTTGCAAGTTTTATAGCCTTTTAGTGTCTAGCTTTCTGGTTAACAGTGTTTTCATTTCTTCTCCTTTTTATTGTCAGTGTCTTTTTGACCGACTGTATATACCAATGATTTGTGCTTTATCACCTGATCTTGAGGCCCTCTCCTGAAGACAAGTCATGTCAAAATAAAAGTTCAAGACCTTTATCATTTCAGCTTATGTCACACCAATGGTGCAAAATACACAATTTGTGTTCAATAAATAAATTAATAAATTACTGAACAGCAACATTGAAGCAATTTAGTATTGCAGCACAGAAAAACTGCAGACAGAGCTTGAGGAGTGGTCATTTAATACCCCCCCAGGCCACCCACCCACCAGATTAATCTGCCACTGTGATAATGTAAACAACACAGTGTTTTCACAGTGTACTAGAGCTGCCATTGTGCCTTGGTTATACTCAAATTACAATGTGCGCATCACTGTATCATCTACACTGTGACTATCACCTCTATTTACAAACATTACAAGGTTCATTAGGTTTGTGCTCAGACTCTCAGCACCACATTTCTATCAAGATCTAAAGCTCATAAAGGTCTTGAACCATCAGTGATGGTAGATGAATGAAGGCTGATCAAAACTCTGGGCTTTAATTGCAATAAATGACTTTATTTTATCACATCAATAGCGCAGTTAATGACTCACTACCACCAGCCACAGCTGTGGGTCTGTGGAAATCCTTTACAGATGAGGTGATGCATGTTGGTTAGCTCGAGGTTGTCAAATGACAAGGTGATTTCCACTCAGTCCCCAAACTAACTGCAGTCTGTCAATGAAAAACAATACTGTCTCTAAACAATCTCTCATGTGAAACTTCAGCACGAAACCTTGAAATACTGCACGTGGGTCATCTCATAACAGTAAATATGACAAAATATAAAAGAAGAAAATGTAAAAAAAAAAAAAAAATTATATAAAATGAGTCAAATTACAAAAACAGACAATTATTATCATACCCATCAGGTACACAAAGCAAAGCATACTATAACAATATAAAGCAACACATACATGTGACAAGCTGTCCTTCTACGAGGCAAAGCGCTGATTCACGGTGATCAAGGCGAGTCTAAAGCATTGCTGTAGATATTTTTTCATCAGTGCACTAACATACATTTCACGAGCTGGCTTTTGCTTTTGCATAAACATGCATTCTAGCATGTATGCTAACTACTACAATGTGTGCATTTTTGTGAGTAGTTACAGTAAATGCTTTCTTTAACTATGAGAATAGATACAACTCTGTTGCCCATTTGAATGAGTAACATGCAGTGACTCCTTTATCTTTCAGCAGGCCATGGTACATAGGTAACAATTTGACAAAGCAGTTCTACCAAAAGCATGTTTTCTTCTGCAATTTGTTTTACAGATATAGACCTTCCTTTGTAGTTACGATTTCATTTAGAGACAAAGAAATAAAGTCAAATAAAATAGAATAGTTGAAGAAAAAAAATACTGCACAATTATACTTGGAAGACTGATATTGGTTAACATAACATTCTGAGATTACTATGAAAATTCACATATTGAAATAAATAATAAAAAAATAATAATTATAAAATAATACTGGCATTGACCAAACTGGAAACCTGTAGCAGCACATTACCTTTATGCAGCATTTCTGTTCTGAAACCTCTGCCCCCTACCTGGATTCCCTCTGTCTGGTAGTTACATCATCAAAAAATGTTTTATACTGTTAAGGCTCAGAGGGTTTTCAATCATAGAGTGAGCAAAATATATCTTCTCAATGTGACAAAGCAACAAATAATAAATGAATTTTCTCTCATGGAAATTCCGTTTTACTGAGGTAGGAGGTTAAACTAATGTACAAACTGAAGGATGAAACATATTTATGAATAGCAGGAAAAAACATTTAGAGTTACAGCAATGCCTTCAACACTACATCAAATTGAGATCTAGATTTTCCCAGGTCCTTCAATAAATGGTCATTAGCTTTCAAACTAGTTTTAAAATAATGCTAATGACATTTCTAGCTATTCCATGAGTGTAATGTTACAGGAGCACTATGAAAGCACTCTGCAGGGGCTCAAATAAACAACAAATGCATGTTGACAAGACCATTCTTCAGGCAGACTTTCTACATGTGCATAAGATGTTTCGTATTAACATAAAACCAAATGCTTATATTTTCCTGTAATGTCAGGCATTAACATTACAAATTTAATATGGCAGACGTAACTGTTGCATATAGTCACGTTTGACGACATTGCATGTCACAAGTACATGTCTAATTTCCTTCACGAGGCAAATAGTTTCTACATTTGCCTTTAAGCTTCATTAACTGCTTGCTGTGTTCCCTTCAGTAAAACCAACTGGAGCAACATGGATATCAATGCTAACCATCAGGGGAACAGGCTACCAGTAAGAAATTTCCCTAATCAATACGTAGGTGGTGAAGTTGAGTGGTAAACTGAATTTGGACCAGACACTTCCAACCCAGTACATACAAGTCTGTTGTCTTTATAATTCACACCCTCCATACACAACACCGACAACTGCTGGTACTGCACTTCATTACCGTGTATCAGACATTATATCTTATCATCATTCATATACTTCCCTTCTTTCAATGGTTTAAAGAGAAATAAAATGTGTGTATACAGATATATATATATAGATATACAGAAATATATTCGAAGATCTGAACACTAAGACAAAAACAAATCAACTTAAAAAACATTAGAAAAAGAAAATGAAATGCTTGTTAATAATAGAAGCATCAAATGAAATCCCTTGCCCAGTATCATGCCACAGCCACTGGTGGCTAACTATACACTTCAGGTGTACCTTTTCTGCTGTAAAGTGCTGAATGACTGACATGACTACAGTTACAATTAGCAAAGGAAAGCATAGCACATCATTTATAAATTGATTTCCTTCAAATGTTTTTTTTTTCTTTTGATAATCTGATAAGTTTCATTAAAACAACGAAAGACACATCAATGAGCAGATTCCACTATTTTACTGGCTGTGAATTAGGATCTCTGTCTCTTTTTGTATGGCAGTAGTGTGTGTTAACACCAACCATGTTGTGTACTGTGCATAAAGTGAGTAACTGCCTGACTGGGTGAACAAGTGGCTACCTGAAAACTGGACAAGATTCCCAACATCGTCCAAAGGTTTTGTAAAAAATAAGGATACACATTTTCGATCTCTCTGGATATATACTTCAGTTTGCATTAAGTATACATTAATTCTATGTATCCTAACAGATCATCAGTTTCACTTTATCAGACTAATCTCACCAATTGAAAAGAAAAGATCAGTACACAATCAGCCTACTAGTCATGATGTTTGGTTATTGTAAACTGGTTTAATTCCCTTTATCATGTAGAAAATTTTTAATTTCACCACAACACCCCATCATTTTTAATTTTTTTTGCTTTTTAATTGTACTAGAGGTAACCTCACCTGACTGCACTGGCTGAACAAGGCAAAGAAATCTCTGCATTGGTTTTTCTATGTTTAGTTTCTAGTGATTACAAATTAAGTGTAAGTATCTCTCTAAATGAAAGAGAGAAATGCTCCACATTTATTTGGACCTGTGAAATTCTATCAGTGTTTTCTTTTGAGGACAAAGCCAGATTTAATCTGCTGTGACTACTATTATTCCACTGCTTATCCTAAACTGAAAAATAAATTGCTTCCACTTTTCTCCCTAATTTTGAAAGGACAGTTCTTTTGTAAAGCACCATTACCATTAACTGCATCAGAGCAGACAACCGTTGTAAGCAGACAACCACGTGTTCCCAGGATATACAGAATAAAATGCCAGATGCTTCTTTTTTCACCTGGCTGCGAGGAGCATCACATATGAGGAGGTTCATACTATTCAGCCCTTCTCCATGCAGCTGCTCCAACCAACCAGGAGCTGCTAGTGCAGCAACATGGATTATCACCAGCTGACCCCACACAAACACCAGCAAAGATATGAGTTGGAACAATCTGCAAAGTCAGGCGCACCTCTGTTAAGAATTGAACCAAAGTCCCTACAGAAGTTTGCCACTGTGCAGGCCATGCATCACAATTTTCTGCAATTTTAACCTCTGAATTTGCACATTGGGGGAAAACAATAATAATAATAATTTTCTAACGGCGTATTCTCCCATGATTGATTCAAATGAATTGAAAAGGACCCTTACTCTCCACCAAGCCTTCCCCAGGTTAATTAAAGTATGTAGTCAGGAAAATCTCCAAACAATAAACTTAAAAAGATACCATCCCCACCCATCCCTACCCAGGATCCACCCCCCACCCCCATCCTACACTGCTCTTTCTGTACTGTCCACAAACTGGACCATCTGTTTACGAGCATGGGAGATGACTGGAGTGAGCGGAATCACAGGAGTACTGGGCGTAGTAGCACCAGGAGTTGCTGCACCAGGGGTGGACGCAGCAGGGGTTGACGCAGCAGGCGTAGAAACAGCAGGGGTTGAAGCACAAGGCGTCTCATCGGGGGTGGTGCCTGGTGTTACACCTGGAGTGGCAGGGATCACAACAACAGGGGCCAGGCCTGGACTTTCAGCCCCCGCTCGAGGCTCCAGTCGTGGGGTAGATGTGATGAAACGAGCTTCCCTGATCCGGTAGGGACTCCGGTAGCTGGAGATGGGCGACAGCTCGGAGCCCCAGCCAAGATAGCTCCCACTGGAGGGAGACTGTGCATCTGCACTGAAATACAGTGTAGTGCTGGACTCTCCAGGAATCCCCGCTTTTCTCTCTGGGGAGCCAATCAGGAGAGGGGAACGTCTCTCAGGTGACCAACCGGGAGTCTTGATTTCCAGGGAATCTGCAGAGGCCTCCTCCTCTGCAGGGGAAGATTTCTCAGGTGACCAGGTAGGAGCCTTGATATCCAGGGAACCTGCGGAGGAGGCCTCGGTCAGGGTTGCAGCATTGCTGTCAATGTGGCGGAGGCTGTCTGGTTGCCGTGGAGATGAAGGTGTGGGGGAGCCGTAAGCTGCACTCTGAAACTCATCATCACCTTTGAAAATGACATCACGTTGAATGTTAAGGTAAAAGTTGTTTAAAACCATATACACATTACCTACAGGGGAAGCCAATGTGGAACGACTTTTGTGGTCAGTAATTGTTTGCTTTTGAGCTTGTGTGCTGCTGTTATGAGTGTTCAGTGTTAATCAGGCATCCAACCTTTTTCCTCTGATGGCGGAGCAATGGACTCTTCTTCTGCACTCTCCTCAGGAATGACCTGATGAACTGGGAGAACCTCTGGAAACCTTCTCATATCTTGGATTGTTGTAGGAGGAGCTCTTCTCACTGGCCTGGCCACCACACTGGAGAGAGGTGGCTTTGGTGGCTGGACAACCTCTCTCACCTGGGGACAAGACTTATAGCTGTGCCTCAGACATGCAAAACTGAAAGTATTCTGCAAATATATGACTTTATAGTGGTAAATCTATTGGCTGAGAATGCTGTCATTTTTTTCTGATGACCATACTGGGCTGCAACAAATTCTCACATCCATTTTACAAATGAACACAATCTTCTTACCGCTGTACAGATTTTTTTTAGTGTTCACAATAGCATTCTTTCATGATAAATCTTATTGCATTAGTTTTTGTTTGTTGAAAAATATGCCAAAATCATTGAAAATTTTTGCAGCCTACATGCTGCTTTCAGTTCATTAATCTGTGTTTTCACATCTTACACATACTGGCTTTTAATGTGGATTGACTGTTTTTTGAGTTTAAATTATCAGTTCAGTGAGCAAGAAAAAAAGATTTTACCTGTGGAGCCTGTGGTGGAGCTGGTTGAGGAGCTGGGTGTGTTATCTGAGGAACCTGTGGTTGAACAGGTGGAACCTGAGAAATCACAGCGCAAATAAGAATAAGTAACCACTTGACTTGATCTTAAAAGACATGAACATTGGGCTGCATGATAGGGAGGGCTGGTATATGAAGCAGACATTATATCTCCCTGCTGTAATTAATAGTAATGAAATTCACAGGACATTTTAGGACACAATAGGAACACAACAAACCCGTGGAACGTAAGGCTCATCTGGGGAGTGAACTTCTTCAGACAGACCCATGAGTCCGGCCAGTCCCCCCTCACCATACGCCGACCAGATCTTTGCAACATCCCCGGTCTTCAGGGCCAAGCGAATCAGCAGCCAGTGGTGATGTTTCCAGCCCTCCCATTGGATTGGAAGGTCCATGAGAGTCCCACCTCCTGATAGAATTAATAACCACACTTAAATTAGATAGCTAGACAGACAGACAGACAGACAGACAGACAGACAGATGGAGAGACAGAAAGACAGACAGATAGAAAGACAGATAGATAGACAGATAGATAGATATATAGATAGATAGACAGATAGACAGATAGATAGACCAATAGACAGACAGATAGACATAGATAGATAGATAGATAGATAGATAGATAGATAGATAGATAGATAGATAGATAGATAGATAGATAGATAGATAGATAGATAGATAGATAGATAGATTTTTTACAGACCGGAGAGAGTTGCGTGGCGATGGAAAGTGGGTGTTTGTGCTTTCTCCTCCAATGTGAGTGTAGATCCACGCTCCACGCAGGCTCCACTTATCCCTCGGTGCCGAATACTCTGGAAAATCTCAAAGGATTTAGGGTGGAGGAAACGGTAGTATAGCACCAATGCTATCACTCCTGGAGAGAGGAGAACATGTAAACAGCAGATAGAACTAAGGAGGACTTGGGATTATGGTGTGGAAAATTTGACACGAACAAAGAGAGAATGCATTTGGATTTCGTTTTTATACAGTAGCTGTGGCTGTGTGTCTAACCAATGAGGAAGCTGCAGAACACTGCCGCTGGGATGCCAACAGTATCCCAGGACATCATGGTAAACAACCAGGAGGAGGCTAGAAGAAGAAAGGCGTTCTCTATGAACATTACCTTAGGAAGAAACAGAAACAGAGGGAAACGGTTACCACTCCCAAAACTCTGAAATCCATATTTGTCTCAAATTTGGCTGTTTTATATGACTGCTTAATTCAAGTCGTAATTTTTCTTTCAAATGCCTTTAAGAGACTCAAGTTTTCCCTGAATTAAATTATTCGTACTCATATTTAATACATACCGGTTTCTTTAGTACAAATATCAGAATTGTAATGCTGACTGTTAATGAGTTGCACTAGTCTATTTGGTTTTTACCTTATAATTTATTGGAATCATTTTTTTTATCAATTTTTTTTTAATGTTCTCAAAAAATGTGTGTTGCATTGGTTCTGTTCATGTCAGATCCCCCTGCAAATAAATTGAACATTAACCAAATATTTAGGTTAGTTTGTATTGCTATTTGCCTATATCAATAATACTGGCATAAGCAGAAACTATCTTTTTTCTTTTATTATTTGTCATGGTATATATC
Source organism: Istiophorus platypterus (assembly GCA_016859345.1). Taxonomy (NCBI): domain Eukaryota; kingdom Metazoa; phylum Chordata; class Actinopteri; order Istiophoriformes; family Istiophoridae; genus Istiophorus; species Istiophorus platypterus. Next base: position 19,583,722 of record CM029118.1, read on the forward strand.
TCTTTTTATGATGGAAAAAACTGATACAAAAGGCTGTACCATTGCCCATTGTAAATGTATTGACAAATTCAAAAAAGCATGAGCTGATCTCAAGCCTTAACATACCAGGTAGAACCCAGCCATGCGGTATCTGGATTGACCGTACTTCACGTTAAGGAAAAGAAAGATGTGAACGGCTCCCAGAATGAGGTTGAACAGTCTCCACCGACTAGTTGATCGTATAATGTCAGTCTGCTGAGACACCATCCAGAAAGTTGCACCCAGCCAGTGCACACCTGGCACACACACACACACATACACAAAATAAATAAATAAATACCAACACATACATAAAAACACTAATTCGGAAAAAAGAATGTTTACAAGAGTAAAATATGTTCTGCTGACAAACAAAACCACTCATGCCTATAAACAGCAAAAACATATTCAAATGCAACTTGCCAATGACTCCCAGGATCCACTGTTTGAAGATGCGCGTGAAGAGCACGAGAACAGCAAATCGTGATCCCAGCATACTGACCTGCAGACAAAGAAAACATATATTACCTCTCATACACACCGAACCGAAAATCAATAACAGGCTTATATACAAGCCCTTTGTTATACTGACACTGGTATGCTAAGGTTAAAATTTACATATTGATTGTCTGAAGTTTGTTTGAAAATGCCCACCCTCCACAGCAGTCGACAGAGGATGGCAGCGGGGGTCATTTGTAAGTGTCCTGGTCTGATGAGTGAACAGGCTCTGGCATAGAGGACCAAGGCCCAGGCAAGCGACAACAAACACACAACAAAACACACCGAGGCTGGTGGGGACAGATGGAGAAAATATAGGAAGAAGGCGGAGAGGAAAAGAAGTGTGAACACCATGATACATTTTAATTGTACATACTGTCCATTAGGTACAAGGCCATTGCAGATACACACTGGAAATAGAGGGCAGAGAAATTGTTTAAGATTAAAGCTGCACTAATTATTTTTGGCCACTTGGGGGCAGCAGAACAAAGTGAAAACAAAACATCTGACATATTATTACTTTATAAAGCTGTTATGGTGAACATGTTACACATCAAGCAGGCACATAGCAACATTAACATTCATCTGGACTCATGTTTCTGGCTGCCTGGCAAATGTATGTCCATATACTCCCTCTCTCTTGGCTCTATTTTGGCCTCCACCAACTCCCGAGGGAAATATCTGACTCTATGTCCATAGACTAATCATCTGTGTCTGCAGTCTGCTGCTGGATAGTTGGCGTGCAATGGGTTTATTGGACCTAGTTTGCTAAAATCAGAGGCCTAATGGATGTGGAAGCAACACTTATAAGAGCAATGAGAGAGAACCAAAACAATAATATTGCAGATCGGATAACTAAACAATTAGCTGAAACTCACTATAGGCTCCATAAAGCCGAGGGGGCTTCAGATTCCCTGTGGGTTTCATTTCATTATGATTTGGTTTATATAAAAATATATATTGCAACTGCTTTAAATCCACTTTGTTATTGTAGTGTCATGCATGAACATGTAATGTAACTTCTTCTCTACTACGCACACAGGTTTATACCATGCTATTTTAGACCTTATCATGCTGGTACACATACTTCATACATTCTCCTTTTCAGTCTCTCCCTTTACCTGGAGATTTGATTCCTATATCAGTACAGATGAGCACATAGGTCTGCAGCACCGTCTCTGGGAGGGTGACCACCAAGGCTTCAAACAGACGTAAGGCAGATACATCCGCCTGCTGCATGATCTCACCATACACATCCTCATCTGGCAGATGCATGCACTCCCACAGCCTGTGGAGGCCAGAGATGGATGAAGGGGGAGTTGGGGAGGAGGACAGAGAGAGACACACACACACATACATCATTTTTGCTGTGATCAAGATCATCATACATCATCAAACATTAACAAATTCATAGTTTCTCAGACTCAGTCAGTCATCTAGTATCACCATTACTCAAGAATTGAGAATTACTGATCATTGACCAATTAAAGCAGTTCTGGTACTTATGAATGTCTTGATGTATCTTCATCACACACATATATAGTCGACCCACCTTTTGAAGATACCAAGGTGGAGTATATGTGTCCAGGTGAGAGACTTCCTGCGGATGCGTCCATCTGACAGGTACCACAGGTAACTGAGCCATTGTGGACCCCAACCTGGGAAACATAGAATGATAAAAATGATACTGTTCTGTCGATCAATTTATCTGCTGTATCTTTCTATTGATCTATAAGGTTGTTGTTACTGATGCTCTCTCACCTGGCAGCAGGAAGAGTGCAGTGAAGCCGGCAAGATGGGCATAGCAGTAGTTGTGACCCACCCACAGATAGTACACAAAGCAGTAGATCACTGGGGTAAGACGGCAACACACAAATGTACAAAAAGGCCATAAACACAGAAAAACATTCATGATGAGTCCAATCATAAATAATTTAAAACATTTACGATTGGGCTATGACTTTATCTGTTGCTGTCTGACCCTGTAGGTAATGCTACTGAAGAATTATAATAAAATCTAAATCATAAAAACCACTTAGAGAGGTAAATCCCATTTACTAGAGAAAAGATATTGTGTAAAATTTTGAGGTAGTTGTATTTCACACGAGTATTTCCATTCGATGCTACTTTATACTTCAGCTCCACTACATTTCAGAGGCAAATATTCTATACAATGCACTTTTTAATGTCTCCTACTCACATTTATCTGACTTCCTAGTTACAGTCACTTTGCTGATTAAGAGTTTGCACACAAATTCTATCATTGCTTTATAAAATGTACGTATCAAGAGTAAACTATACAATGGTATACTGTAAAAAAAAGCTCCATGTTGTCAGGTGATGACATTAAAATGTTCTTTACATGTTAATACATCAGTAATAATTATCAAATAATGTAACATGAAGTAACCTATTGCTGATGGGAGCCATTCTTCTGAATAACAAGTAATGTTACTTATGATAGTATTGTACACATAACTGATAAGACTTGAATACTTTTCATTAAGTGAGATTTTCAATGCAAGACTTATTTGTGATGGAATATTTTAAACTTCTGATATCTTTACATATCCCTAAATGATGGACAGAGAGTAACATTGAGGTTGTTTGGACAAAACCTCAGTTGCCCACATGAACATAAATTATCATGATTATACAATAATTCCATGCACCATGTTACTATATGTGTAATTTCTTTCTCTTGATATCTTAACCCAGTATAACCAACATTGTGTGTAAATGACAGACAGGCTGAACTATTTATGTCTTTTTATGTGCAGTACTCGGAACAGCAGCGTTTACATCAGGAGCAGCATGCAGCTTTTCATCAGAGGAGCATGGTAATGTTTGTGTAATTCATGCCCAACCATTTCTTCAGATGACCTCTGTTCTGCACACCATCCCATCAAAGGTTTACTGACAACAAGGCAGCTGATGCCTCTTCCCCTCACTCAGACCCTCCTCATCACACTCTGAGACCCTGCGGCTCTGCACCCCCCCCCCCCCCAAATGTAACCTGAACCCCTTTTAGCTGCTTAACAGGCGGGCTCTCCGGGCTGACTAGGCCCCAGGCCGGGGTACGCCCATCCCCTCGTCCGTTCCTGTACCTCCCAAAAAAAAGGGCGCTGAAATATGACAACATGGCTTCGCCCAGTGTCTGTTCAGGAAAGATCACTCGGAGCTGAAAGGGTGGCAGCTGTTTAAAAGATGCACAACTCTGGGATGAGTCTGCAGTTCTGCGGCAGGCGGGGTTCCATAACATGCGGGGTATAAAAATAGGAAGAGGCGCATCGTGGCCGAGCGCAGACGCTGGTCTGACTCCTTATTATTCATAACGACACGACCCGACACAGCCGCTGAAGCGAGGACAGATATCTAACTTTTATATGTCGGATCACTGCAGATTTTAAACCAGAGCCACCGCACACTGAACCACCCCCTCGTCCGCCCCGGTGTGTGTGAGCATCTCTCCCAGCGCCGCGCGTCCACACACACGGACCGAGGGAGGGACGCGCGCACAGGCGCGCACGCCACCAACAAAGTCAAATAATAAGGTTTCACTCAACCAAACGCGCGCGTGTGTGTATGTGTGTGTGTGTGCGTGTGTGTGTGTGTGTGTGTGTGTGTGTGTGTGTGTGTGTGTGCGTGCTTGTGTTTGTGTGCGGGTGTGCGTCCCAGGTGAGGAACTCACGCGCCGTTCTCTCTGCAACGACGAGGAATGCGGTAAAGACGAAGACGCAAACTTGGCAGCAGGGGATGCAGGAGCCTCCGCTGCTCGGGGTCGCCGAGTAGTCTCTCATGGCGGAATCCGAGTCCGAAGCAGGTACACGGAGACGGCCGTGTGCGCCGGGTCGGCCCTAGTCCCGGTTCTGGTCCCGCTCCGGCTACGGCAGCCCGCTCTCTCTCTTGGCGCCGCGTCCCCGTCCCGGCGTCCCCGCCCGTCCCGTTAAAGCGATAGCACCGGTGATGAGGGTGAGGCGCAGCGCAGGAAGACGGGACGGGAAGACCCGATCTGTTCAATACCTGATTCTCGTTCAGGATCGTCAGCATTTAGCAGCCAGACTCGGGTTTATGTTTTCTCTTTTTCCCTCTCCTCTCCTGTGTTTTGTGTCTTACACATCTATGATATCCAAGGATTGTAACGCGCCTTTAGCCCATGAGAGAATTTTTTAATAAGAGCAGAACAGGCCAAAATAGGATTTTACTCATTTCATTAAAGTCATAGAAACGACCTTTCTTTTGTTACAAAGATGCTCACAAGTATGAACTTCTAACTCAATTTTGGACCTTAAAGAAAACTTCTTGTTCGAAATATTGGATTAAAGCAACCACTGCTTTCAATTTTCACTCAACTAAATAAACTTGTCCCCAGCCCCGAAGTTCCCCGCGTTCCCACTGTTTCTGACAACTTATTGGCTTGTAGCGGATTTAACCTGGAGGATAGAGGGAGCATCCTTTTGCAGAGCAGTGTGAGGGAGTTTTAGTTAAACTCTGAAGTGAGCAAAATGTATGTTTTGGGAAAATATGGCAGTGAGTTTTGACTCATTCTTACGTTGATTAAGTTGTTGACATTGCAGCAATGATACTGGTGGTGCGTATGATCTTTCATTTGGAAGTTCAGTGAATTAGTGAGTCAGAGGAGCCATGTTTTATTATATATAATACTACAGTATAAACTGAATCTCTACAAATATTACTATGATTGCATGATTGCTCTTATTTTGGCTCGTGCACTTTTCCATCTGATTGAGAGTTGTTTTATTGTTTTTAAATTTATTTTCCTTCCTCTCTCTTGCATCCTTTGCTGTCAACGTCTGCCTTAAGTCTGAAACCCAGGACATCACCAAATGCTGAGTTTCCTCCCTTTACCAGGTCTTTGCTGCAGCCACCTTCAGTTGCTGCTTGTTTGTGGGTCTTTTTCTTCCCTCAGTTTTGTCTTAAGTAAGTGAAAAGCATGCTTAGTTGGGTTTAAATCAGGTGACTGACTTGGCCATCGAGGAATTTGCCTTGAGAAGCTCTTGGGTTGCCCTTGCAGTATGTTTTGGGTCAATATCCATCTCTACTGTGAAGCTTCATCCTATCAGTTCTGCAGCATTTGGCTGAATCTGAGCAGATAGTAATGTCCTATACACTTCAGACTTCATGTGTGACTGCTACTTCTATCAGCAGTCACATCATCAATAAACATCAATGACCCAGTTCCATTGGCAGCAATACATGCCCATGTTATAACACTGACTCCACCATGTCTAACAGATGATGTGGTGGCTTTGGATCATGAGCTGTTCCTTTCCTACTCCATCCTCTTCTCTTTTCATCGTTCTGGTACAAGTTAATCTTGGTCTCATCTAGCCAAAGAATCTTGTTCCAGAACTGGGCAGGATTTTTTAGATTTTTTTCTGGCAAAGTCTAATCTGGCCTCTCTATTCATAAGTATTACCAGTGGTTTGCACATTGTGGTAAATCCTCTGTATTTACATCCATGAAGGCGTCTCTTGATTGTAGACTTTGACAATGATGTACTTACTTCCTCAAGAGATTTCTTGACCTGGCTAGATATTGTGAAGGGTTTTTCTTCACCAAGGAAAAATTCTGTGATCATCCACTTTAGTAGTCATCTGTGGTCTTCCAGATCTTTTGAAACCTACTTAATTGTAGATCTGGCCACTCTTGAAGTTTCTGCCATCTGCCCGATAGGTTTGTTCAGTTTTTTTCTGCCTAACGACGGCCTCCTTCATTTGCATCAGCACCTCTTTGGACAGCAACTGTTCCTATGAAGAGCTACCAAATGTAAAGTCAACACTTGGAATTTGCTCCAGACCTTTAATCTGCTTTAATTGTCATGAAATAACAAGAGAACAAGTCACAGCTGGACATGAATCTGATAAATTGTCAATTGTCCAGTTACTTCTGAGCCCCTTGAGGGACTTTGTTTAAAAATTGCTGTAATTCCTAACAGGTAACGTGATATTTTTGTTAAACTCCTTGAACTAAAGCTGAAAGTCAACTCTTCAGTCACATCTTGATTTCTTTGTTTTAAATCTATTGTAGTGGTGGTCAGAGGCAAAATTGCTAAAGTTGTGTCACTGTACAAATATTTATGAACCTGACTGTATAGGGACAGCATGCTGTCACTGAAGGCAAGTCTGAATAGAAAAACTAGACTCTATACTGGACAGCCAGTGAGCTGGTTCTCATTGCCACCATGTCCCTGTCCACTGTAGACCTTTCCTTGGCTCTAGGATGGATTTTTGCCTAGACCTCTGAAACATCTGGACCACAGATACCTTGTTATTTCAAGTTTCTATTTAGTTAAATTCAAAATTCATTGTTAATGCTGTCCACCAGCAACAACATTTGCTGGAAATACCGTCTGTTTTCGGCTCTTACCACAGCCCATAATCTAAATCTACAACACAACTCAAAGCACTCAAAAAGTGTTGAAGAAATATGAGCCACTATTTGTTTTTAATAAGTGACTTTAATCAATAATATATACAGAAAAGATTTTTCATAAAATCCTGGAATAAATGTTTATCCATTTTTTTCAGCTCTTTATCACAGGAGCCAAATAAAGAAAGGCCGCATTCCTCTCAAACATGATGACCTGCTGTCCGAATGTGTGACATCACCTACAGCTGATACACTCCAAGCCTACAGATACAACTCACAAACAGGTTGTAGGTTCACCTTGTTGCCAAACCTCCATTTCATTTTAAACCTCCACAACCATTCCTGTTAGTGCACATTCATCAGTATATTTAGGGATGAAAAGTTGCAGCAGTAAAAGCACCAGTATGCATATCTCCACCCTGGCATTGAGCTGATATTTTCTCTTCTCCCCTATTTAATCTTACAAAGAGGTTCCAGCACCCAGCTCGCGATTATAGCATTTTTAAAAACAAATAAAGGGTGAGCTGAGAAGGGTGCGACAGCACAGCTTCAATATTATATTTGAATCCATACACTCATCAAAAGCTGTAGAGTTGCAACCTCCATGATGATTCTTTTCCCTCCTCTGTACAACAGTAGCTCCATGTTCCTGAAACGTATATGGTTAAAAACGTGAAGTTATAAACCCCCCCCCCCCCTTTTTTAAACAGTTTTCAACAACAACAGTAACTTCATGGCAACAGTTACACATTGTAGGATTTTTGTAAGTTTTCAGGTAGAGTTTCAGTCCTCTTCTTTTCATTCTTCTTATAATATCTGAACAAATGATGACAGCAGTCCTGCAAATCCACGCTTTGTAGGACATTCGTCCAATCACTTCAGAATCCCTTCAGAACTCATACATTTTCCTTGCTGTTTACACAGTAGAGCTAACTGCTCCAGGCAGTGCTGTCAGAAGTAGTATGATCTATGAGAGTCTCTTTGGTGCAGTGCAGACAGTGCTCCCATTTCATTGGGGTTTATTTATTTATTCTGTTTTATTTGTTTACCTGTTTATTTAGCCTTTATCCATCTGCCTGCCATCTTGATGTCGTTCTGACAACCCACCTGACTGACTGTGTGTCAGTAATATCTGTTGAGGCTTTGAGTGACTGTACTGATGTCTGGTTGTCCGTTCATCCAGATCTCTCGGAGAATTCTTTCCCGCTCTTCTAGCCGCTGGGCTCTGTCCAGCTCTGATGAGACAAATAAGTGCGTGCACACATACACACACACATACACACATACACACACACACACACACACAGAAAAAGGTTAAAGCACACCCATACACTTTCCATTCACATAACCATTAAATTTCACATCACTATTGAGTAGCCTTTCTTTTTTAGAGAATGAGTGTGTCTGACAGGTGTGAGATAAATAGAGCATCTATGAGAGTGCATAAAGGTGAATTGACACGTTGAAATATGGTAATACAAAGATTTAAATGAAAAATGATTGTTTTTACTCTCATATTGTAGTTTTAAATGTTCAGCTTTGTTTGTCTACTGTTTTCTAATCCATTTGATCAAATATGTCTAACATACAGTTCAGAGGGTAAATGTAGATGCTGATTGCATGATAAGGTAATCTTTGAGTCCAACTGGTGAATTCGGTAAAGCAAGTTTGTGTTATCAAACTTTTTTTTGACTGTGAAATTCACTGTTTTACAGGTTTTACAGGAAAACTCACAACAGAAAAATATTAGAACTTAATGTTTGGATTTGATCTCCTACTAAAATGGATCTTGGTCATTATGTGTGTCCTGAGCTTTGTGTGTGTCTGTCTGCGCCTTTACCCTCAGCTGATGTGAACATGGTGGCGTGAAGCAGAGCTCTCTCAAAGCGCCTGCGTCGTTGCGCCGACAGGTCGGATGTGTCATCCCAGTCCTCGGACTCGCTGTCCCTTGCTGGCCTGGTACCTGCAGACGCAACAACGGCGGTGCTGTCTGGATTACCGTCACCGGGCTGATGGTGGGGACAGCTCTGATGGCGACGGCGATGATGCCTGTTCCTGTGGCGACTGTGAGGGTTTTTACTGTTTCCATAGTTGCAGTCTGTTCGGCAGTGTATCTGGAAGACGATGGCGCAGAGTGTGACGAGGAGGCCGACACATACACCACCCAGAAACACCAAGGCCGTCTGTTCGGGTTGGTCTGAGAAAGAGAGAAAGAAAAAAAGGGTGAGTAAATAATGATTAAAAGTTTACAATGAATACATCAATTGCTCCATCCTCCATCTCTTCCTCTGCTCTTTCATATCCTGTTCTTTTAAATCCTGCCATCCCTCACCTGTCCACTAGTCTGCTGAACAGATTTCCAAATCTGATCTAACTCAGCTTTTTTCTCTTTGATTTTCTATGTTGCCTTTGAGCCAGTACAGCCAACTGTCTGCTGCCTGTTTCCTGCTCACCTCTTGCTGCCAGAAACATGTTTGCCGGTTGCTGATCTGTTACCCTCCTGTTTATTCCTGGTTCTTTCTAAGTAAACTGTCTGCTTTTTGGTTTTGGTTTGTATGTATGTATGTATGTATCTTTTTTTCCTGTTTCAAATTTCAAATGTATTTAACGCTGATCTCTGCAAATCCAGGGATGATCTTTGGGCTTTGAGAGTAATTGGAAGTTAATTTGGTGACCTTAGTCACAAAGTGTGGTCTGGGACCCAGAATTGGTCCATTAGGAAATTTGTTAAGAATAAAAACAACCAAAAACAAAAAAACCCTAAAAAACTGTGTCAAATCCTTTACTTCTTAAAACTTAGCACAATGGTTTTGTCTGGCCACACACAGTCATATGTGATACCTGACCTACCTGCAATGAAGGTATAAGCTGCCAGTATGTTGCTAAGCAATGCCATCTCTTGGGAGACCACCTTTGCCTCCACATTTGGGCTTCCTGTTGTCGGAGCGCTCATGATTCCACAGTGACTTGAGCTTGCTATGTGCTACCACAGAGATCAGTGGAGTTTGATCCTCATGACTCCACTAGACTGTAGCTTTGAAGGGTTTGGAAAGCACAGTAGTAAGAAATGAAAGTGGGGAAGAAAGAATTAAAAAGGTACAGGAGGGTGAAGGATGAAAAGGCAGAGACAGGACACATTATCCTTTACCCAAAGTATACATTTTTTTTTAAGTATATTTACATAGAGAGAATTTAAAGGTATGATATGATGCCTAACACGCTACTTATTGAGTTATTTTAACTTAGCCTGTCATTATAATTACTATCATTTTGTAAATTCCTTTTTTTTGCCTACAAAATCCCCAAAAGTCATTGATAATATCTAGGGTCCTAGACTAAAACATCAAAAGTAGTCATCTAGAGCTTGTGTAATATAAAAATATATGATTTTTAATTTTAATTTTTAATTTCATGTTACTCTGTCAAGGTTTTTGAAGCCTTGTGATTTTGGACTCCAAGACAGCGTTATTCATGCGAGGCAAACATGCTTATTAAAATGATACAGATGCTGTGATCGTATGCAGTGTTGAAGTGTGAAAATTTATCACCAATCATTTCTATATATCTGTAAATGAAACCTGTCTTAAATGGAGACAAGATGAGTTAATTATAGACTACTTTGGAAACTCTGATGCTTTACCCTTCAATCTGTACATCTTGAGATTATCTATACATAGCCCTTCCCTTTCCCTCTCTTTACAAACATGTCTGAGCAGTTAGCTTACTAGAAAAAGCCATGAGGCATTCATACTTCAGATAAACCCGAGTGGCTCTTCCCTCTTCAGTCAAATACCAATATTTAAATTTAAGATCACACAAGTTATTCACATACGCAAAGTAATAAAGCAACTATTCAGACACAAATACATATTGTCTTGCTTTCGTGTAAGGGACACAAAGGCTTTGCGGGACTAGTTCAACAAATACAACAAACATATCACACTTCAATATTTGCAAAGAAAAATGACACTAACTTACCGTAGATGAGCTTGAGGAGGGTATCTGGAAAAAGGGAGAAAGGAAAAATTTCCAGTGGTCAAAAAAAGATTGCAAATTGAGCTATAAAATAATTTTATACTTATACTTACTTTAATTAAATACAGAACAAAAAATCCAAAAACAAAAATCAGAGCGAGAGAGGAATTGAGATAATGTTAGAAGTCTGACACAGGAGGAGAGGATTTTGCCTTTTGACTTTTTGGCTGCTTAGTGAGTACAACAACATGCTGGTGTATTCAGCATCTTCCCTGGACTGTGGACGCTCACACTGTGTGTTTGAGAGAAATACACATACTGTTATATCATTTTACGAAAGAGAACTTTGACAACTTCGTAGCTTCAAATCTAGTCATAGATTTTCATCTCCTCCTGTAATACAAACTTGTTAAGCACACTTTAGTTCTTGTACTGTGGGATTTTGATGTAACATTTAGACTCAGTCTGCTCAGGGTTTACAGGTATGGGTGACACACACAAAGAGGAGTCCTTGATCCTGAAGACCTCAGTTTCCTGCCCTGCCATCGGTGTGTTGTGGTATGTTCTTACAGTGGCAGTATTGGTTTTCTTTAGGTCCTAGGGTTCCTCATACATTTACAAAATGTGAGTTAGATTGGGTGCTCATGCACATTACTTCTCTTATTATAAATACTCAGTTCAGCAAAACTGGTAAATTGGACAAAAGTGGTGAATTTACATTCATGTTCAAGTGTCATTTGCCATCAAAGGGACATATTTAACTGAACTGACTGCAAATGTAGTAAAGGTAAGAAGTTGGTCACTGGGTTTGTTTGTTAAAGGTTTGAACTCTAACCACTAGGTGGCAACAATCATCCAACTTACATTTTGCAAGCTGCAAACACAACCATTCAGATCAAGATGTTGGTGACCTTGGCGGTGGACACATTCACACACAAACACAGAGAAATTATACAGACATGATGTTGCCGTCATAGACCAGCTGCTGTCATGAAGCAGACTGAGCAAAGTCCTAAGGCTGGGGCAAGATTCTTCCTGGAGATCCTTACAAGACAACAGTCCTGTTTAAGGACTTTATAGTTTTCTCCTGTCGCTTTTAACCACTTTCAGATATCTTAATGTTTGGTAAATGTAATTGTCCCTTGTGGACTCCAAAAATCACAATTAAAGCACTGACAATTATTTGATTTTCATTGTTTCTGCTCCGGAAAAACCACAGCATTAACCAGACAAACATACCACAGCATTATTGCCTGAACTAGTTTGCGGTGCCTCTGTTAAATGTAGAGTAGAGGCAAATAGTTCTATACAGCATTGTGTCTAGACATGTAGACCCATATCAGACTGTCACCTCCACTGGAACTCCCCCATAAACAGTCAGAATTATACCCTCTGTGTGTGTCTGTGTGTTGCTTATTTGATGGTTTCAATACATAAATCTACAGAATGTTAGGGTCCAGATTGTCAGATGGCGGAGAGAGACTGAGGGAGATGCCAGAGGGGAAGAGGGTATAGAGAGCATGTCACTCTGACTTTGAAACTAATTAGATTAACAGAGCTGAAATTCTGGAGAAGGTCCAGGAGGATCGCTCATCCTCTGAAAGGAGATGAGGATTGTAAGGGAGCGAGGAGAGAGCGACGACTCCTCTGGCTCTGCCTTTCTTACTCAACATCCTGATTTGCTTAGCCTCAGTCTAATAAGGGACTCTAAAGGAAAAGGTCCGATCAGGTTTTTTCTCAATTCTTGCCTGAGCGTTTCTTCAAGCTCCAACAAGAGTTTATGTATCAAACACAGATCATTTTTGGTGGAGTTTGGCTTGATAGTCAGCTATGATTACCCCCCCCCCCATTTTGTGCTAAATGGAATTAAAATATAAAATATTTAAAGGATTGTAATATTTTGAGCCACTGAGGCATTGCTCAGGCTCAGTGCTGTGGACTTTGACTGACTGAGTTCCACTGCTCCAGAAACAAAGCTGTCCACATCAGCTTGTCCAGCTAATAAAAGCTCCATCCTCTTACGGACGATAATGCTGATTTAAAACTATCACGCACTGCAGTTACAGTGGTGAGTAATAGTGTAAGATAAGAGCCGACAGAGCAAGAGGCTTTAATGTATGTTATCATCACTGAATCAGTTCATCAACACTAAAATCCTGCCCCCCCCCTTTAAGCTTTTTCAAAGAAAAATGTGAATTTGTGTCTTAAGTTACTTTTATTCTCCTTATCTACAAACTTGTAACCCTTTGGCTACGCCTTGGGTGACATTTAACTGAAGTGTACATGATGCATGACTCTATGACTCTGTTTCAAAAAATCCAAAAATTCTCATCCAAAACAATTGAATCTGTGGGTGAATCGTGATTGTATTAATCCAGATTGGAGCAGGGTTTAAAGGATTTTGTGCAGCTGTCTTAATTTTATGAACTTGTTATGATTTCCCCAGTTGACATCCTTAAATTCATCTCATTACACATGCATGTGTTCTCGTTGACTGTTTATGAGCTTTTTCCCCATTAAATCTTTTATAAATGATTTTAAACAGGCCTAATTACTTAAATAGGAGATGCCAGACTTCATGACAAACATCTGTAAATGTATCCTACCATGAAAACACCACCTTTTACAAATATGGACAGTTTCACGGCTTCAGGCTTTTAAATCTAAAACAGAGGAGAAGAATAAAGATTGCAAAACCTGCATGTTGTTCTTTCATGCTGAAGCTGTAAAGATACAGCAGAAGTTTAAACATCAACAGATAAAAAATGGATGACGCTCTCACAGAACATCAGATTGGCCTAATTCTTGAGGATGCTTTCAGCTGTAAAAACTCTGAATCAGAAGGTGCAGCACTCTTGACCTGTTAGTAAAAAAAAAAAGAAAAACGAGATCACACTGAAGAACAAAGCTGCGTATCTGTTACATCTCTGAAATCATGTGCCCATAAAAAAATATGCATTTTGATCTAATCCTTACGTGTAAATCAGTGTTAAAAGCAAACCTGGGGCAGGTGATTATATTACAAAACTAACAAAACGTTCAAAAAGCAATGCATCAACACAGCACACTGCAAAATGGGGAAAAACACGACAACAGCTCGCATGACATTGCAGTGCAACGTAACACAACCAAACACAACACAACCTCCAAGCACTTCTAAATTCACTGACTGTCAGGGTCATTTTGTGATGTTTTGTGGAAATGCTGCAGGACATGACTGCCCTTCTCTCTCCTGCTTACTCCCTCTTACTTCCTTTGTTTGACAATTTGGGGTAGTGCTTGTTACAGCAAAAAGCTTGTCAATGTGCAGTTGCAAATAATTTATGGTTTAGCATATTAACAGCTTGGCTTGTCATTTTGTGCTTATTGAATCACACTATCTATCTATCTGTCAAAAAATATTTTTGGGAGCTTCAGAGTTTATTGGCTGGTTAGCATAGCTAAGCTAAGCTAACCAGCTGATTGCTATGGATCTTCTCATATAAGTCTCAGCAATAAGCACGTCAAACTATTCTTTTAAAATTGCTTAAACCACACGAAACAAAAACCGACCCAGGTTTATTGCATCAGGGACAATTCCGATAGAGTTTAAAATTTTGTAAAGAATAGAGTTGGCATGCAAACAGTTTTCTTTTTCTATGGTGCATGTTGTATCGCCCTGTGTGGAACAATCAAAGCTTTTTTTGTTTTTGTTTATTCCTGTTACACGCCTCATGCCAACAGTACAAGTGCTATATACTTTTTCTTCGTTATTCTTTTTCCGTAGACACCGATCTTCCTCTCACTTCTCGCTGTGTCTGTGCAGTCTGGCCAAATTCTTATGTGGCACAATAACTCTTTGTTTTTCCTCCATGTGGTTAAGGAGACTATGGTTCCTCTGCCTGTTTCAGCTCAACACACGATGTACGCCTGCATACACACACACTCCTTTTCACTGACCCAAGCAAAGGATACACAGGCAGTCCTCACACACATCCTCCATGTGCACTCATCACACTTTAAGCATATTTCTCCTCCTTTGTGCGCGTGTGTGTGTATGTGTGTGTGCGTGTAATGCTAATTCAATGTGACACTGGCCTTCCTCTCATGCACTGGGAGTAGAGAGAAAGAGAGGAAAGTAGGAAAAAAGACTACGAGATGGAGAGAATTGGAGCAAGAGCAAGTAAAGATAGTTGAGAGGGAGAAAGAGAAGGAAAGACAGTAACAGAGCAAAGACAGTGGAGACCCCCCCAAAATATGGCACTTCACATCATCAGCATCATAATGATCATCTGTGGAGACAACAACAATAATAGCAGCAGCAGCAGCAGCAGCATGTGCATTTCTCACCACATGCAAACGCAATGTTTATACTCACATTTTATTTATGCCAAAATCCCATCTGGATTGCATTTACTCCTCTCCTCTCCTCTTCTCCTCTTCCTCCTCCTCACCTCCCCTCAACTCTTCTTCCCCTCTCCCTCTTCCTCCTCTCTTTCCCTTTTCTCTGCTCTGGTACTCTGCTCTGCACTTCTCTGCTCTTTACTCCTCTACACTCTACTCTCTGCTCTCTCCTCCCTCCTCTCCACTCCACTCTCTGCCTTTCTCTCAAAGAAAAAAAAAACCACCAACAGTATAATTATGTGTATAAATTTTATGTGTCCTCCCCCATTCATCTCCTCTTCACTTACTTACATAGATACAAACTAAACTTCTCAGTCATTCTCTTTTTTCCCCTTCAGTTCTTTTTTTCTTGAGGAAGCAGCAGCAATAGGGATGTTTCTCTGAAAATTTTCCATATTGGAATTTTCTGATATTTCATTTTAGTTTTCCAGGTTATTTTCTGGCCTAAGAGAGAGAGGTTAGGTCCAGAGGGCAGACATGTGACATGAGAGACCCCGACAGGCCGATCATAACCTCTCGCCTCTAACTCTGTGTCCCTTTCTCTCTCTTTCACACTTTTAAAAGAGCACACAAATAGTTGTGAATGCAGATTCTCTATATTCCCGGTTTTTCACTCTGACTTTCATGGAGAACATTCAGCAGAGGGAGGAGAAAGAAAGGACAGAGAGAGGGAGGGACCGATTGACAGGATAGCAAATAAGATATCTACAAAACAAAAAGGAAATGTCAAATTTTTCCATTCATGTTTTTTTCCATTCATATTTCCAAACATATTTTAAATTGAAATGTTGAATGTGCCCATATGTAAATTTTCCACTTGTGAAATGACACCTCACAAAATGATGTTGCTGATGTTTCATTTGTTCATTTAGTTGTGTTAGGGAATTCACCTTCTTCCTGAATATACACACACATGGTCGTATGATCACATGCCTGCTGTTGTTGTTGCTGTTGTTTGTGCCAGGCCCCTGTGTGCTGTATGTGTGTATTAACCTGTCTGTGTGTTTGCTCTTGACTGAATTTTATGGGAGCATGGGAATGACGTTTTAGAGGTAAATCAAACATTTTCTAAAAATAACTTTATATCGGATAGTGTTTATGAAAATTTTATCAGCGAACCTGTGATCTTGGCAGATTATTTTTGTGCTGATGTTATGCAACAGGAAAGGCCCTAATGCCCTCTGGCCCCTGCTTCCGGTTGGGGGCTGACAGAGAGAATTGTCCAGGGCAACATCTCCCAACAGGTATATGAAGAGGAGTAAAACACCATGCATGCATGTTCAAGTAGAAAAATTCAGCTTTCAACCCTGTTGAGTTTGAATATAATGTTTGCTTGTTCTTGTTCGGTCTCACCAGGTGTTCAGGGGTGTTGACTCTCTTCATCCACAGTGTCAGTGGACTCATATCCTCTCTATCAGTATAATCATTCCAACTCATTTTCTAGAGTAGTCGTAATTAACTCTTTATTCAATATTTAATATTACTCAAATAATTGTGATGCTGTGCACATTCTGAAATTTCAGTGCATTTTAGCTGGAGAGAGAACATTACATGACATTAGAGTAATACCTTCATGGTTGTTATTGCTTTTATTAAGCCCTGGGCATGAAACAAAGGCAGAAAAGCTTCTCACGTCTTTCTCTCCTCTTCCTCAGTCCTGTCTTTGTCCTTCTCACCATCATTATAACAACCTCATGCTCTCTCCACCTTCATTGTCTTCACTATACTTCTGCCTGGATGACCAACTAAATGACTGATGCTAAAATTACATTGAGCTGGATACAGGGAGCAACAAAAGATATTAATAAGTCTATCTTTGAGAAGAATATAATATATGAAAGCAAAGGACAAAAAAACAAGCAACTTGTAAAGGATAAATCCTCATGGGAACCATCCCACTACTGATTGATAAAAAAAAGAATACATCCGAATGTTGTTCTGCATACAGAGTAAACAACATACACACTACTTACCATCCATAATGCATCGATTTCTGCACATCCTGCTCAGTGGGATGAAATATTAACAGTCTAAACTTTACACAGTGTGTTCTGTTAAGAATAGTTGTCGTCAGTTATCTCTGAGATAGCAAGCGACAGTAGTTGTGAGTTTCAGATGCTGGGTGGGAACACTGGACCTGCACACTGGTACGGTCTTCGCTCCACAGCTATCTCACTACATTATTCATGACAGGGGGGGGGGGGGGCTCTGTAGTTTTTAATCAAGTGTAACTCAAGCATCAGTAAAGAGTGTATTTGTTGGGGACTATATTCAGCAGCAGATTAGCACACGCTCGATCAGCTTGAGAGCATTTTCAGCAGCAGGACAGTGTGTTTGGGGGGGGGACTGATTCAAAAATAAACTCTGGTCCTGTTTTCATGAAAGAATGAAGAAGCACATCACCCAGTGCAGTGGCGTGGCTCACTGACACTCACAACAAGAGAGCTCAACAGCACAGAAGAATAAGATATAACAGGCGGTGGCTCCATAGGCAATACTGGCTGTGGTCTTTAGTGGAAGTTGTCGATAGTAAGAAAGTAGAATATCACGTGCTTTAGCCTTTAAGTACAACTTTGAGGTTCTTGCACTTGAGTCCTTATAGTTCTACTCCACTACACTACCAAAGTCAGTGTTTTTTTTTTTTCTCAACTTTCAGTTGACAGCTATAGTTACAAGTTTCTTTGTAGGAAAGGTTTTTACATGTAAACCCTATTGTACATTTCTAAATAAGTTGCATTGTTATATCTTAAACCACGAAGTGGATAAAATGAACTCCAACATGGTCAACTGCAGCATTGCACTGGTAAGAACTATCCAACAGATAAAAATATAGCACTGACACCGGCTGTTCTGATGCACAATAAGTAAAATGGTCAAACAACTGTAGAAAAATGTCCAGTACATTTTCTCAGTGTCTCAGAAGAATATCTGTTTCTTTAGCAGCCAAATGCTCCACTGAATTCACCAGCCGGTTATTTTTTATTTTGCCATGGAGATGTTACGGAGCAGGAGCCTGGGCTGACCTTGTCTGTAGCTTTTCTTTGATGCAACTCTTTTACTCTCTTGTCTGTCTGTTATTACAGGCGACCTTTAATCAGCGTAGGTTTTTGGCCTGGGAACAGACCCCTCATTATTTTTGAGTTATTTCTTTGTGTGTTTGTGTGTCTGTGTGTGTGTGTGTTACATAAGACAGCTGTTCGTGTGGTGATAATCAAATCATTCCCATGACTGAGTCAAGTGGAACTGAGGGCCTCTCAGACTCATCCTCCATGCACACGCACTCTCTTTCTGCGTTTCCATATGTGTTTGTTCCTGCTTTCAGTTTTTTTCTCCTTCTGCCTCCAAACTACTCTCTTCTTCTGCTTTACTGCACTTTTCTTTTATACCACTCACGTGCTTTCTTTACTACACTTGCTCTCTCTACCTGTTTCTCTATCTCCTTTTACCTCATCTCTGTTGCTGTACTTTTATTTATATGGAAAAAAAATCCTGCAGGATGATGATTTTTGGTTTATTTACCCAACACTTTAAGTAATACACAGATAAAATTGTCCAAGAGGAACAAAACCGTAACCCAAATATTTCGACAGTAACGTACAAAGAGAAACAAAGTTTTTCTAGGTGATAGCTCTAACAAAGCAACATTTCTCCAATGATAGTTTTTTGTTTTTCTGAACATCATTATCAACCCAGTGGCTGATGATAACAAATAAAAAAAAATAAAGTCTCATGACTGATGCTTTAGCTTAATAGTTGACATATTAGATGTGTAAGCATAAAAATCTGCATTAGTTACCATAATGAAAATGGACACAGCTGCCTGCTGTGGCAGGAACACGTCACTGATTAATGTCTCTTGTTAATGGACTGCAATTATCTCAGGATACTTATTATGAGAACCTTTGTATGCTAGAAGTTTTTTTTGGTATTTTAATTTCCAATTAAGTCCACTTTATTAAATGCAAACATTTGCTGGCCGATGCTAATCATAAGATCCTACAGTTTATTTCATGCATGTAACCCAGTGGTAACAAAACTTATATTTCTTCATAAATTTTTTAAATTTGTACTGACTGTGATTTGGATTATCATCCACAATAACATGTTGTGTAAAATAGAAAACGTGATTAAGAGAAAGCCCACAGTGTTTCAGCTATGTCTGTGACACATTTTTTTTTTAATCAAGCGCAAAAGAATTTGTTACCATCAGTTATCGTCATTTACTATATCACCACATCCCCATGGCCCTGAATCCATTAGTGCCACTGTAGCACTCTGCTGCAGAAGGTTGAGTTCAGCTGACTTTGTCGACTCAGTTACGCAGCTGTGTGTGTTGCTGTCATCTCCTCCCAGAGCCACTCAGTATGGTTACATAATGACTGTTGCTTCTGTGGACTCAGAGTCAGTGGAGGGTGAAGAAGGACTTAATGAGGTCTATTGGTGCGCACTGAGAACTCCACACTGAGCTCCACTGACTCTGTGGCTGGACACTAACAGAAACCAGCGAAAGACATGAAAAAAAAAATCCCAAAGTTAAAACCTTTTACTTATTACAAGATTTGATTTGCTTGAATTTCCTTGAAGTTGGATCTGGATTCAGGATGCATTAACTAAGCATTTCTGTACTTCACTAAATAATAAGAATATTGCAGAATATTTAATGCACCGGACAACATAACATTTCCCTCTCAAATATGTAATTTCTCCTCATTGTAGGCAGCTTTTAAAAAATGTTTATATCATGATCACGGTGTAATGACTCCACATTCCAGTGTCTTCTGCTGTAATTGATAATGTTGGGGTAGTGTTGAAATTATGTACAAAAGCTGAAGTACTCAAGCAGATAACTGGTTTTTGAAAGAAATGACCCAAGGTCTAAAGCTTAAGTCTCATCAGCCGGTCACCCACAGTCACCCACAGTCTAACACCGGTCACAGTGTTAGATGTCACTTTACTTTAGCCAGGCAATAATTTGACAGTAGGTTCACTTTTAATGTCTTTAATTTGACTTCAGAAACCCTGAATCAGAGAGTGCCATGTAAAGGCCAAAGTGAGTACAAACAGCAAGTTACAGACTCAAGGGCGATCAGCTGTGAACAGGCAGTCTGAGTTAGAGAGGCCATAAACTCAGTTAGCACAGCAGAAGTCAATGCAGAAAGCTGAGGAAAATAAAAATAAAAACAAGACAAAACTTTCACACCCTTACACAGACAAGGAAGGTAGTCCAGTCTCTTTGCACAATTTCCACAATTTAAAACAAATCAAAATTAATATTATACTAAAAACCAGATTTGTTGATTGAATGACACAAATCAGCAGAATACAAGGGCACAAAACAGCAGGCTGAAGAGAAAGACTAGTGACATAGTCCACTTACAGTAAAACTCAATCGCAGAAGACTCATCTTAGATGTTATACTGCTTTTCAAAACGGTATCGAGATGTGTCCTATGGAAACATTTTTAGTATTTGCCATCAGGCATGTTGAAAGCAAACCCAGTGGATACCAACTAATTATCCAAGATGACAAAGCAAGCAAAGCTGCTCCAAGCCTTTGGATAGTCACACACGCATAAATTAAGAAATAAATACAACACTTTTTTCGTTAATATTCAGAGAACCAGAAGGCCCTCAGAGTGAGAAGAGAAACTGGACAAAAAGACAAAAGAGTAAAAACAAGACAGAAGACACCAAAAAGTCAACCAACATAAATATACAGCTTTTACACACTATATCCTTGTACAGTTTTAATGGGAGATGTTTATAAAAGACACGTTTTTGAGGCAACAGAGATGGACAGTATTGGTGTCAGTGAGGGGACAACAAGAGAATGACACTTAAAATCTAGCAGGATAAAAATGTAAAGAACAAAAATATAAGAGAGCAAATACCGTTTCCTTATTGCTGACAAATTGCTAATCTGTATTGCCTCAAAATACTGTCACCTTCAAAATCCTCTAGACCGAAAAGTAAGGCAGGAAAAGCAGACTCAGGTGGAGGAGTTCAAGGTGCAGAAGGAAACGTTCGTTAACACAGCCTTTTATATCTCTGCAATGTTTTTCACCTAGATTATTTTGCACAGCCACTTAGAGAATTTAATTGGCCTTGGCTGAAGAAAAAGCCAAATATATATGATATACAAACATCACCATCCCAGTGAACATAACAATTTTAGAAACTGAGAGATTTTATAAGAAGTTAAAAGATGACAGAAGTTATGCACGCATGCACACTAAACAAAAAAAGCATTCAGTATGTTACAGTGACTCAACCCAGAATAATGTATCCTGAGATCTTCAATCTACAGTAGTAAACTGACTCGAGACCAGAGCTACTCACAAAAACTTCTCCTTGAATGCGCTGTCCTTCATCTGCCATCTATTTCATTTTATTTATGATGCCCTCAATGAGACCAGACAGCTTATAATCAGTGAGAATAAAGCAGGTCCACAGAGTCTCTTGTAAGCCATCAGTCATGTCCTTTTTGGAAAAAATATACCTCTTCTACATAATCATATGTTGAAAGTTAAGAGAAAACATTACTAACTGTAACAAGACTGTCAAATTGTCTCAGTGACTGAATACTTGAAAAGCAACTGAGACAAAGCTGTGAGAATCTAGAAGGCAGTAGAGAAGAACCTTTATATTTATAGTTTTATTGCTTTATTAATGGTTCTAACTTCCTCTGAAGTCTGTAAGTTATTACAACATGTAAAGAAAACAGGCTGTAGTTCTTCTTTTTAATTTGTGTGTGTAAATATTGTACAGGTGCAAACTCCTGCACTGACTGAGCTTCCCTTTCCAACTGATGCCATCATGAGGTGGGGAAAAAAAAAGCTCGAATTGCTGTTTGTGGGTTCAGATGATGTGACTCAGACCGTGATCCCTGCTGGAAGATTCAGATGATATAAGAGGAGGTATTATTAGTGCTAGTTAATAATAAAATATTAAGGCCTGATGTGTTCAGGGCACCTTGTTTGATCCATTTTAGGCATCTTTATGTGTAAAAAAGCAGCAGTTCTTATTTGGCAAGTTGTCCTTATTTGGATGACTTGGTAAAAAATGCTATTTCTTATTTCAGTTCTTCCTACATTTCTATTTGCTGCTGAAGAGCTGCAGGTCAAGGTGGACCCACACTTCCCCTGTAGGAACCTCATGCAGCAGAAGGCGGCGCTTCACTGGTCCCTTGTTCTCCAGCTCTTTCTTTATGGTTGCTACAGGAACCTCTGTCCGACCCAGGAAGTCTGATACAGGAAAAGAAATACAGAGTGGCACATGTACTTGGAAAAGCTGGATTCTTTAAAAATAAAAATGTTCAGATCAAAAAACGAACAAGAAGTTGGTAAAAAAAAATTATCATTTTTATGATAAAATTATGATAAAACTACATTTTACTACACATTTGGTTTTATTTGTTTTGTTTTTCTTTTTTACTAATTTAGACCTCTGGGTATTTTAACAAACTAAAAACAGTCTAGAAGTGGTTCAATTACTTCATTTGGCAGTTAGAGTTTTCTTGTCTAATTATGCAGGTCTTCAGAGTAATCAGTGGGAATGATTGAGGGAGAATGAGCACAGAGAGTGAGAGAAGAAAACGAGTAGTGGAATCTAGCAGTGAACTGACCATCAGGAGAAAACTGGTCTCTTTCAAAGATGGTGATGGAGAGGACGTCCTGGTAGAGGTCTTTGATGTGAAACTGACAGTTGAAGTTCCACTTGGGGTTCAGAGTGTCATTGAGTGTTCTGGATGTGAAGATCTGAGCTCCCATGGTCACTTCACAGTAAGGATTACTTTTACCTGCGGGGAGAGAGAAGAACGGTAACAGCAGGGAGAAAAACGGAGAGGGGAGCCAAGAGGAGATTAGGAAAATGGAAACAAGGCAGAGAGGAAAAGAAAAAAAGACGGGAGGCGAACAACAGTAACGAGAGGGAAGGGGAGGGGGAGAGTCAGGGAAAAGGAGGAAATATAGGAAAAAGATTTAAGTATGTTAGATGACATAAAATGAAACAAAACACAAGACAGCAGGACAATTCTGCTTAATGGAAAAAGAAAAACTGCAGCTTAAAGGACACAGAAAAGCCTCTGACAGAGTGAACTGAGGATAAAAAGGGTGATGGAACATCACACTTAAATGTGGCTCTGGGTTCATTAGGTACCCATGCAGCGGTGCATGCAGCAGCGATTAAAAGACAGACTCCAATACTGCAGTAAAAGTTTGTGGTCTTTCCAAAGAGCTGTAAGGACATCATGTTACAGGAGAGTTTTCAAGCTCACCATTGGGTTTTCCTGCCTTGAGCTCAGTAGCCTCTAAGATGGTGACGAGGAGCCTGCCGATTCCACTAGCCTTCACAGATCGAGCTGCAAACACGCGCACACATTTGTGCACACACACGCACACCCGGATTGATTAATCTGAGATATTGTCACATTTGTTTGCATCGGGACATCTGTGTATAGGGGTTGGGGGTCAAGACAAACCTTGATAGGCCTTTTCCCTTTTTTTCTTTTCTGTCTCAATGAATTCTTCAGACGCAGCCTTGATCTTCTGAACCCATGCCGTCCTGGAAATGCAGATGCAGAGAAATGACAAGGGCCACACCACATCTGTCTGTGTGTGTGTATGTGGATAAGCATTTGTGTACTGCTACCGTTCATTAATGTTGTCAGTCCTGAGTATGTAGACTCTATCAATGTGTGAGATGTGGAAAATGGGCTCATCACTGGAAGGATCTGGCAGCTTCACCAGAACTTCATTTAACAGGACAGGCTAAAGGAAACAAAAGATGACACACTAGCATGCATGAAAAAACATAGGCACGATTTTGAAAGTGATAAATTACATGGAAAATGCACAATTTTATAAAAATAAAAAATCTAAATAAAGAAACTATGAGGTCGCATGCTAGGAAGATATTTCCACTCAGTTAATGTGTGTGTTTGTTTGTGTGTGTCTTTTACCGGTTTGTACATCTTGAGCTGTGTATTATTCTTGTTGCTAAACAGCTTATCAGGCCCAGAAGAGGTGAACTGTTTAGATGCATGAGTCAAAAGCAGGAAGTCATTAAAGAGGAAAGCCCACAGTTCCTTGTTGCTCTTTGCCTTGTACATCTAGAAGGAGATATCACACACATTTATGATTTCATTAACAACACTTATAATATAATTACAATACAGTGCAGTTAGCATATTTACTTTTGTAAATGCTCTCCCTCCTGTTTTTGACTGCTGAATGACGATGGTAATATTATTATCAAATGTAAATGGTGACATGTCATCCATGCCTGCAATCCCTCCAAGTGGTTGGTGTCATATGCATTTTGAGATTTTAAAATGATTATTCAGTTTGATGAAAAATTCAAAATTTTTTTTAGACAAAGAAAGCCCGTAAAAGTTGTTTGCTGACTGTGATTCAACAGTTTCAGAAACACTGCAGTGTTACTCACCTTGCCGCTGTGGAGCAGTTTCCTGGGGCCTAAACAGTTGGTAAGAGAGTCAAAGACAAGGTGCTGTGGAGAAACGTAAAAAATTTAAAGATTTTCATGTGTTCTTTAGAATTGGGTGTTATGGGGAATGTATGTTTCTATAAATAATACAGACTCTCTATACTAACTTATAGGATAATCAAGCCAGTACTAACTGAATTTATAAATAATTAACTTGATTCATATTGAACTGTGAGCTAATAAAGCTTTATTACCTCTGCAGCACCATCACACTGTACATGGTTCTGAATCCATTCCAATCTGTCAGAGTTCTCCTTCTCTCTTACACCTTCATTTACCTGGTCAAGTTAAATGTTTAATAAAGAAACACCATTAAAAAAGAAAGATATTTTCACCCAGAATACAGAAAAAAACAACTTAAAATCAATGTTAGGCATAAGCTTATAAATGATTGATTTGGTGAAGAGATGAACCTGTTGACAGAGTTCCTCCGCCTTTTCCAGGGCCTCTTTCAGGGGACCTCGGTCAGAATGGCCCTCTGCAGTACACTCCAGGATCTAAAACACACACACACACACACACACACACACACACACACACACACACACACACACACACACACACACACACACACACACACACACACACACACACACACACACACAAAAACACGTTCATTACACCCAAAAACACCAGTATTTGCAAAAACAGACAAGCTCATGAATACAAACACCTACGTTTTTGATGTGCAGTGGGTAGCGTGTGATCCTCTGCATGGGTTTCAGCAGGAAGCTGGACAGTGGCATGCCCTTACACCTGTGGTCTGTGGCAATTTTCTAATGGGAATAAAAAACAAACACATTAAGAATCTTGTTTCCACTTCATGCCTATGACTGCATAGAACTTGCAGGTTTCAGGAAGTCGAATGTTACACTTCGAAAAACACAACATGTCACTGAATTTAGGACAAATTGAAAGAAAAAAACAAAACAAAGAAACAAGGCTGAAAAAGGCAGCAGTATTTGATTTAAGTTAAAAATGACAAATGGGCAACAGAGGGAAAAGGACTACAGAAAAGGGCTAGAATGGTTCTCAGTAGAGAGCAGAACTCTGCCAACGACAGTGTCAAACAACATTCACCCAATTTCAGAAAAAAAAAAAAAAATTCATAGTAAATGATTCAGATCTGCCCCAAAACATAATTGATTCTTCCCTGTAGATTATCAAGTAAAAGTTGAACTACTGAAGCAGATATAAAAAAAACTGTGGTATCTGCACAGTGTGGTACAAAATCTAGTTTATATGTGGCGCCTATTAGATACATGGTACAATTTTATCACAAAAGACTTAAAATATGATAAACTCTTTCTACATCTTTGTAAGGAACTTCACCATGATTCCACATTTCATCTCTCTCATCATTAGAGTTTTTTCATCTTTTCTGCTCACTAGTTCCTCACTGTTCCCCTCCCACCTTGAGGAAGTCTTTGAAATCTGGCTCGTTGTCAGTGCGAGTCTGAAGCAGCGTGGCTCCATTGATCTGGTAGGAGCAGAAGCGGATGTAAGGCTGCATGTGGGACAGCTCCATGGCGAGGATATCTCCAATCATCTGCACGGGCATGTTCTCCCCGCCTCCACTCTTACGAGCACGCAGTGCCCTGAAAACACATGTAAGTGTACATATATAAACACAAGCAGCTATGTATGTACAGTTAGAATCCAAATTCACAAAACATTATAAAAGCTGCACTTGTATAACATTTAATCATTTTATCAAATTCAGTGTTCCATCTAGACCCCATTCTCTGTCCATGGGATATTTACTTGAAAAGTTTAGTGTTGCAGGCCAGCAGTTCTTTCCAGTTGACAAAGATCATGGCCATCTCTGCATCAATCAGTCGCCCTGACTCTGACATAGGCCTGTGGAAAACCTAAACACACACAAACACGCCAAGACAGAAATACAGAAAAAAATATGGTTGTACATACACTGTACATGTAGACCCTGACACATCTCATCATGATAAAACAATAAGCGGTTTGCCACAGCGTGTAACTGCACTTGAACCATACTTGAGTCATTAGCAGTACAGTGTGTGATATTACCTCTAGCACTACATTCAGGTCTTCCACGTATCTCTCCTCCGTCTCTATTAGCTCATGGATATAACCCTGTCTCTTCTTTTCCTGGGGGCTCATTGAGTCCAAGCTGTTCAGGTCTGCACACCCTGCAAAAGAGACAGACAAATTAAAAAAAAAAAAAGTCCAACCTGTGTAGCAGCTTCAACAAAACCACACTGTTTATGCCACAGCAACACTTCAGCACTGCAATTACTGCCACCTGCTGGAGGTTCCAGCATGGAAACTGAAAAAAACAAAAAAAAAACAAACCAAAAAAACAAAAAACAAACAAAAAACAGAACAAAAGCCCTCTTCTTACCGCTCTCTCACATCTATGTGCACCTTACTGAAACTTTCAGAAAGGAGGAGGACAATGGGAAAGAGGAAACGGAAGAATAGGTGGGATGGAAAGGGAAACATAAAACACTAGATCACACAAACACATATACACTTACCTGATTCAGGGTGCCCATTAGCCCATTGTGAGGCTCCCATATAAAATGATTGGTTCTCCTTTAGTGAGACTTCCCTTTCCTCTCTCCCTCCTCCTTCACCCTCATCATCTCTTTCATCCCAAAGGTTTAAAAAGTGAAATCTGCTCTGTAAAGTCATTGCTATGACCCGATTCTGACTATTGTCTGAGTACTTTAGTCGTCTGTCTTCTGTCACAGAGTCTGATTGCGCTCCGTCTCTCCTGCCTTGTTTGTCTTCTGTGCTGTTATCTTCTCGTTGCTGGTGTCATACTAAAACTTCTCTTAGACCAAATCTGTTTGTACCAAAACAGGAAGAGGGATTCCTTCTTTCTCTTTCACCTCTTTGATGCACGTTCAGAGTGGATAGAGCTTACTCTTTTTTTCTAGTTTTCCACAATGTCTGCCACCGAATGGGCAAAAAACAACGACATCCATGTCAGATACATAATATTAACACGGGTAAGTTAGCAATTTAGCCAATATTACATGGATTGAATTTATAATTTTGTGAAGCCAAACAAAAGGAGAGAAACAAATCCAAATGGTTTGGGAAACAATCCTTTGAGACTAAGTTGAATAGCAGGGCTTGGGCTGCTAGAAAAAAAGGGTTTATTGAAGAAAGATTTTATTGAAAAGAACAGAGGCATCTAATTTTTGATGAAGAAAGATGGATATAATGCTGTGTCTATATGAGAAAAGTTTGCTCACATGTATCTGTTCATCTTAGTCATATTTATTGTGTTGACAATATAAACACTGAATATAACACACAGAGACAGGCAGACACACACAGACACACACACACACACACACAGTAGAGCTGACTAAAGATATTTCATTGAATAATAATAAAGACCCTTTTGTGTACCCAAACCAATCTTTATTTTTTATTTAAGATTGAGAAAATATATTAGGCACATCTTAAATAATAGTTACACCATCTTGTGCGACAAATGTTATGTATGTATGTATATGCAGCTTGATTCAGCTTCCGACAGTGTGGTTCACAGAATTCCCTCATAGCTTTTCACTTGAAATCTAAGTGAGGCTTGTGATAAATTGAACAATATGACTTCTGAATTATAAATGAAGGAAAACAGTAACAAGCGCTTTAGGAGCAATTTGCCTTTGCCTGCATTAGTGTTCATCAAACTGTACTATATCATTTTTGCATTTGCTTCCTTAATGTCATTGTACCTCAGTATTCATCAAACTGGGCAAAGGGGTCACAGTAGCTAATGTGAAGCCTGCATAGATTAGTTTTTCGCTTGTTGACGTAAAGAAAATGTATCCACAATCCTAATAGTAATGGTTACTGTTATTTTTCTATTGTGTAGGGTGCATTCCCTTCCTGCACAAACAAAAACATTCAGAGCAGCGGCAAAATAGCATTCAGTTAATTTAAGGTGCAGCAGCAGTTTGTAATATCATCCCGGAAGGCAAAGCTTATGTCAGTCAATGGCTTTAACATAGTTAGCCATTCAAAACTACCTTGTTTTATCTGTTCATGATCACAGCTGTCTCAGGTATGGCTTTTTAATATAAAGGACAAAATGTGTGCTTGTTTGTACCATTTTGTGTCGAAATTAATTCAAACAGGTTTTCAATTGTAATAAAATCAAAGCCCCACTGCAAAATGTCTAGAGGTAACATATTTCATATAAAGGTGGGAGCAAAGGGTAAAGATTTTAATGCTAAATCTCCAAAAAATTTAGAATTTTTTATATTTTTAGGAATGCTCTCCACCTAAGTTTCTAACTCAATCCTGACCATATTTCTGTTGATTCTGCTGTGTTTTATTCCTTCTTTAAAACATTTCTATTATAGATATACAGTAGGTCAAACATCAAGACTTGTTTCAGGCATTTTTAAAGAGAAGTGCAGGAGTGTTCTGCATATAACCCGGCCTCCAATTTGGACTTTTGGAATTTCTCAAATTACCCACAGACTTGAGGGTTATTACAATATTCTTAGTTAGAGTAGAAAACAAGGCTTAGAAGGCGACAAAAAACTTCTATGTCATGTCTGAGTATAGCTGCATCTCTTAAAAGGTAAATAGTGGGCTCTTTGTAAGCTAAATTCCCAAGAGAGAGGGGAAAGTTAGAATGGAAATAATGCATTAGACAAAGAGTAGAAATGTTAAAATAAGAAAAGGATATGAAGTAAAAGAAAAAGAGTGACACGGGGAAGGAAGGAGGGAGAAAAATAAGTGTGAAATGAAAGGAAAGAGGAGGTAAAAGCCACAGAAAGACCCACTAGCCTTCTGCTTTTTCTGTGATTCAGCTTCATCAGTTCATAATTACAAAAGGCACAGTGGTTTAAACAATCAACAGAATCAGCATTTAGAGTTGTTACAAAGTTGGTAAATGTTGGCAGGTAACACAGGACCTGTATTCATTTTTTTTCCTCTGAGACCAGTTCATTCTCTATAAGTTTCTATCACACGTACACACACACACACGCACACACACACACACACACATAGTCAGTAACTGTAGTTCAGTGGGAGAAGTTAGTTGATAGAGAGTCCAGACACTCCGCCACCTTCAGAGTGTAATAGTGGGTCTCTCTGAAGTCAGGAGGAGTAGAGGAAGAAGAGGTGGAGGAGGAAGAGGACTTTCTACCGCCCTAGAAAGAGAAATAGACAAGGGCAGAGGAATGGAGACAAACAGAGAGAAGGAGAAATACAGATTGGGAAGGGAGAGAGGAAGTGAGAAAAAAAGGCAAAAGGTGAAACAGTCAATGAGAAAAAAGAATAGAAGGGAGATGAGGAGATGAGTGGATGTGATGATGGTAGATGGGGTGGCATAGATGAAAAACAACAGGATTAGTTAGTCAAAGAGGTTTAAAGGGACATGGAAGTAGAACATCTCCACATTTCAAACAAGCATATTTGCTTTCATTTACAGTCATGATATGATGTTTAAGAGATTTACTTACACTGCTGGCTGGGGTCACAATCCGCTGTGGTCATCTTAACGTAATTGGTTGGGAACAGGCCAGTGACCCCGTTGATCTCTCCTTTCCACCAATCAGGGTCGTTTTTGTCTAGAACGTTGATCAGCTGACCTTTAGAGAAGCTCATCTCATCTTTATTGGCGGCGGTGTAGTCATATATGGCGATCACCTGACAGACTGAGAGAGAGAGGATGGAGTGTGTATGTGTGAGTTATTTTTATTCATCCGACTGTTTTATCGACAATCACAACTGTAGAAACTGTAGTTGACTTTGTTTCTCTGCCTTAACCTGACTTGCAGAAGTGTGTATATTACCTGGCTGGGGTGCTGGTGTGGACTTGCCGCTGTTGGATCCCAGTAATTTGACATTTGAAGCAGGGAACCAGCCCTTCTGCCGCTTCTTACCACGAGCCTAGAGTCCGAAAACACAAGCCGCTGTGGATATTGAGGTTTCAACCAGAAAGCAGGGAAACTGGCCAAGGTCACAAGCCAAATAGGTTTGGAATTGCTGTTCCACTCAAATTTCTTAAGAATCGCTGAGACTTATCAGCAGCTGTGGTCCCACTTTGGTTTAGCTGACTGAGCACATACAAGCTGAATCACAGACCCTCTGTGTTTACCTCCTGTAGAATACTAAGACTACCACAAACAGGTCTGAACAGCAGTATAACTCTGACCTGCAGTTCTCCAAGCCACCAGCCAGAGGTGTTCTTGCCGAGGATGAGGATGAGCTTGCCATTTTCCAGGTTCAACTGATCAGGGCCAGTAGAGGAGTGGGCCCTAATTACCTGGCCAATCTCTGTGCACACAAAATACAAATCCAGATTTAAATTGCAGCAAAATGCAAAACCAGGAGTTGTGTTCTTATATGCGAATGTGAGACAGAGATATTATTATGAAAAAAAAAAAAAAGCCAAAACTGTAAGCTTACCTGGCTTCTTCTTTCCAGATGTGCTTGATGTCTGAAATAATACAAATTATAAATCTGTTATTTCAATGGAATTTGTAATATATTGTCATTTAAAATCTTTAAGAACACTACGGAAAAATATAGGTGGTAAAAAACAAGGACATACTACATTACGGTACAATTATCCGCTATCATTCAAGTTATCCCGTGTATGTATTAAGAGTTCTTACATCAATTTCTTTTGGTTTGACATAGTTGCTGGGGAAGACGCCTGCGCGGTCACCTAGCGAGCCGTTCCACCACTCTCCGTCTCTCTTGCTCACCAAGATCAAGTCTCCCTCTCTGAATGTCAGGTCACCAGGCTCTGGAGACTCATAGGTGTACAATGCCACATATTCTGGAGAGGAAAAGGACAAATGAACAAAAGCTAAAAAAATTCAAAATACTGTAGTTAGTGTGGTGTGGTTTCAGCTATTGATATTGATTATTCCAGATATTTTGGTTATACATTGTATGCTCATTGCAAAATATACTATAAAGTTTCCGTCCATGTGCCTGTCTCTTGAAGATGAGGATTTCATCTTTAAAGGCAGATGTAGCGGATAAAAAATGTAATTTATGTAGTTCAGCAGGAAACAAAGACTTCACTGTGCACTTTTGCTATATCAAACAATTCAGGGTCAAGATAAAACTAATATAAAGCGCCATGTGCGTTGCTTCGATCAACTGGTTATCATTGTAAAATGTTAAAATATGAGCTAGATAAACAACAATATAGGTCAAGAGTTAAGAGGAAGGTGGAGAAAATGTGTACCTTCAAGCTGCAGGCTGTCGCTTGACTCTAAAGCATCAGGTGTGGAGCTCTTCATACTACAAGCGCAGAAAGTCAAAAGTACATCAGTGCATTTCCATATTGCTTTATTTAGAGTATCCTGCCATGTATGGGTGTATGTGCAATATATACATATATTTACATATACATACATATGCATATACACACACACACACACACATACATACATACACACATAGATACATACACATACACATAAAAACACACACATATATATACATACATATATATACATACATATATACATATATATACACATACATATATATATACATATACATACATACATATATATACATACATATACATATACATACACATATATATATATATATATATATATATATATATACACACACACACACACACACACACACACACACACACATATATATATATAAATAAACAAATATTTATATTTATTATAAATAAATAAATACATATATACATACAGCTGTGCACGTTTCAATAACTTTACTTTTACTACTTTGGCAGCTAAAGTAATTTTGGCTTTTCTGACATTTGCTTTGCTGCTGAGACATCAAGAGAGGGCTCCAAGAAAAAAATAAAATTTAAAAATGTTGGTAAGAGATAAAGCCCCTTTCCCCACATTAGTTAACCAACTATGGGGAACAAACTTACTCTGAACTGTCTTCTTCTCCGAGCAGCTTCACATATGTCTTGGGGAACCAGCCCCGTTCACCGTTTAGCTCTCCCAGCCACCAGTTCTCCTGCTGCTCCAGCACCTGAATGACATCGTCCTTGTTGAAGTTCAAATGGTTGTCTGTCTTTGCTGTCCATGAACACAGGGCCTGGCCAAGCAGGTTACCCACCACCTCCTGACAGAAGCACAAAAATTAAGACAGTACAGTGAGCATCTGAAGTGGGCTGTGTGCAGACACTAATCATAATATTGTTATCAAAGGGTAGCGGCTGGTCCAGCAGCATAAGGTGACATTCTGTAAACCTCTCACCTGTCCTTGTGTCTCGGAGGGTGCAAGGTTTGGAGATTGTGTTGGTGTGAAGGCAGACTTTGTCCCTGCTGCCTTGGCAACTTCAAGGGCATTGGAAAGCTGAGACTGGAGCGGCACTTTAGGGGCAGCAGCACTATTATTATTGGCCATGTCTGATGGGGATATTCTCTCGACATAGCTCTCTGGGAACCAGCCCATCTTCCCTTGTTTGCTACCATACAGCCAACCCTCCTCCCGCTCTGTCGTCTCATCAACCTGACAGGAGGAGGCAGTAGAGTGTGAGGGAGAAGGGGAAGGAGAGGGGCAAAAGTTAAAGAGCGAGGAAAGAGCTATATTTTCTGTTTTGTACAGTCCTTACTAAAATTTTCATTCCTACCTCGATGATATCATCTGCATTGAAGCTGAGCTCTTCATTGTTTCGTGCGGTGAACGGGTAGAGCGCTCTGAAGGATGTGAGAGCGGCAGACTTCCTGTGTTGTATGGCCCTCGGTTGTCCACCTAAAGCAGCACAAAAAGAATTATTATATGATTTGAGCTTCAAAAGTGGTGAACACTAAAGCCAGGAAGAGATGACAGAGACAACAGAGAAGGAGAGAAAAGTATGAAAATGTGTGTGTGTGTGTGTGTGAGTGTGTGTATGTGTGTATGTGTGTCTTACCCTTCCTTTCCTCCAGTCCTCTCAGCAGAGCCGTCAGTTTCTCCTGAATATCCAGCTTCCCGCCTCCGCTTGGCTGCTGCTGCTGACGAGATGCCTCCTCGTTCCTCTGTCTCTCCTCCTCGGCTTTCCTCCTCTCTGCTTCCTCCTCCATTCTCTTCCTCTCCTCTTCCACTCTTTTTCTTTCCTCCTCTTGCTTCCTTCTCTCTTCATCCCTCTTTCTCCTCTCCTGCTCCTCTCTCTTCCTCCTCTCCTGCTCCTCTCGATTTCTCCTCTCCTCTGCATCTCGGATGGCAGCCTCAGCCGCCCTCTGTCTCCTCCTCTCCTCCTCTTCCCTCTCCCTCCTGCGCTCCTCCTCTCTCCTCTCCTCTTCTAATTGCTTCCTCTCCTCTTCTCTCCTGCGCCGCTCTTCTTCTTCTTCTTTCCTCCTCTTCTCCTCTTTCCTCCGCTCTTCCTCCAGTTTCCTCCTTTCTTCCTCTAGTTGCCTCCTCTCCTCCTCCAGCTTTCTCCTCTCTTCCTCCTGCCTCCGTCTCTCCTCCGCTTCTCTTTTCCTCCTCTCTGCCTCCTCTTTTGCTCTGAGCTCTCGCTCTGCCTGCTCCTTGGCAGCCCGGATGAGAGCCTGTCGCTCGTTCTCCTCCTCTTCCCTCTTTTTGGCCTCTCTCTCCTCCTGAAGCCTCCTCTGACGCGCCTCTTCATCCCTCCTAAGCTTCTCCTGCCACTGACGCTCCTTTTCCATTTTAATACGCCTGAGAGTAGGAAGCAAACATTGAAGATAATGTAAAAGTTTCTTTTGCAAGATGACTTTTTTAATTTTGTCTTTTTCTTATGGAAATTCTGTAGCACGTAAAGGCTTTTTCTTATTATAAAATCTAAAACTAAACCTTTGTAAAAGCAAAATACCTCTGAGCTTCCTCCTCCTCCTTTCGCCTCCTCTCCTCCTGTTGTTTCCTCTCCTCCTCCCTCCTCCTCCTCTCCTCTTCCTGCTCCTTCCTTCGAATCAGCTCACGCAACTTGTCCTCTTTAATGGTCTGCAGTTTCTCTAATGCTGCCTGCTGCTTTCTCTGGCTCTCTTTCAGCTCCTGACATAAACAAAAATTAAACACATTTACTAGAGGAGTGAAAGATATCTGACAGAATTTAAGACTGAGATGACAGAGATAATGGGCTGAAGGCTGTACACACAGCATGCACAAACACACAGCAAGCATAAAGGTGGCTAAACATTTAGCAAAAATTGCCAGAAGAAGTGAGAGGGAGGGAAAAAAGAGATTATTCAAATTATAAGAACTAACCCGAGAAGCAGCAACAAAAAAGAAATATAGTGTGACTGATAAAGAAAGATGAGCAGAGCAAAGAATAATAGAAAAGACAGAACAACAAAGAGACCTAAAGCAGAAACCTTTAGTAGGTAGAAGAGGTTACGGAGACAGGCCAGCAGACAGAAGATAGCTTGAAGCATAGAGTCCTCAGCACCCACATACTGTAAAGTTGGGGAGAAGGGATATGAGATGGGTAAAAGAGTAGAGAGGAAAAGGATACAGAATAGGAAAGGGCAGAGGATTTCCAGAGGAGAAGAAAGGAGTACAGAAGAAAGAAAAAACAGATAAAGATAATGATGGGAGAAAATCAGAAAGATGGTTATGAAATTCAGGAATGATTGGAGGAGGAGGAGAGAAAAGAGGCACAAGGGCCAAGCAGCTGCATATACAGTTTGTATATTATATTATTTATATACACATACACAC
Source organism: Istiophorus platypterus (assembly GCA_016859345.1). Lineage (NCBI taxonomy): Eukaryota > Metazoa > Chordata > Actinopteri > Istiophoriformes > Istiophoridae > Istiophorus > Istiophorus platypterus. Next base: position 19,619,121 of record CM029118.1, read on the forward strand.
ATTATTATATATATATATACACACACACACACACACATATACAATGATCAGTCAGCAGATTATTCAATTTGTAGTAACGGATACTTATCAAAGAATGAGTATTACTGCTTGAGGGATGCAAATGGTGAATCAGGGTTAAAAAAGTAAATGACTAACTGTCCACCTTCCATTACAACTACTGACACTGCTCTTCTGTAACGCAGTTGCCCAATGTGAATGTCTAAAGCTGTGAGAATTTAAGGCAAAGTGTTAATGAAATAGATTACACTGGGATCAAAATGGGGTCTGGGGTCAAAATGAATTCTTTTACGTCTTTTTAATATTGGGCAGAATGACTGAAGACCATTCTCCCATAAGAATATGAAAATGAAACAAGTGTTGAATGGCCAGACTGTAGAGCTCTCTCATGGTTGTCATTCTGACTTGTCAAACAAGAACAAGTAGCTGATAATATCAGTATTGGCAGTATTAAATTAAAGTGTGCCAGGGACAGAATGCTGCTTTTGTCATGCTGTTCCACTGGCTGTATCAGAAACGACCCCCAATTCTCCCACTCATAACTCCCATAGACACTCAATAGTTTACTACTGGCGTTTGATAGTTTAATATTTGAGTGTGGCGAGCAGTAATTTGAGATTATCATTAATTAATTATTATTAATTATTATTAGTTATTCATGGTTAAAATATGCCTGTTAAAACTGATAGAATGTTAAGTTTCTTTAACAATGCTATGCTTGTAATTAACTCCTACCTGCTTGTCTTTGTTATACTGGTCCATCTCAGCCAATTTGGCAGCAGTGTCTTTTTCTAGAGCATCCAGCTGCTCTCGCAGTTTTAGACATGTCGCTCTTTTCTCTGATACGCTTCCCTTCAGAGTGGACGTGGTCGACACTTCAAATAGATGAAACACTGTTTAGAAAGCTACAAACGTCTCCTTGAAAAAAAATGGTACGTGTGTGTGTGTGTGTATGTATATCTATATCTATATATAGATATAGATATAGATCTATATCTATATCTATATATAGATCTATATCTATATCTATATCTATATATAGATATGTGTGTGTGTGTGTGTATCCATTTCTAAAAGTGATTTGTTGTCTTATATTAAATCATTCCATGTTCTGCATAAACATACATTTCTTTAATGTTTTATAACTACTCAAATTGCCAATTTAATGTGTCTATACATTAATTGACAATTTTAATTGTATCTACATCTAATCTATGCTGTTGTTATTGAGCGCATTCATCCAATGGCACTAACCAGGCAGGTTATTCAGTGCCATGTTTTTGAGTTTCTCTGTCAGTCTCTTCTGCTCTGGAGTCAGCTGGGACAACTTCCTCTGGAACTCCTGACAAAGACGAATGCATGAAAAGCAACAAGAAATGTATCATCGGAGGAAAATATGTGTGAAAACTTTAATGCACATTTCTCAAGAAAGAAAAGATGTCATACATAAATCACAGACAACATTTCATCTATTTATCATTAACAACTGTTGGGGCTACTTTGTTACAATGAAACAGTGTCAGGAAAACACATGAACAACTTAAACAATAACACAATGGCAAATAAAAGAAATCAGAAGCACACACAGACATACCTCTAGCTGTTTATGCAAATTGTTAATGTCTTGTTGCCGTGTTTCTTTCCTTTGACTGGTCAGATCCAGCTCTGTCCTCTGAAGCTTCTTTTTATTCTGAATGTCACGCAGGCGGTGTGAGATTTGACGGTGCTTGTTACCCTGATGTAGGGATGAGACAAACTTAACGACTGGTGAAAGACATTTGGACACCTCTAATGGGTCTTATACATTGACCAGAAATAAACTCTATATATTGTCTCTTAAGCACTCACCACAGCCTCCAGCTCCATCTCCAGACTCCTCTTCTTGGCTTTCAGTCTGATGATATCATCCTGCTCCTGCTCCCTCTTTATCTGGAGCTCTCCCCGCATCCTTCTCTCCCTCTCCTCCTTCCTCTGACGCTCGAGCTCCCGCTGTGCAGCCTGAAATGGAGACAGACAGCATGCAAGTGGGAACAAACATTTCTTCTACAAAAAGGAGGAAACATTTGTACAAAAATTCATACTTGTACGTAAAGTATTTACACCTCTTTCAGAGAGCTGGAACATGAGCCCCACCTCTTTTTTCTCTATCTCTCTCTGTCGCTCTTCTTCTTTCTGCCTCTCGAGCTCTCTCTGTCGCTCCAGCCTCCTCTCCTCCTCTTTCCTCCTCCTTTCCTCAGCCTCTTGGGCCTCCCTCTCTCTCTTTTCTCTCTCCTCTCTTTCCTTTTGAGAGCGCCTCTCATGCTCCCTTCTCTCTGCCTCCTGCAACACCAGTCGTCTTTTCTCCAGTTCTGCCTTCCCTCGTTCAAGGTTGGCTTTGAATTTATCCTCAAACGACACTGAAAATAGACAAGTAGAAAAGTTTTAACGAGTGATACTGTTTGCAGTCAAATCCTGCAAGTATTTACTCTGCTTTACAAAACATTCACAAATAATGATTACACATTTGAGCTTATGTGGTTGAAAGGTAAGTCGGAAAGTTAAAACAGAAAGGTGAATTAAACTGAAACTAACTCTTAGGCCAAACTCTACCATAATTAAAGATAGGTTTATAAGATTATAATAGATTTTTAAGAGATTTGGGGATTTAGCTATGAACCCAATATTTAAAAACATCTGGTATATTCAGTAACTCAAGCTGCTACAACTTGTTTTGTGACTGTATGTGAGATTATAGTGAGTTCAAACCCAACAACCCAAAGCCAAAGTGTGCTGCCCTAGACTTGTTCGAGTTACTTTGCTGCCCTCAACTGGCTATGTTTTAGCCTGCTGCAAGTGGCTCCCGTTGCTGTCACAACAATATGTGTAGATTTATTGCATAATTTTATTATATGCACAAAAATAAAAAGAGAAGTTGGCAGTGTAGTCAGCTGCACAATCGTGATCCATAGCCCTTGATTGTAGTGATTGATCTTCAGTTACTAGGTACTGTTTCAGCCTTGCATTATCTATTGTTATGCAATGGAGATTACAAAGAACAAGCCAGAACTCTCTACACTCTCTTTTCTAGTGTTGAAGTATGAGTACTGACGGTTGGTTTTGGCTTTCTGTGGAGGTTCAATATCCAAGTCATCAGTCAGAGCTGCATAGAGGGAAGAGCTGGATCCATTCACTGTACCCCTGCAATAGTTAAAATAACTTGTTTGAATAAATACAAATCACATCATTCAAATATTAAACAGACAATGACTTTAATGTAGTCCATGTTTGATTTACTTAAATTTTTACATAAATTTTTTCAGAACACTTTTTTGTTGAAGTGAGACATACAATATGTGTGCACATACCTCTGTGAGGGTGGTACCAGCTCTGTTGGCAGTGTTAGTGGCAATGGTTGTCCGCTCTTTGCCATGTCTATCAGATGCATGGCCAGAATAAACTCCTCAGCTCTCAGCTTGCCGTCCTTATCCACATCTGCTAAAGTCCTGCAGAGGAGTTAGAAATTGGAGGTAATCTTTTTCTTTTTACAAGGGAGAACAGCATCTTATGATTAGTAGCAAATATTTAGCCCCTGCAAGACAACCAAAGTCTTTAGTATAATTATAACCCTGCTCATGAGCGGTTTTCTTCTCAGTTATGTTACCATTGTATACTAATGCGTTTGCTTCGTTAAATTTAGCGACTAAACTTCTTAGCTGGATTCTGATCTATATTGATGTAACCAGACGGGAGGCTGAAGCACAAGATATAAGGAGAATACATGTATGTTTACTGGACCTTTAATCAGTGAAATAATCAACAGTTACAGCCTTATTTAACTATCAATATGCTGTATAAAGGCACAGATATATTGTCTGTTGATCAAAGGAGGAGCACAAGGAGGTTATCTCTTTACTATTTTTTGTCATATCCTGACATCCTGAAGTAGTCCATAAGATCCTTTGATGTGATGTTATTAAGAATCTTTTGCATAAAAAATATTTCAGAAGCACAGGACGAAGACACACACAACTACACACATACATATTCTTACCAGATGGATGCCAGCTGTGTCTGAGTCAGCAATGTGGTTGCCATGGCACCTCTCACCTGCTGACCTGGCAACAAAGGTGACAAGTGTCAAAACTCAGTATAGCACAGATATGTGTATGTGGTGGAGGAAGGAGAGGTGAGAGGTGAAAAGGGTGTGTAAAAGGACCAGTATGGCTTACACTAATACACACACACACACACACACACACACACACACACACACACACACAAAAACACGTTCATTACACCCAAAAACACCAGTATTTGCAAAAACAGACAAGCTCATGAATACAAACACCTACACACACAAAGAGATATGTATACAAATAGATTTGGCCAAGAGCATAACATGTAACCAATCACATCAGTGAGGAAACTATCTGCAAGTCTGGCGGGAGAGTACATTGTGTGTGTGTGTGTGTGTGTTTGTGTGTGTGTGTGGTTGACGTTTGGTCACATTATGGCTACTTCAAGAGAACAGTTCTAGCAGAGCTTGCAGTAAGAGAACGAAAAAGCAAATGTATACTTGGCTGAGTGTGTGTATGTTTGTGTGTTGAGTAACTGTCCTTGCTTTATACGCATTGAAAAAAAACAAAGAGGATGGCATTATTACATCATCAGTGACTACTGTTCATAAACATTCACATCTGCAACCCATGCACAGACCCACAGACACACAGAGAAACAGACACACACACACACACACACACACACACACACACACACACACACACACAAACACAAACACACACACAGACCATACCAGTGAGGAATCCAGTCATCTGTTTATCCAGGCTGTTGAACTGTTGTCTGTATTTAAGTCTAGATCCATGTGGCACGGCCCAGTCACTTGGACCAGCAACCATGGGGGACACCACAGAAGGGGATGAGGAAGCAGAGCTGAAAGACAAATATTGACCAAAGAAAAATACAAATTGGATACAACAAACTTCAGGAACATCTTTGTTTGTTTGAATGATGCACTGATTGTGCAAAGGAGGATAGTACTTACTGCTGCCAAATTTTTGTATACTTGTGTGTGTGTGTGTGTGTCTTTTACCTGCTAGATCCTAGATCAAGCAGTGATGAGGCCTTGTGTACACAAGCAGGAGAAGAGGAGATACCTATTGGAGAGGGGTAGGTGGAAGCAGAGAGAGGTAGGCCTAAAAACACAAAGCACAAACAGAAATATACATTACACTCATTACTTAAGTAGTCCGCAACATTTTTAGGAAATTTTACTCTAATACTTAACCACAACCATAACATATTTTCTTCCTTCCTAAACTTTTCAGAAAGGAGAGGGGAGCTCGGCAGAGGCTTGGTAATATTATGTCATGCATTCCCTGTTGTAACCTTGACTAGGTCAGGGAGGCTAGTTGAATAGAAAGGAGAGGGAGAGACCTGACTGTGCAAAACTGGACTAGGGAGTTAGTTCCTCCCCTTTTCCCTTAAAAACGGTAGAAATATTTCATCATTTCCAATCTGTTGCAAACATTTATAATATTTATATTCAGAATAGGGATTTCCCCTTCGATAGAATTTGTAGTATAACAAACAAGAAAGTGATAATGAAAGGACAAATGAATGTATTTAATTGTATGGGCGACCCTCCTGACAGATACACAACAGAAGAGAAAAAAAAAAACAGGGATGGAAAGGGACAGGGAGATAAAAATGAGAATCATGGGTACCAGTGGCCAAAGCTCCAGCTGGGATTGGATGGAGAATTCCCATGGTGCCGTTTGGCAGTGTGGCGTTTCCCATGGTGGGCATCAGGGGCCTGGTGGGGGTGGGGGCTATTAGAGGGTTCAGGCCTGTTGCTGTAGGAACCAAAGGGGCGAGGCCTGTCATTGGTGTCAAAGGTGAAAGTCCAAGGGTTGCCATGGAGATAGGGGTCAACATTGCAAGGTTTGTCCCAGCCAGGGGCATGTTAGACACAGAACCAATACCTAAGACACGGACACACACACACGCACGCACACGCACAAACACATAATAACACACACAAACCAGGTACACCCATTAGATGACACAGTAGTCATGTATACATGATATGCATGGAGACAATCAGTTGGACACTCCTTTAGCCAGTTAAAATCTCTAAATGAGCTTTACCATTTTACTTTAGCTTTACTGTATATCTATATGTGCTTACAGACAAAAATAAAAAATTTTGGCTGTACCATAGGCTGGGTTGATCATGGAAGAGGTAGGGGCCTTGAGGCTGGGGACAGGCACTGGAGGCTGCTTCATGATAATTGGCAGGGATGAGGGGAGTGTTGTTCCCTGGAGTTTTAGCTTTATGAGCTTCATAGCAATGGAAAACTCCAACCTGTCCATCTTCCCATCTCTATTCATATCAGCCAGAGCCCTGAGAGACAGTGGAAAAACAGAGAGCAAGTAGAGTGTTACAGTATCGAGATTCAGATTTCAGTAAATACTTCCAGAGAACCCATGTTTGAATGTGACAATATGTGTGTTTCTCACCATATCTCAGCTAAAACTGAAGCAGGCAGTCCTGACTGGAGGAAAAACTTCCTTGCATGCTCCCCTAAGGAAAGAGATATAGAGGAAAAAAAAGGGAAACAGAAGAAAATTGAGAGGGAAATATTTCTCCTGCATGCAGAACTGTAAACATGGGGTTTATTATTGAGCTACTTGTACTGTATTTACATGTCTGTGTATTATTATGGCATTATGGAATCTCTTTGGTATAAACAGTTAATGGGTAATGGATAACTCCTGTAGATGCTGTGGTAAGGAAATTACTATGAACTTGACTAAACCACAGTCTAGGCATTGATGTGTGTTTGTGTTTGTACCTGAGACATAGCCCATAGATGGGGAGAGGGTGTCAAACTTCTGATCATGTTTGTCCCTCTCCTCTGGAGTTATTGCCCATACACTTGGACCACCTAAAGAAAAAAGAATTCACAGGAACGCATATATTTAAGGTTTACTGAACTTTGCTGAATTACTAAAAGATCTTTTTTTGGCAAACCTGCTTCTTGATAAGGTCCCAAGCGGTCTACTTTCTTACTGTTTTAAATAAATCAGTGTGAAGTTTGAATTACAAACAGACCGCACCTAAATCTGAATTTGAGCAAAGGCAAACAAGCAGAAATTTTGCATAATTACAAAAGGATACCATTTTATGGTGAGATGAGATGAGATGAGTTGCATTCCCAAAAGACTCAGTGGCAGTTATGAGATGGGAATGCACTGATATTGACAAAGTGATACTGAAGCTCTGTGTTGCTGGTTGTGCTGTGTCACTTTATTCAGACAGGAAGGAAGAAAAAGCTCACACTTTCACCACTATTTATTTAACCAGCCAAGGCTGACTACACATCAGCAGGTACAGTTAATAGTCAACTCAGTACATCATCGCAAAACATAAGCGGTTCCTGTAGCTTTAGCTTTGAAACTGTCAAAGTACACAAAGCTGGTTTCAATATATGGAAAACAAATGGAACTAACTTCAAAATGACCACAGAACACAAATGCACTAAAAGCAGGACTACAAGTTACTTTCCCAGAGAAGGCTAGTGGAGATTTTAAGATAAAAACTTCATTCACACAAACAATAAGAGACAAATTAGTGAAACAGTGTGTGCACACTGATGCACATGCACCCAAACATATGCATCAAACTAGGAATTATTACTTAAACCAGCACTGTGTTGGCCCCAGGAGATCTACAGAGCCAAAAAAAAACCCAACCCAAAACTAAAAAACAACACAGCTCTCGCTCCACACCCACTTTACACACCCTCTCACACATAAACTGCAGTGGTCTTACCATTCATATTTGCAGATGGCAGAAAGAGACAGACAGTGGGAAATCCCGGTGGTGTCCTCAGCTACTGCTCGCAGCCATCTGCAAAACACACAGTCACAGCCCAGTCATCAGTCAATAGTGCAGCCAACACAGGACAGTGCTGTCACTGAGAGAAGGGAGAGAAAAAAGGGGAGAGAGAAAAAGAGAGGCGGGGGGGGTGTATTCTGGTCAGTCAGCATAGTCAAACAGGGCTCCTCCTGTTCTCTTCAGTCGGGAGCACTCTGGCTATGGACCAAACCTTTTAAATCAGTGGGACTTGTTTCAATTCTAACTATACTGATCCTGTAGTGGCCAGAAATCAGTGCAGCACATACTACACAGGCTAGGCTGACATACATTTACACTTACTGTCCGGAGGAATATAAACTCCTGTTCAGTACAATGATGGTTCAGGCTCTAGTAACAGCTGAAAGAGGCTGTGTCAGTGTCTTGACAAATGACCTGTAGTATTCTGCTTTTTGGCAAACATTGGAACTTCATGCAGCTGCCCATGTTTTCAATGCCGATGCAGCATTCATGTTCATCCCTTCATTTAACTGAGGATTTTACTACAGAGTAGTGTACCGTTGTTGAGATGTTTCAGTCTGGACAAAAGTGGTGCACCAACCGACTGACAACTCTACAGTCTCAAAGATTTCTAACCTGTGTTTCTGTCACCAATGATCATGTCTTTTTCAACATCTGTTACATCCTGTTTCAAACCTGTTCTTGTCAAGTCATGCACAAGTGTGGAAAGCAAGTTACTGTTGCATAAACCTGTGTTATGCAGTGGGTGGGCCCACTTCTCCTGCAAGGTTAAAGTTCTTAAATTCAAAGTGATTACATTTAATACAAAGGTGTAAATGTCTGTTTGTACATTTTTCTCAGTTCTATTTGACAAGCTGATACATTTCAATTGATAGATTCCATGAATGTACTACAATACAGATTTCTGGAAATAAGCTTTGAAGCAGTGTGGTCAGATGACAGAGCCAGCTTGGCAATGGTCCCAACATGGTAAATGTAATAGACTGCATGGCCTCACAATGTGTGCCCCATATATGGGCTCCTTGTAGACAAAAGACTGGTATCTTGTATCATGCTGGGTTTGCAAGCATATTTATAGGTCCCGTCTGTGACTGCAGCACTGATCTTCCTGTTAAAATACAGCCACCACAAAACTTGTTTAGATTTAAAACAGTTTTTGCTGTGGGAAGAATAGCATGAACTTTTGCTTAATTAGGTTTCAGTAGTGACACTATTATTATGAGGACTACCTTTTAAATTTCAAAAACGTATGTGAATAGATATAATGTTATGTCAATGAATCGTTTTTACGGAATCAACTACAAACGCCCACAGTGAATCAGACTATCACATCATTGCTGCAGCTTTCTTATTAACCTCATTACAGGCATAATGAACACCTGCTTCCTCCATGATAATCTCTCTCCAATCAGCCAGTCAGACTCGCATGAAATTCCAATCTTTCTACTCAACACTTCCTGCCCGGTGACCCACAGACACAAGCATTTCCTCATGCAACCTCAGTTGACAGGAAGTGATCGTGGATTTTGGCAGCGGGGCAGCTTTGATGTCCCAGAAAATATAACAGCATCAGAGCTCAGGTTAGAACTGGGGCAGTATGAGAACTGCAGATTGAGGAGTGATTTTTGGAAGAAAAATTGGTGATGGCTGAGTTGTATACTGATACGAGCTTTGTGAAAGAGAATATAAATGAAATAAAGAGAAAGGGAATGAGAGGTTGAGAAAAAAAACATGAGAGTGGGAGTTTGCAGTTTTTTTGAGAGTGACCTGGTTGATGCTCTCACAGGAACGAACAGCAAGGGAGAGCTAATAATCTACTGCCTGCCATCTGTCACTCTCCCTCTATCCTCCTCCTTCACTCCTCCAGCCTCTTTTAGTCATTCTTTCCCTCTTCAATGCTGTCCTACTCTTTTTGATTATGTTCCTATTCTTCTTAGTACATAATATTTATTAACTACTGACTGTGAGTATAAATATGAAACTGCTACTGAGACTCCTGATTTAATATATGCATCAAGCATTACAATGGCAAGACTGCATTCATGTAAAGGAGAAAAACAAAGAGTCAGGTTACCCTTCACAACAGCTAAGCATATGGATTCAAGATATTTCAAGCATTATTTCTGCATATTGCCCATCATACATTTGTGTTATATTTTGCCCTCCACACACATTTACACATATGAACATACATTAATGGTCCCTGTCTCAAATAGAAGCCTTGAGCTGCTAAATAAAAAAAAGCAGACTCAGTATTTGCATAGGGACAAACCCATTGAATTAGAATCAGGGTTAGTGTCGGCTAAAAGGGCTCCACCTTCCCTAAAAACTAACTTAACTTTGTACTTAGCCAATGATGCAAGAACTATTAAAAACTATTAAAGTAAGGCTGGAATACGGCAGTACAGTCAGAAAAAAACTTTCAAAACAAACTGTATAATCTGGATACCATGTCCTTGTAAAGAATGAGGTTTGGCAACAGTGTGGTGTTTGTTGAACCACTGTGACAGCAAGAACTCACCCTGATGAAGTGCACATGAGCAAGACTTTGATCACATGGTACTGGATGTCATTATCCAGATATCCAGATCCAGATCATATGTTAATACAAGGTGTAAATGGAGCCTGTACACAGGCTTCCATGGCAGGGGCAATCACAGCTAGCTGTACTATAATTTCAGCTGTAGAGTTAAACTAGTAAACTCAAGCTCGACACTGGCCATTATAGGCCATAGCAGGAAAAGCTCAAGTGTAATTATTACCATTAAGAATGACTGTTCCATTTAAGTCGATCAATAGGCCTTGTCCGTGAGCTAGCATACACAAGTGGCTTGAGTTTGAACCTAATAAAGCTAAATAGCGTTCAGCACTTATTATATTATATATTACAAGTGTGCTTTTCCTGCTATGATCATGAATTTCAGCATTTTGATCCAAACTAACACTAGCAGTCTCTATTACTTACTCTAATTACAGAGCCTTTAATTAAAAGTATTTAAAGAGTTAAAAAATTTTCAGCCTGCTAATTTTCTTTGAAATAAAATAACTATAAAATAACTATATCTAACTATTTTTTCAAATTCGCTACAAGTAGTGCAGTGGCTAAATTAAAAACACACTTTCACTGAGTGTGGTCTATCTTTTCATTTATGGCTTCCTTTGTTGGTCAGACCTCACCTGCTTCGGTTCCGCTTTGGTCTCTGTTGAAAGACTGAGACATTTCTGTCTCTCAGTTAGTATATACACAACACTGAAGTGTTGGATAAATAGCCTGGCTGGCCTTGACCTTAGCTGCTTCATTACAAGATTTGAACCCCATGTGTCTTCCTTTCTCCCTCTCACTTGGAGCACATTTACCTACGTCTATTTCTCCCTTATGATGTCTTTAGTATGCACCTTGCTGCCATGTTGATTCTCTTTTACACTGACAGAAGGAAACGAAAAATACGAGGAGCCAGACAGAGATGGATGGGCCTGATGGATGAGTCTCATTTTCCCCTCTCTCTCTCTCGTGTGTCAATTATATATCTATGCCTGTTCTTCTAACTCTAAATCTATACCCTGACAGTTCTGTGACCCTCGCATATCCTGCTCACTACTCTGTTCAAAGACAAGCCCCGCCTGTTGTTCTAAGAGATGATTGATTTTCACCCGCCTCGCTCACTGACCTCATACCAATGACATCAACTCCAAAATCAACTCTTTTTCTGCCCTGCTGACTCTCTCGTTCACACATTCAGAAAGTGCTGCACAAGCCTTTTGGAGTGTCTTGGACTGGATATGACCAATGCTGTTGCATTACTGAATTTTTTTTTTTTTGGGTAAGAGGCAATGCGTGCCTCTCCCTCCTTTAGTCTGCTTTGACCCACCCTGATTTGTAAATATATTAAGATATGACATGAATGAAGAAAGGACTTCAATAAATTGCTATGTTTCAATTTCAAATTGGCTTGTTCCTGTTGTACTGTGGGTGTATACTTCATACATATGTTTCATCATCATCATCATCATCATCCTCCTCATGGCTGTGGTCTAAGTGAAGAAAAAAAATGAATGGAAGATAGCATGTGCACAAAGAAATGGTTAGTTAACAATTACTTGCAAAAATACAGATGTTGGAGATTGCTTTTCTGTTGGAGGCGGCCTTATACTAGGTTGTTTGGAACAATCACTGATACTGGAAATTATACTTATTCTCTGTTGGCTCTGATTGTGTCTCTCGGAGAACTGTCAGTTCTAGAGACACGCTATTCTGACAAATTGGTCAGGATTTACAAATAAAGGCATAACCAAGCACTGCTCCTGTACTGATAACAAGGGTGTCCTTAATTTCAGTCTCAATCTACTTTATACCTCCCTCTGCTCTCGCTGTCTGTAAGATAAACTGATAGAGTAACATTCCCTGATCACTTGTCACCAGCCAGCCCGAGACCTGCCTCCAACCTGCTCGACTAGTTTGCACCGAAAGGAATTTGGACGACTTTCTTTCAAATCCGTCTCAAAGGAGCCCCACTCAAAGCCCCACATCTGGACACTGACAATAACTAACATTTAACGAAATCGTAACTTAGCTAGCTAACCTAGCTCCCATCCCTGGTCCCAGAAAAGCACAGAAGCATCACCCCCCTACAAATACAGGGATATCTTTTATATTCCTGAATCGAGCTAGACAAACTAAACGGGGGTTTAAAAGGCAGATTTCCCGCAGATTAAAAGCGTACGTGAAACCCCGAGGCCACCTATAGAAACATCACCATAACAATATCAAACTTACACTCGTGCTTAGGTAAGCAGTTTCGCTGGCGTTACCTCTGTCGCCACGGCCATAAAACATCAACTCCTGAGCTTTGGAGGGGCCCGAAGCGATCACCCGCCGCTTCCTGGACGTTTCCGCGACCAAACCGCGGAGGTTTAGTTATCCGACGGGAGCGGTGGCTGTCTGGGAAACGCTATTAAAAAAGTTTAGCGGCGGCGCCGGCCCGGGGACCTGTTGCTGACAGCTCGGTGTGTCACACTAACAAACATGGCTGACGACGAGTGACGGGCGGCTGTTAAGGTCTGAGCGTCCGCGCGGTGGGAGGAGAGACGCCGGGAGGACCGAGGCTCCACAGACGGGGGGAGGACGATGGCGAGGGGGAGAGACTCACTGACCGAAGTTGGCTTGTTTTCTCCCCCCGTTTTGACGTCCGCTGCCCACGGAGTGATCTAACACCGTCGTATGTCGATATGAGGACAGATAATCATTTTCCCCACGTTCTCCGACTCTGGCTGACACTCTCCTCAGCGATCAGCCCCCCAGCATCATTTTATTCCTCCTGGAAATTAAACTCGCGTAGCGGAACAGAGGGTCGCGATGAGGATGGACAGGCTGATAAATAGCAAGAACCACGTCAAAGTTCCCTATCATATGGGGTTTTTCTTTTTAATATCCACGGAGCCGTTTAAAAAGACCCAAAGGATGCGAAAAAGTTGCCACTTTTAGTTTTCTCATACACAGTTCGGCGAGACCCTTACATGTTCACTACGTCGCCCGAGATGCACCGCAGCTGCTTTACGTTACGTCTTGCGACTCTTTCAAGCAATTTCCGACGCAGCAATATCGCACCTCGCTTCCAGCTTATAACCCGAGTTCTTAGCTCCACGGTGAGCGGAGCGCGATGTTCAACAAGAAGCCCCGGAGGAACTTCAGGCAGAGAAAAGCGAGCTCCAGCGACGAGGAGGACCGGCGGGAGAAGAGCGGAGATGGGGGGGAGGCCGGGAAAGCTCCGGCTGCGGTAAATAAACCGTCCAAAGCGGCCCAGGCCCGCGGCATCTCTTGCAGCTCGAAGCACGAATTGACGCCGCCGAAGGCGGGTTGCAACGACGGGGCGACGCTGGAAGTGACAGCGGACAAGGAAGAGGGGAGGAAAAACAAGGAAGGGGGGAAAAGGACGACAAGTACCGCTCTCAGTTTCTCCGACGACAAAGAAGGTAACTGCTTAGCAAATGTAAGTTTGGCGTTTCGAAGTCGGTACCGTAAAAAAAGGTAGATCTCAGTCGGACGTTGACTCAACAGCAGCTGGTAACGGACGCGAGGGAAACATCTGAGGCAAAGAAAATGTCAAAGTATTCTGCCCTAAATTGCGAACAGGGTCGAGGGTTTGTGATGTGTTAGTAGGGCTCGAAATGATATATTGACAGAATATACTGTATTTGTTGTTACTGGATTGGCCAGTTACATTTTCTGTTTCACCGATGCATTTGTGCGTATTTGTAACAGTGTGTCAACCGAACCCCAAACTCCAGGGGCTCGAAAAAGCCCCAGGTGTTCACTGCTTGTCAAAGCTGAGTAATATGATCTATTTGAAAGCTGAGTTTTACCACAAAGTCACTGACACAAAGACAACATGTGGCTAGGGAGTATTGTTCCAGCATGCAGTGTTGGTTTTTACGTTTTTGGTCCTATAATGAATATAATGGTTCTGTTTTTTTGCTTGTTGTTTTAGCTGAAGAACCAACATTTGAACTGAAGAGGTCCTTTGATAAAGCTGTGTTGTTCCACGTCAGGAGGAAAGAAACTTCACCCGCCAAGTCCACCCATAACATAGGTGGGTGCATGAATGGATTCCATCAAAAACACTGATGAACCTTACATACTAGCTTGATAGATGAAGCATTACGTACACATACAGAAAAAAAACATGCACTAAATACACGTTTGCATGTGTAGAATGCAAAAGCAAGAACAAGTGTCACTGAGCAGGCAAAAATATCTGCATTCACACAAATGCATCGAGTTCCAGTTTGTCCTGATTAGGGATTAAGCAATAACTGATGCATATTTTCACTAATATGCCAATGTCTTATGTACATAAAACTAAAACAAAGGCAGTCTAATGCAGCAGCCCTGCTATAATTCCTACCATGAGGGGTACAATGTTAAGGTTATTATGGATAGAGATATATTTGGAGATATATCTGATATATACCAGAACACGTCTCAATGTATCTAAAAGAACTGAAAAGTGTATATTCTCATTAAAAAATACAATTGTAGAATAATTTGGCATAAACATATTGGTGGATTCATAGGAAAGGATGGGAGAAGCAATAGTATGTTAGCAGATTTGGCCCAGTACAGAGGAACTTTGGTTTAAAAAAGGTGCTGCTGATACAAATCTATGGAAAACTCTGAAAAATGTTAAATTGTCAGCTAACAAACTTAACATGTCTCAGCCATTAATGTGATTAAAAACAAAGATTATCTACACAATAATGCTATTATTGCGGCCAACATCATCATACTTTAAAATGTCTTCTTCTCCTCTCTCCTGGCTCCAGCTCGTTTAGGTGTCCCACCATCTGGTTCTCCAAGACAAGATTATGTCAGTCAGACTTCACCAGATGGTTCACATGATAACGATGTCAGAGATGATGAAGACAGCGGCAATGATGACGAGGACAGCAGCAATGATGATAGTGACAGTGATAAAGGTGGTGCCAGGTCTCCCTCAGCTAGCTCATCCTCAGACTGTAGCCGCGCTAGTGCCAAGCCAGGTGTGTGTTTTTGTGTTACTATACTGTGTTTGTATGTCAAGGAGAAAAACTCAAAAAGTACAAAGTACAGATACTGGTGTCATGAGTTTATTACAGTGTTTAATAAACTCATTGGATATCACAGTTGTGTTCTCAGAGCACATTGCCTGTGTGTTTTTCTGCGTACATATTACTACATTTTTACATCTGTTGATTTGTCTTTACAGTCATTATTCCTAGTGCTGATGAGATCCAGGCAGCAAGGAGGCAGCGTCGTGCCACTCGAGGTCAGAAAGAGTTTATTCCCCTGGGTAGAGATGGCCAGAGCTCTGCTGGTAGCACCCCGGATCAGTACAGTAGGGACGATGAAGAAGACAGAGTTGATTATGATGATGGTGATGATGAGCCAGATGATCATGAGAGAAGAATCGAGTTCGCTCCACGATTGAAGAGCATCAGAGAGAGGATTGCCGAGAAGCTTGGTATGAGACAGAGGGAGAAATGGGAGAAGAGGGTTGAAAGAGTGGAGATGAAAGTAGACCTCTAACATAATATATGTTTTGAAGCAAAAATATATCAGCTTCCAAACTGTTACAGCTTTAAAAAGCAGCAATATTTGTACAATATTATTGTAGTGGCGATTGCTTGCATAACATGTAATTAGCATTTTGTGATTCCCTTTTTTTATGAGCATATTAATGAGCACAGCCATCAAACTACATTAGCAGGATAATTAAACTAAAATGCTCTCTTTTTTAAAAATTACACAACAATAAGCCTGACTGAATAATTCTGCTTGCTTTGCACGAAAATATGTGAATGTTTGTATGTTTTTGTATAATCTAGGAGAAAGTGATGGCAGTCTGTCCGGGACTGATGGGGAAGAGCAGGAACTCTGGGAGGAGACACAAATTGAGAAGAGCGTCAAGAGACGTCCAGGAGAACAGGTAGGAATGTCCATTGAACATGTTATTGTCTTGATATAATTTTTTGCTCTCTCTTCCCTTTTTTACTTTTTTGCATATTTTCTCAAATTTCTGTCTATTCATGTTTTCCTTTTTTTCTAGTTGATTTTTCTGTGTTATATTCTTTCTGTGTTGCTCTCTTGTCCCATCCAGAGTAGAACTGGGCATATGGCAGAATTAGCCTCTCTTTCTTAAGGCTCAAGCCTTCTACCAGTGTAGCTACTCCTCCATACTGCAGCTTTGACATCCTTTATCCTCTCATTTTCTTCTCCACAGAGCCCATCTGGCAGTGAATCCAGCAGCTCCAGCAGCAGGCATGACAGACGAAGACAAAAGATGAAATCAGCAGGGGTCAGAATCCCAAAGACCCTTCCTGCAGTCAGTGTTTCAGTGGTAAAGAGGAGAATCACTGGAAAGTAGGTTTCCTCTAGCTAGATCTGCCTTAATGATTTGAAATGTTAGTAATATAATGGTTTTTAATCAGATGTATTTCGTAACAATTTTGCTAAGGTCAAAATTAAACTTTCATGCTCATGTTTCCTAATGCATTTTTCTGTCGCCCGTTTCAATACTACACAGTGCCAAGCAGTACATTTGTTGTAAACAAACATACACAACACTTATTTTCCTGATTTATTTTTTTCCTCTCCTCTCTAGACTGGACTCCCTGAAAGAGGTGCACAGAGCCCGGCAGGCAGAGCTTAGGAGGATGGAGGGGGATGTTGAGAGTGCTAAAACCTCAGTGGAGACTCTAGAGGAAAGTTCCTCAGAGAACCAGCTGAAGTTTTACCGGAGCATGACCCTCTATGTCCACAACCTGGTGGAGTGTCTACGGGAGAAGGTTGGAAAATATTATCTTTAATGTTACCTATGTCATAAAAGCAAATATGTCAATAAAATTGCTAAAGTTCATAGAATAAGAAACTTAGATTTTTCTCCTCCAAGATGTTTACAGTTTGTCAAACAGCTGTGTGTATGTTAGAAGTGGTGGCAGATTCTTGATTCTTTGATTCTTTAGTTTTATCAATGCCAGGTTGATAACTGGTCTTCAATTTTTGGTAGCCAATGATAATGTAATGGTTGCCATATTTTGATTAAGTATAACTGATGTGACCATCTATACTGCAAATTTCAGTTATTATAAGGTGATTTAAAAAAAACAAACAAAACAAAACTTTTTTTTTTTTAAGAAATGACCAGTGGTGGCAAACTGGGCCAACCAGGGCCAACCAAAGTGGTTGACAGCAGTCCAAGGCAGCTGTCAACCAAAAGAGAATAATATTTGTCTATTAGATTTTGCATTATTCATCTATCAAGAGATTTTGTCTAACACCAGCAGCAATATAGGCGACATTAATGCCCTGCTTGGAGGATAATTGGTGATGATTTTCTGACTGAAAATAATTTGTTGATGCTAGGTTGTTGAGATCAACTACTTGGAACTGGAGCTTCACACTCTGCTGTCTGACCAATTGGAGGCAGTGTTGGCTCAGAGAAGACAGAAGGTCAAGGAGCATGCTGACCACCTGCAGCAGCTCAGCTGTGAGTTTGTGCTTTTGTGATAAAACTGTAATTGTTTTTGTGTTTTATATGTAGTTGAGGCATAAGCCATGCCTTTGTGTTTCTTGCTGTTGTAGAACTTCGTCAGTAAGAAATTTTATGGTGGAAAACCATGGAAATATTTTAAGAAGCCCTGGCATTGGAGGATGAAATGGTATCAAAGACAGAATATTTAAATTAAGCGGATTTTTCATTTCACTTTTTTTAGATATTAAAGATGAGCAGTGTGAAAGCTCAGCCAATCAAACAGAAACTCATTGGTGAGTATAATAAAATATCTTCCCTCTTTGGTTTATACTTTTTCTTATATGATATTGAATATATTCTTTACTAAAACAACAGGGTATCTGGAATAATACATTAGGAATAGTTACAAAATGGATTTAATAAAGTTCAGTGCAAATGGGGTATGTACAAGTTATTTGAAATAGGTACCCGACTCTACTCATAGACAGATTTTTGTATAATATTTCTCTAATGTATTGTAGTGTGGCAAGCACTGCTGCTAAAGCTGAAAAAGACTTTGATATTCCTGAAGACACACAACCTTCAGCAGAAGAGGAAGAGCAGCTGCAGAAGAAGATGGGTATGGAGGAATTAAATCTGTTCAGCTCTCATCTGTTCAACTGAAAGCTTAATTGTTTTATCTGAGCAATGAAGATTTATAACCATAAGGTCTGACACAGTAAAGTTCTGCCAGGCTGCAGTATATGTTTCTCTTTTGGTTTTCCTCTTTCTCTTGGTCTTTCACTTTTTAGGTTATAAATTCCAGCAAAACCTAATTAGGAGAAAACAAAACATCTTACTTTAGTGTATCTGGGCTGAATTTTGTGATCCATTTGTTGCTTTTGCGTCACTCTCTTTCTCTCCCTCTCTGCTTCCTGCCCAGCTGATTTCCTGTTGAAGTCCCGGGCAGTGTTTTCTGATGTCCAGGATGATTTCTGCAACATCAAAAAGATTCTGTCCCGTTTTGAAGAATGGAGAGGATCGTATTCTGACTCTTACCACAGTGCCTATATCTCTCTGTGTCTGCCCAAGTTGTTGAATCCCATTATTAGACATCAGCTACTGGCATGGAACCCACTAAAGGTAATTAAACATTTGGCACAGATTACACGGTTTTACATACACAAAACTAGCATTACCCAACATACTGAAATTATGTTTCTAATGTAATGTGTGTTTGTGTGTGTGTGTGTGTGTGTGTGTCTGTGTGTGTCTGTGTCTGTGTGTCTTACTCAGGATGCCAGTGGAGACTTTGAAAACTTCCCATGGTTCACAGCAGTGGAGACATTTTGTCATGGACATGGCCATGAGGAGCTTGAGCACACAGACAGACAGACACTGTCTAATGTCATAGAAAAGACTGTTCTACCCAAAATAACTGGTAACACGCACACACACACACATACGCACACTTAGGCATGCTCTCTGACTTTTCCCGCTCTTATTCACACATGTACTGATCTAACACCTATTAAATTCATCACACTCTGCCCATCTTTTTCGTTCTGCTCTGTTGTTTAGCATTCGTGGAACTGGTGTGGGATCCCATGTCCCGACAACAGTCGGTCTGTCTGTCTGGTGTTTGTCACAGACTGAAGGAGGACTATTCCATTTTTGTGGGCGAGCCGAGTAAACCAGTCAAGGTGAAGCCTGCACTTTCAGATGAGGTTTAAATGCATGCATAAACACAGAAATCATCCTGCCTCTATCCTGCACTGCTATTTTAGCTGATTTATAATATTTGAAAATATCTAACAATTAATAAGTGATGTGAAAAAAAGATACATAGTATATGATCATATTTGTTTTAACAGTGTGTGTTTATGTCCTGTGCAGACACTAATAGAGGCTGTGGTCAGGAGACTGAGGAGCTGTGTTGATGAAGATGTCTTTATCCCTCTCTACCCCAAAAAGTCAGTTTCTTAATTCCCCTTTTGCAGTTTAATCATTGAGTGATTATTTAAATGACTAACAATGAGTAAGAAGGTTTGACTTAGTCACTTTGACATAGTGTCCCGTATTTTAAGGACAGTGCAACATGTTGTGATTTAATGCTCACATTCGTCTTCCTCCTTGTTCATGACAAATATGTCTCTTCTTATCCTTGTCCAGCATACAGTATAGACTCAAATATATGATGTCTCTGCTCAATCATTAGATCAAAATAAGGTCAAATTATCTGATGATGATTTATGGTGTTTTGATTTATTATTTATGCTGTTTGTGTTTCTATCCAGGTTCCTAGAAGATGGGTTGTCTCTTCAGAGTCGCTTCAAGGAGCAACAGTTCTGGATGGCCATAAAAGTACTCTCTCTAATTCACTTGTGTATCTTAAATTGTCTCTGTCTCTCCAAGTGTCGAGCTAGGGTCTGCAAAGCTGTTAACCAGATTTGTTTTGTGTTTTATATTAGCTACTAGCTAACATGGGGAAATGGGATCTGCTGCTTCCTGAGACTGTATTGAAGGAACTGATGTTGGACAAACTGTTAAACCGATACCTGATGATCACTCTGTGCAGTCAGACTCAATCCAACAATAATGTCCTTGCATGCAAAAAGGTATTTTGATTTATCATTCTTGATGTGTGATGTGTGTCCGTGCACCAGTCTTGATTTGATCTTGACAGTGATCTGATTATTGGTCTCTCCCTCACTCTCTCTGGTCTTATTTGGTCTTTTTTTCACTCATAACCTTGCACCACCTTTTTGTTCTCTTTCCAGGTAGCAGATAGTCTTCCACTATCTTGGTTCAAAGGAGAGAGCTCTTGTTTACCGCAGCTCCAGAATTTCAAAAACCATCTTGTTCAGAAGATTCATACCGTCTGCAAACAACAGTCTCCTGAAGATCCAAACACTAGGTAATAAAACCAGCATGTTTCCATAAGAGAGGTCAAGTTAGTTCATGAAACGAGGAAAAAAAACACGTACATTTTAATTTATCATGTTATTAAGTTCATTTTTTTCTTTTATGAAAATATTCTTTATTGGAGTCTTTACTACATCATGCAATACAGGATGTTCTAATAAATTTACATAAAGGAGTCTTTAAACAAACAAGAATGCCTCGGGCTGTCTTTACTGTATTATTACTTTCAACTTATTTATATTCACTCTTAGTGCAAATTTTTTTTTTTCTAGTTGGAGGTATTGCATCACATCTGTTAACAGGGCCTATGGGGTTGGTTGGTTCTCTTCAGTCACGCATTGTGCTAACTGAAGAGAAAATCTTGGAGTTTCTGTTTTCACAGATGTAGTCTATAGATTTTTTTTTTTTTTTTTTTTTTAAAGCAAAGTGTATACACAAGAAATTCCTTTATCTTTTTTATTGCGTATTTAATCGACAATCTTACTTTTGGTACCTTTAATTGAAAAGGCTTCATGTTCGTGCTTACACAAATAAATTCCCCCTTCATGTGACATCTGCAGCTTCACAACTTAGGTAAAACATAACAGATATTTTTGTTTATGCAACGGTTATCCTTAGAAATATATGCGCTTTCTTCATAATGACAATATAGCTGTAATTCTCTAATCCAGCCCTATGTTTTCCTTTCCACTGCAGGTCTGCTGTGGTGGAAGTGCTGCAGGTTCTTAGCAGAATCAGGTGCAACGACTCTATCATGGCCATAGCAGAGAAATACCACTATGAGGATGTCATCTACTCTCACCAGCTGCTGAACCAAGAGACAGTATAAACAACAAATGACGTGGACTGTGGTGTAGCATAAAGTATAGAGCAGCGTATGGTATAAATGACTTGTTTAGCGAAGGAAACAACTAAGAGGAATAATATAAGTAAAATAATTCCACTTCCCACAGTTTTAGTCATGAACATTTTGCTGTCTGTTTTGTACAGGAGATAACTGTATTTTTATGAATAAATATTTGAATTTTCTTAATATATCCAGAGTGTTATTTAGAATTGACTTGCTAATATCTATGATCTCACTTTGAAGTTAGACAAAAACGAACACATGGTGGAGCCATTTTTCTACGATTTTAGGCTCCTTCACTGTATATGCAGGTGAAGGGTTACAGCAGCTCTCACCATGGAAACTTTTATATATATATCTATATATATATATATCTATATATATATATATCTATATATATATATAGATATATATATATCTATATATATATATATCTATATATATCTATATCTATATATATATATATATATATATATATCTATATATATATATATATATATATATATATATATATATATATATATATATATATATATATATATATATATATATATATATATATATATATATATATATATATATATATATATATATATATATATATATATATATAGATATATATATATATATATATATATATATATATCTATATTTATATATCTATATCTATATCTATATCTATATCTATCTATATATCTATATCTATCTATATATATATATCTATCTATATATCTATATCTATCTATCTATCTATATATCTATATATATATAGATATCTATATATATATATATATATATATATATATATATAGATATAGATATATATATATATATATATAGATATATATATCTATATATATATATATATATATATATATATATCTATATATATATATATATATATATCTATATATATATATATATATATATATATATATATATATATATATATATATATATATATATATATATATATATATATATATATATATATATATATATATATATATATATATATATATAGATATATATATCTTGAGAACCTTTGCTAAGAAATGCCCTATGTGCATTTCTGATATTTCCCATAAAGCTCTGTGAAAAAGACTCAAGACTTATTTGTTCTTTTGTTTATTTATTTATTGGGCCCATACAAAGCAAAGCACACCAAAACAAAACTCCAAAACATAGCGTGCACAAAATGTTCAAACTCAAAATATGGACTGAAATCAACCTCATCACTTTATGGGTCAAAGTATTCCAGTCCATATGAGTGACAAAATGTCTTCAGATCAAAACAAACAAACTTCTGAACACACTTGTTAACTAAATAGCAAAGAGGATCTTTTCAGTTTCATGGAGCACAAACAGCCGTTTTGTGCACAAACAGCTGGAGGCACTGGCAGACAAGGTTCAAAAGCAAACATTTGGAAAGATGAACTGTTGCAACATTCAGCTACAAATAAGATATACAAGAAAGTAGGATGATTTAATGATAATCCAACTATTATCTGTCAAAAACCAAGCAATCAGGATTTTTAACTTGCAGGCAAGGCCAGGAAAGGCAAGCATGTACGTGCACATACAGCAGATTCCTAATTCTCTATTGACAGCTTCACTCCACTGAACCAGAACAGCACATGTATGACTACCACTTAAGTGCCATTTTTTGGAGTAATGTCCTTGGACACACAAAGCTACTGTATGTTATAAGGACGACACTTTAAGAAAAGCAAACCTTTACTATTTCTTTTACGGTTACAGTTGGGGTTTTTTTTTCTTACAACAGTCCACACTTTTTTTTTTTTTAAACAAAGTTCACCACATTTGTTTTCAACTTACTCTATCAATCATCTACCTTTCCACAATAAATATGACCTGGGATCTTTACAGTTAATATGATGAAGCTATAACCCTGCTATACTGTTGCTGTTAAACAACATGGGCCATTGAAGGGAACAGAGAATAGTGTTCAACTGTCTACGCCTGTTTAAGTAAATCCCAGGCAGACTTCGACATGACTGTGTAGAAACTAAGGAGAGTCTAGAAATTTTGTTCAAAGACAGGGAGAGAACCAAATGCTGGCCAAAATTCTTCTTTCATTTGAAATAATCATGTCATTGGAGAGTCATGCTAAATTTATTTACACACAACTGTTCTTTTACTGTCCATTGTCAGGAAACATTGCCACAGCTGTGCTATCTGTCTTACAAGCAGAGGGTTTATATTATATTCAAGCCAAAAGGTGACTGGCAAGTGTCTGACCAAGCAAAAAGGTTAAATGTTGAAAACACCACCAAAAATGTTAATAGAATTTAGCTGAACGTTTACTCCATCTCTGGTCACAGCTCTCATGATTAACTAGCTCTCCTCTAAAGTGGAAACGTCCCAGTTTTTATTATTCATATTAGTAAGTGCTCAGAAAAACCTGGAGTGCGGCATCATAGAGGGGACAAAATTTAGATGACAGAGAACTGGATGCCGTGTTTGTTGAGGCGATCAACCAGTGTGGTTTTTGCAAAAGCAGCCCCTGGAGTGTACACTCCTCCCCTGAAAATGAAGGATAAAAATACGGACTGAATTTAAACCAAAATTTGTTTCATATTCAAGTGTCAGAAACTTTAATCAAGTGGCATTCATGGAATTCATGGAGGCTACACCACTATATCGGTAAAATGTTAAATAAATATGGTTAAAAACACTGCATCATAGCAATTCTCTAGCAATATTTGCTCCATGTCTTCATGTTTAAGTCTTTCTATTAAAATGAACTGCATGAAAAACAATTCATTCCCATCTAGTTTTTCATTGATTATGAATCACCCAATTCCTAAATTCATGGTGTGCGTTGTATCTGTATTTGAGTGTAAAGTAATTTCAGTGTCAAACAGTAGATTTGAGGGGTAACAACTTACTTCTTGGGCAAGGCTGTGGATTCATTGAGGATTGTTAGAGCAGCCTGTACCATGGCAATGGGCGTGGCCACATACCCACACTCTGAATAATAACAGAGAAATAACCATTAGACACATCAAGGAAGGTGTTAAACCAGCCAGATGAGGTAACTGGCCCTATTAACTAAACTGGACTGAGAGAAACAAGTGAGCATTTAACACAGCTAACATGGATAAAGTTCATCTTACTCTACAGTGTTTTGTTCCTGTATTTATGAAGGGTTTGATAAAAAAAAAATATTATTATTATTTATTATTATTATATTATTTTTTATTTTTTTAATTTCCAGTTACCTGGTCCCTGAACCAGTGTACGGATCTTGCTGTTAGGTTTTCCCTGCGAGGGATCCTCTCCCTCTGTGTATCCCTCTCCATAGAAGGCAAACTGGAAGGATGAAGCTTCCATCTAACAACACACACATAACACATATCAGAAAACAGAGGATCTTCTTATTAGCAGCCTTAACTATTTCAACTAAGTTTTGGTTGCAAATGCATGAACAGAACTGTTGCTGTCAACACTTTACCTGCTTTCTAGTTGGTCCGGCCTTAGAGAAGAGTCCAAAGGAGAAGAACTCTGGGTGCTGAGAAGTTGGGTACAAAGAACAGACACACATAAGCACTAAGAATATTTCCACGGTATGTGTATACTCGTTTCTAATTGGTAGAATGTTCAGTTATAGTCAGCTGTGAAATATAAATTGTATTATATCTCTGTATTGTTTTTAATGTATGCCATGCTTGTTTACCTTGATGAGCAGGTTGCGTCCAAAACTGAACTTGACTAAGAACCAGAACATCATGCCAGCAAACATCAGCTTGATAATGCTGCCAATGCCTCCTATCCCTGCGTATGCTCCATACTGAACCTATGGTTGGCAATAGATTATTTAATGCTCTAGAAACATAAAAGAGGTAGTTATATACATGCAGCATTCATGTCGGTGTTATCATAGTCTGAAAACAAGACTGTTGAGGTAGTGTTCCTGCACATTCTGATGATAGTTTGCAGGCATTTTTTATGGTTTGAGCACATTTCTACGGAAAAATCAGGATATGTAACATTGGATTAATTATCACAGCTAAGTTCAAAACCAACTTTTTCCAAAAACCTACAATCATTGATAATTACATTTTGTCATACTTAAACTGAAATTAGACACACAAAGTTCTCTGTGATGCTTCTCTAAAAGACCAACCTACTAATATTTCAATTTACATGTTAATCACTTGTGGAACCTTAGAGTTTGAGCAAAGACACAGAATGAGAAGAAAGGAAGGTGGGGAAAAAAAAAAAGACTGACCGGTGTGGTGTCATGTTCCTCTGCCAGGAATCGCTGAGTTCTCTTCACAACAGAGGGATCAGACCCCATGAAGGGCACTGTATACTGCTGGATCTCATTACTGAAGAACAGTGCTCCCCTGCCAATGCACATACACATAGAGACACGAGAAGACACGAGGAGACACATGGAGACACACAGAAAAACAAACTGAGAAAAAATTGTCCAAATGTGGTAAGAGGATTATACACTGGTTTGGGAACACGCGCCATGATTAAAGACAAGGTTTCATAACAGTCTCCAGTAACAACAAACTGTCACTAAAAGGTGTAGATTATCTTACACATTTTAAAATCCATTAGTCTACAATATAGTATATAATATACATTTGGTAAAATGGGTTTAAGTTCCATTGAGGAAAAGTAAAGGATTGATTTCATTAGCAAATAGCAGGAAGGTATTACTAATCCACCTACCTGCGTTTAAGCTTAGAGCCAACAGTAGGGAGAGGTTTGTGATTAAACTTCCTCCTAAGATTCTGGAGCTTTTGGCTGTCGGCAAAACCGTAGACAGCAGACTGCCATGTGCCATCATGGATACATCCGCCCTGATAGAGGAGAAAGGAAATATATGATGCCACATAAACATAAGAAATGAGTATACAGAAGTGGGGAAGAGGATGGGAGAAACTGAAACCGGTTAACAAGCTCATACTCTGTGTGGACTTATGGGAAATGTAGTTACATACATCAGGTCCTGAGCTGACAGTCAGGAAGCTCTCCACTGCAGTCAGTGTACCTGTGGATGAACAAAAACATGCACAAATACACAAAATATTTTGGCAAAGGCGAATTTGAAAATTAATAATGTAATTACAGCAACAGAAAGGGAGGGAATGGACCCCTGCATGTTAATACGAGAAGGGTTCCTTTTTTAAATGCTATTGTCTGTATCTGCACGTAAACAGAATATGTATGTGTGCATGTCAACATGTGCATACCCTTGAACTGGTCCCTGGTGTAGAGGACTCCCATGTCTGCAGGTATGGAGTCGAATCCACAGCTCCCAATGATGTACACACCTTTGTCAGCTGCCTGGCTGCTGTAGTTTAACTGCATGCCCTCCAGAAACTGTGTATAGCCAGAAAAAGACAAAGACAGACAGACAGACAGACAGACATACAGACAGACAGACAGACAGACAGACAGACAGACAGACAGACACACACAATTTTTTTTATAGTGTGCCTGTGCCTAAACAATGAAAGGTTATTTTTATACTGTATTGAATTCTTTATGATAATTTATCAACAATTAATGTGAAAACGAGGTGAAGATAACCCTCTAAAACACCAAGTAAACAGAGTTGATTGGAGTCCACATACAATAATTGCTAACAATTTTTCAAAATAACATGAAGAAGAAATGTTAATATTGCTTTCTTAGACGAGACATCTGTCTTGATGTAACAAAAGTGGTGGGATATTTCATAAGATTTCAGAAACTAAAACATAGTGTCAAAACACACAAATGTCAGGGGAGGCTGTCAGAGTGTTGACCTTGTTTCAGTGAGACATACTGCATTACACAAATGGGCATCTGACCGCGAGGAAAACTGCTGTCATGCAGCCAGGAGACAGATAATTTTGTCTAACCAGCTACGGCATGAAAGTCAGCATGTCCCCCATTTAATCCAAACACAAAGAACCGTCCGATGTTTGTACATCTGGGGCTTGTTCCTCTGATCTTAACCTAGAGATTGGAAACTCCAAGTTTTTACTTCTAGAACAGGTGATCAGAGTAAGTTTGGTCAACTTTGAGCAAGTTCACTCTGATTTAAGTGAATGAGTGGCGAATGAAATAAACAATTGTCAATGGCAATACGATACTACAATTCACCATGGTGATGGGCAAATAAAGATAAGAGCTTCCATTTTAATCCAGTGGAGCTTGAAGTATCCATGTGAGCCATTAATGTACATTTGTCTTTAAAAAACACAGCAGCAGTGGTGAAAGAGCCTGAGGTGGAGAAAAGATTCAATAAGTGAACACTGATAAAGTGCTGAAATCCCACTGTTTCCTTTATTAAATTTTTTGATATATTTTTCAGCTGTAACCTAATGGGATAAGTGCTGCTGGCAGCAGAAGATGAAATCAAACAGTTAAGATGTAAATTTATATATAAACCTATGATTGTAATCTAATAGTCCCACCCAGTAAGAGCCTCATGATTTTAGTGATTTGGGCTTGAAAAATGCTTAGCTGATGGAACGGACCAAAACTGAGCGTAAATTTTACTGCACAGCAGCATATTTTATATATTATATATTATATATTAGACGATATTGACTGTATAAATGGGAAATGAATCATTGTGTCAGACAGCTCCTTCAGGCTCAGCAGGAGGCAGCAGTGAGCAGTTTAGCTTCACAGGGTAAGTTACCACAGTAAATGAGCCAGAGTTATAATGTAATTAGTACCTTGAGTAGAATACTCAAACGTTCCCTCAACTCAGGGTTAACAAGCTCAAAGTTTTCACTAAACATGCCTCCTGCAATACACCCCTATAAAGGTAATGTCCGAACAATGTCTAAAGGCAGAATGCAGGAAATATTATTCAAAAGGAATAGTGTAGGGAAGTCAGTCATTTCAGCACAATTCATCAAGGTTGTTTAAGCTTAAAAAAAACACCCGTTTGAGCTTAGAGCTTCAGTCATTCCAGTTGGGCAAGAGTGATGGAGGGAGAGGAGGGCAATATCAGAGTGTTCCTTCAGTTAACATATATGATTATCTTAAAAGCAATTACCGTGTTAAGTGTTGGTTTTCGGTCAAACCAAATGAAAAGGCAAAGATAAACAAATACACACACGTACGTTACAATACAGAAATACAGTAGTATACATACCTGAGGCTCTCCACAGATGTCAATATGGTGGGCTCCATTCTCTACACATGCTTTGACCACTGGCTCACCATAGAATCTGTACTATTGACAGACAGACACAGACACAGACACACACACACACACACAAATTAATTTATACACTGTTACAATTTTTCCCCCTTTCTTCTGGCCAGTTCCCCATTAACTATAGTCCCTGTCACCGCTCAATTCTTGCTTTGGTTTGAAGAGAGGTAAATAGTAAATGGACTGTACTTATGTAGCACTTTTCTAGTCTTTTTGACCACTCAAAGCACTTTTACACTACTTTCACATTCACCTAGTCAAACACAAACATTCACACAGCACATTTTTCTACATATTGATGTGCACGACACACCTACACATTCACACATCGATGACACACACATCGGGGCAATTTGGGGTTCAGTATCCCAACACTTCGACATGTAGACTGGAGGAGCTGGGGATCAGTGGGCAACTGCTCTACCACCTGAGTCACAGCAAAGGTAGACAACGAACACATGTCTCCTACACACTGAGCTGACGGCCACTTATTTTTCACCTGACAGTTTCTGTGCTCATTTTATCAGCTCAGATCCTATCTCACTCCACACAGGTGCCACAATGTTACTAGTGAAGCAACAAGCAATGATCTTTCATTGGCTTTCCACAAAGACACACTGCAAAAGTGTTTTAATGGTGCACCCTGCAGCTGCAGAACCCAGGTCTCTACACACATCCTATTCAACTTGTACACCCCACCGTCATGTGTTCTATACATGCAAGTAATATCATTCATATGATTTCTGTGAGTTGATTTTCTGTTTGTGTTCTTTAAAAGTAATCTTTGGTTATCTGGTGGCTTAATGGTTAAGGGACATATGACATAACTGCTTGATTCCTGGCCTGTTTGCATGTTATAATCCTCCCTCTGCCCTCGCTTCCTGTCTCTCTCTAGACTGTTAACTGTGAAATAAAGGCAAAACACCAAATTAAACAGGTGAAATAAAAATATCTCCATTTGTTTGATTTTTTATATGAGATTGACTCAAGTTATATTACACAGACCAACTTGCAGTGCAAGTTACATTCTTACTGATTAACACTCTTGTTTCTGTTCCTTATAATGACATGTAAGACATGTGGTAATAGTACAACTAATGTGTTCTTTCCCACCCCGGTAATACCAGATTCATTTTTTTTAATGTTCATTCAGGGAAAATAGAAAATAGGAGAATATGAGCATATTTGTAAAGTCAACATAAAAACACTGAAGCTTAAAACAAGAACCTGCATGAAGACGTGAAGCGGCGGTGCTGGAAACCTATTCTCCATTCTGAGTTTGAGACAATGCGACTTATTGTGTGCTGTAAGTCAGTAGTATTCACTGTGCAAATGAAGGCAACATGTGTGTGAGAGAGAAAGCAAAAAGAGATAGAGAGAGGAGATAAGAGAAAGACAGAGGGTGAGAGACAGAGAAAGATGGTGAAAAGTAGAGCTACACTAATTCCAACATGACAATGTTGTGAAATAATGTGAGAAAAAAGAGTTTGCGTCACAACAAGGAGCAAGTTCTTTGTGGTAAAGAAAAATTAACACAAGCACAAACATTTCTGTGGAATTCTCTACTTACAGGCCCCACACAGTTGAGAACAATCACAGCCTGTTTGCACATGGCTGCCAGGGAGTCTGGTTCTTCTACATCCGCCACAATGATGTCCACCTCGGTTCGCAGCTCGGGTTTACCTGCAAACACACGCAAGCAGGCAAGATCGTACGTGCACGCACGCACACACAGACACACACACACAAACTTTGTAAGGATGTGTGCTATAGTATATTTCGATTCAAAAGTTTACCATCCAGTTCTCAGATATGACTATTCATAGTTCACGATTAAAAAATACTCATGATGCATGAAGCTATATTAAGATGCCATGGCTGAATTTACTTTCAGTGTCTGACAGTTAACTCAGAAGGATTACCTCTGTTATACCACTATTATTACACTATTACTACCCAACCAAAGATGCAAAGCAGTTAACTCTCTATAAATGCCCTCAGCTGTTTTGCCTTACCATTCACCAAGATGTCCCCTGAAAGTCTGTTTATGTGTCTAAACAATAGAGCTGGCCTCAGAAATGGATGTAAAAAAAAAATAAATGCACTTTATCAGTCAGACAAACCTCAAGTGGACTAAAAAGGCAGGAACCTGCAAAAACAATAGAGGCTGTTTTTAAACATGCTACTGCAACAGTCTGGGGCCTGTGGATGAGAAGGCATATTTTGGTTTGAGGGGACAAACTGCAGTATTCAGTGCTCAATGAATGACTTGTTGGTTGTGTGTGTGCTGTCATGGAAGGGATTGTACAGTGAGCCGGTATGTTCCATCAGCTGTTGTACACTCCCTAAAGAGAAAAACGAAGAGGAGGGGACAACAGAATAACTATCTAATCCTCTGGAAACTCTCATTACTATCATGACAGCCGAATAACTCCCTGGTCCTGATCCGGTGATGGACTTACTTTTCCATGTTTAGTGTGTCGCATGGAAACAGATCGTCAATCTGGAAAATTACTGGCATACTAAATGTATTACATAGTTTTTTAAAAAAAAAAAATTAATAGAGTAAATGATCGATTGATTAACCAGTTACCATTAAATAATAATGGTAATAATAGCTTAAATTAGACGGTTAACTCCCTGTTGCAATCTCGTTTATTTCAGGAGTTTCGTCAGAGTTTAGGGTCAAAGTCATGTCAGACTGGTCTTTATCGGCGGGCCAAACCTGGATGGACTAGTCATCTTAAGATTAGCAAATAACAAAGAATTCTTTGAAAAACTCATTCACCGGCTACACAACCCCACCCTTAGCATTATCTCAGCTGAACAAAAGCTGTCCCTGCTGCAATACGCCGATGTGAAGGGACTATTCAGGTACATACTGAGGACTCCGGCGGCCTGCTCCACAACTTTTTCCAGCTTCTGCTTGCTCCTGCCCGCCACGGCCCACTTCAGGTTCCCCTTCGGACCCTCGGACACGGTCCGGGCCACCTCCTCTACCACAAACTGCCCCGTGAAGCCGGAGGCTCCGAAGATAACCAGGTGGTACGGCCTGCTGGAAGATGTCTGAACACACGCCATGGTGACAGGAGACAGGGTGGAGGGACTCACCTCTCTGTAGGATTCGCTCCGGCGAACTGACGGGGGTGTGCCCCAGTGTGTGCCGTTTTAACGGCGCTGCTTTCTCCACTTCCCTAGCAACCTTGCGCTAATATGCTAACAGAGCTTAACAACAGTGGTCGTTTGCCGCCGCGGAAACAATTACAAGTAAAGAAAGTGTGTTCTAAGGAATGAGTGTTTCCTTAGAAACGTATGATTTTCCCGTAACGCACGTCCTATTAGTCCAAATTCAGTTTATTTATCTAGCATCGCACGTTAGCACGACAACTTCCTCGAGTTTGTGATTGGTTCTCGCAGATGTCGCCTGTCTATGACGACAATTTGATTCGCCAGCAACACCACGAGAAGAGCGTTGCAAAAACAGACACAGAGGGTCAGGATGATCGGGCTCAATGTCACGGAGCTTAAACGGCCAACAGACCGCTAAGAGCCTGCTTAAATTGATTTCTGTCGTAAGATTTGGATATATACGATATTTCCCAAGTAGGTATGTATGCTTTTCGCCGGATAGAACCACATTAAAGTAATTTCGTTCAGTCGCTTTGAGTTGCTCAGGCGCACGGCTAGCCAGGCGGCTAACAGTGATATTATGAGTCTCTTCAGGCTGTTAACCACTTTTATGAGCCTGACAGGTTATTCCGTGCCTCTTTGGCCACGGATCACAAAGTCTATGACCTTAAAGGTTGAAGGACGGTGAACACCTATCTTGTGAGACCGTAAGGTGTAAGCAAGCAAATGTCAGGAGCAGAAGTTTACCTGCCCACGTGCTAGCAGAACGGATGCTATTCACTGAAACATAAGCGTGTTACAGTTTTTGTTTACAGCATTAATCTAAACTTATTTAAATCATGCAACTCGATTATTATTTAATTTTAGAAATCTTATTGACCCTCAATAGGAAATTTAAACATCTAGCCAGGTGATAGAAGTATTAAGTATTTTTAAGAATGATAGTACATGTAGAAATTTAAATCAATGTCAGATGTCTGTTGCTTGTTGTTAAAGAAAATTGTTGTTCATCTTAACATTCCTTGTCCTCCGAAATTCCCTCTAGGCAGTGGCGTCTTTGAGAGCTCCTTGAATCTCCCCCGCCCTTCTTCCTCTGTAGTTATACATCCACTGGTCCACCATGTCTACCCAGATCTGTAGAGTGGTGGAGCTGGTGATGCGCTCTGCTTGCTGCCAGACGATCAGGCGTAGATCATGTTTGCACAAGGCAGTGTTGGCCCCCTTGGGTTCTTCTGGCCTCTGTGTAACTGGAGCTCCTGTGCTTCACAGAAGGGCCTACAGCCTGGACACTCTCTCTTCGGGTCCTGGTCGGCCCACACTTAGTCCAAGTTCACAGCAGCCTCGTACAGAGAGGACGTCCCCCAGTGCAGCACTCACACACAGGAACCTGTCTGCTGTGGCTGTACAGGTAGGCAGTTATCCTCAGCTTTGTTTGATATGAGACACTAATCTTCCACTTCAATGTGATGCGTGTGTAGAACCAGTGAAGTACATAACCTGTCTTCTATGGATTTGCTGGTGTCTGCAATTCTGTACATTTTACTTTACTCATTATTTGGGCTTTAAGATCACTGCAAAGTTTCTGCCTTTAAGGATTTTTTTTAATATTGTAATTTTTTTATATGCTGTGTTTTCTTATATATAAGTAAGATGGTCAAGTTTATTTACATAGTACCTTTCGTGATTAGATGTCACAAATATGTTTCATACTAAAAGATAAAACAGACAAAACTAATGGAGGCACAGTATAATAATAATTGATAAAATAGACACAGTTTTTTCTCTGGTACCATTGAAGTTTCAATTCATATGGTTTTATCTTAATACACTGGGTACTTGAATAACTTTATGTGAGGAGAATATGCACACATTGATAGAAATCTTAACTTTGTGCAATAAACAGTAAAATTGAAGCAAATGAAAAACTGACAGTGATTTTCAATATATTGTGAGCTTTTCTCACATGTTGATTGTTTCACATAATGTCTTTTCCAGGGCCAATGTCGTCCACTGTGTCAGTATGACTTCCTGGACCTTGGGGAGGTAGAGGAGAATGTACGCCGTGCTCAGGCCTGTAAAAAAATCAGACATTTCATAGTCGACCCAGACTTGGCTAAACTGGTAACACAGCATCTAGGACCTGAGGATGCTAAAGCCATCATCTTTGAATGTAACCCAGGTAAGCAAGTATACAATGTTTACATCAGAGCGAAATACAAAGGTAGATTTATTGAATGAATTTATGTACTTTTTTAAGTTTATTTGGCTCATAACTTTCGTAACTATCTAATTTGACAAACTAAACATTTATTGACTGGGGTTCCACAGAGAAAGACGTTTATATGTATTTTTATGATTTATGAACAAAAAATATGAGTAGCTGTGTTTTTTTTGTCTTTCCTAGGTCCTGGGGTGTTGACAAGGACACTACTAAATGCTGGAGCTCAGAGAGTTGTGGCTCTTGAAGGGGATAGGTCCTTCCTGCACGATCTACAGGTAACACAAACATCTCTAAGAATCACACGGTTTTCTTTTATCCTTACTGGGGCTTAACCAATGCCTGGTTCTAAGCCAAATCACTGTAAATCTCAGTTGTTATTTCTTCAGTTCATCTTTTTCCTTGATGTAGTATTCAGACAAAAAATTATGTTTTCATGTTACAGGAGTTGGAAGGTCGTCTTGATGGCCAGCTGGAGGTGGCTCACTGTGACTACTTTAAGCTTGATCCCATTGGCAGTGGAAACCTGAAACCCCCTGTCATGTTCTCTGACAAACTGTTCACTGATCTGGGAATATCAGAAGCTAACTGGACTGATGGTGAGAAAAAAAATGCACACAAACAGACAGTGCTGCAAATTCTCTCTCTGACATACATGCAAATAAAGGGGCCCCTAAGTGCTTAAGTGTAATGGTTTGGTATGTAGCTTTCACAGAATAACACATTTAACTGAATGAACACTGTACATTGTTTAGTGTACCATCCCTTCAAAGTGTATGTTTTGGTAATGTATCCATGCGTGTTTCTCTCTAGACATCCCAGTGAAGGTGGTGGGTATCCTGCCCCAGCGTAATGAACGTGGCATGCTGCTAAAGATGGTTTATGCTTTGTTTGAACGGCTGTCTGTCTACAGATATGGAAGGATAGAGCTCAACCTCTTCATAAGCGAGAAGGAATACCTGGTAAAAGACTGAGAGCATTTTAACCTCCATATATATAAGAAACAATTGAGGAGTATCAGTCTATTGATCAAAGTGTGTGTGTGCGTGCAAATGGCGTGCGAATGGCCTGCAGGCGTGGGCGTGGGCATGTGCGTGGGCATGCATAAGGATGAAGTTGAAGTTGGTTGGAAACTAGTGTCTGGTATCTTAAATGAATCCATAATCTGACAGTTTCTTTGATCCTCGTGTAAACTATTTTACAACTATTTCTCCATCAGAAACTGGTGTCTCGTCCAGGTAACATGATGCACTACAGAGCCTTCAGTGTCCTCTGGCAGATGGCATGTGATATTGAACTACTTCACAAGGTAGAGTATGAGGGAGGGTAGTAAATAACATTCTAATGATTATGTAAATGTATATAAACCAGTAAGGTTGTAGTTTGAAGCTAATGTGTGGGATAATAACACTATGCTCCCAAACATTTTCAACATAAAAATGAGAAATCTGAAAGAAAGAAAGAAAGAAAGAAAGAAAGAAAGAAAGAAAGAAAGAATCTCCTAGTTGTCAACCTCCTGATCTGTCTTTGCAGGAGCCCTGGGAGTCATTTGTGATGTCATCCAGACAGAGTGTAACTGGTTCTAAAAGCAGGGTAAGGAAGAGCGAAGACTCAGTAATAGCTATGTAAACTGGGGGGGGGGGTCGGATATAGCACATTTAATACAACATCTCCCCCTCCCTCCTTTACATCTTTCTCTCCTTAGCTTCCCAATGACCACCTGTGCCTGGTGCGTCTGCGTCCAAGGGTTGATTTGTTCTCTGCAGGCCTTACTCCCTCTAATGCTTCAACTCTGCTGATGATGGTCAAACAGTGTCTGGCAAAGAGGAAGGTCAAGCTCATCGACAGGCTCAAGTAAGGAATGCGCACACACACACACACACACACACACACACACACACACACACACACACACACACACACACACATGTTGTTGAAGCAGGCACACAGGTTTTCAGCCCACTTGCTGCTTATGTTTCATTAAACAACGACTCATAGTGGAAGACTTACAAACGCACAAAGCACATCCATAGAGTAGTAATTTTAGGTTGTTTCAACTGACACACATTCTGAGCTTGTTTTCTCCCTCTTTGATTTTTCTGTCTTCTAGTCTCTGGTCACCAGATAGTGGGAGTAAGCTGTTATCTGAAATGGGTATACCCATGGACATACTGACAGGACACGTCTATCCAGAGGAGTATCTTCGACTGTTCCAGTTGATGGACAAGAGTCAGGAGTTCACACAGAGCTGGCTTTATGAGGAGATTCTGGAGAACACACAGAGAGAAGGTTGGGGCTAAGATATGGACAAAAAGATTACATGTTTAGATTTATGGAATTAACACAAAAACACAACGATACACACAAAACATATGTATAATAATAATATGATGCTGTAATTTAAAAGAGAATGATATGTGATGTATTAAAGGAAATAAATATATAAAGAAGTGAATAAAAAAGTAATAAGTAAAATGTTAATGAAATGAACACAACTTGACTGTATAAATACTTTTGTTACTGAAATGATGAAAATGTTTGTGACTAACTTATTGTAGGATGATGGAGAAACAACTTCAAATGAGCCCCTCTGTTGCCCTGAACCAGGATTCCCATGAATTTCAGATTTGAGACAAAATAAAGGAGAAATGGTTTATTTTGGGCCCTCACAAGATCCTGTATGTAATCCACCTGTCATTGAACCAATTGTTAGTCGGAGAAACAAATTGGTTTCATGGAAGCACCATGTCATACAAATGATATTATTCAGAAATGGACATGCAGTACACATTGATACAATAGCTGTTTTGCTTATGCAATATCCTGTATATTGTGAAAGCAGTTTCAAAGAACATAATTCTGCATGAATCTTGCATTATTTTCTAGACCGACACCTTGACGGGTGCAGTGGTGCAGCAAGTGTGCAGCCAGGAGGATTGATTAAAGGAATTAAGTTTTTTACTGTATAGATTCATGTCTTGTATGCTGTTTTATATTCATTGAGTGCATAAGCTTGTGTATACTGTCTAAAATGTCATGCTTTAAAGAATGTATAAGCTATGTGTCTAATATAATTTTTAAACAAATGAAACCAGAATTTTGATAAAGTACTGTGGGGGAGAAACTGATTTTGGGCCCCTTGTAGTGTGTAGTTGCACCATCAGTACTCATATTTTGGTGAGTCTTGGGGTTTTAGCGGGATTAAATCTATCACTTAGCTTCTCTGTTGGAATACATTGAATAAAAAGTGTGCTGTATTAGGTTGGTAAAATGCTTTTTTACAGCATTTCTACTTTTGGAATGACGTGACCATTTTTCATGAGCACTTCATTTGTCTATTTTCATGTCATACATGTCAAGCAGTAATACAACTGCACAAAGATATAGCTTTTGAATAAATTATTTTACTGAAAAGACCTCTTGGTAGTTGATCGACTGCCTCTTGTAAGACTTGGTTTTGGATTTCAAAGATTGCTTGGAGGAGTCCATAGTGTAATATGGCCTGAAGTCTCTAACACATCCCCAAAGCAGTGTAAACAGCCGGTTTTACCATCAGGTGGAAATATTTAAGCTTAGAGAAAAGGTCCTAGACTAAGTTGTGTTCAGCCCTGACAGAAATGCCGGTTTAACAAAAACCCACGTACTAACAATAAAGAGACACAAGATGGCAACAGTGCGTCTCGGCGTCCGCAGCCGCCGCAGCCGCACTGTGCAGGCCCGCTGACAGCGGCACGATCGGCACCGGCGGACCGCATCACCGTCACCGCACAACCCCGCACGGCCAGGTGTCCGATGCCCGAGCCCCGACCGCTCGGGCGGCGCTCTCAGCCGTAAGTATTGGTTTTAAGGTTCCGTCTCACAGGAGTTGTGAAGGTTATGTATCACCGTTGATTTAAAGAAAGCGGCGGTGCATCCGTGTAAGATCATTCTCCGCCGCCCAGATGTTTCCTGTCCTCGGCTAGCTGGCGTTAGCTAGCGACGGCGACACCGTAGCGTTAACGCTGTAGCCGATTTATCGCCGTAGCGTTGCGTTGGGTTTCGATAGCCGGCTAACGTTGGGTTGACACTGCCTAGCTAGTCATTAGCTTAGCTCCGCTCAGACGCTTCATTGCAATTTTTTGACGAGACGCTTCAAAGCGTAATGTCAAACCGGCGTAGAGACTGAACCGCAGCGAGGGACCGAACTAAAGTTTCTGTTAGAAATCGAGTCTGGCTCGGTTGGTGAGACACGTTTACCGACAGACCGACCGGTCAACGTTAACGGCACCGGTGTCACATTACGCTGGAGGTGACTGCGGTCACTGTCCGTCATTAGCCCGTGTTCTGACACGGAGTCGATAGCTTACCTGACAGGTAGCGTAAAGACAAAAGGGAAAATAAAGATAGATGTATCTGTATATACAGAGAGAGACAGGGAGACAGACATAACACAACGCTAAGTCAAACCCACCCTGTCACTACACACTTTGTACACTTTGTTCTATAGTCCGAAACTTTCTGGCCTGAACTGATGACCAGCCCCACGTCTTTGAACGACTGATGTGCGATTACTGCAAATATTTTTACATCTCTTTCGCTAGATTTAAAAAAGAAAATAAGATTTTAAGTAAGCTGCTCAACTTCTGGGTGTAAACATAACCTGACACCCTGCCTTTCCCACAGTATGTCTGCATGTGTCATTTGATTTCATGTGGTTTATTAAACAGTGGTCCTGTCTTTGTGTGGCTCTGCTGTTCCTCTCAAGTCTTGGTAGCCTCTTACAGCACAAGGCCCATTTCTTCCACCTTTTACGTTTGTCCTTTTGGCTTAATTTCTTTACTGTCTGCCCCCTCTTCTTTCTTTCATTATGCATGGTCTCCTGTGGAGTAGGGCACAGACAGAAAGAGGATAGGATGGAAGGTTGTGTGGACAGATGGCTATGTGGGAGAGGGAAATTAAAATTAAGATTAGATTAGAAAAAACTCTCTATAAAGCATAATGAATTTGTTTGACACGTACAGTAACATCTGTGTGTGTAATCTGGAAGTTGTAGTTGCATAAGCCTTGATGTCAAAGTTGTTTTTCATGGACTGGAACTATATGTTTTCCCACAGGGACAATCAGAGCTTGGAGACTTCATAACAGCATCTGACTGTATATTTAGTTCTGTTTGCATCTCAAAGCCATGTTAATATCTAGGAAAGCAGACTTTGCGCCCCACTGGGGTACAGCATGTATCCAGAAGGTGTTGTTAAAATATATAAAGCTTATGCAACCTCAAAACAAGATGGTTACATCATCCTATCGGTCCTCAACCCCCTCTCAAGGCTAATTTGTATGTGGATTTGTCTCCCAAGGTGTTTCTCTGGGACCATGCTCTATATACAAATGTCTATAAGGGCTTTATATTTTTTTGATAATTTTTTAAATAATAAAATGTACACAAAGAACCAAAACTGTGCTAGGTGTGTTTTTCCTGGCTTTCTTTTTTCTTTCCAAGTGTTCAGTCGTAGTCTTACAAAGGGTACTACATAGTTATAGGAATAAAAATTAGCTCAGTGCTGCAGGAAACCAGGACAGCCATATTCCTCTGAGATAGGCTTTCATTAGCCTGGATATGTGTGGGTTTTTTTTTTTTAATTCAGATTTTTACCATCTTGTTGAGTCAAAATATGGCAAAAATTAGTAGAAAAAACTTTTATATATTAAATCACTGTAGACACAGTATACAGCCCTGCATATTAAAGCCAGCAGGCAAAGTCAGTATAATGTTTGAAGAGGAGTTCTTTAGATTTTATATATTAGGGTATTATAAACCTCTTTTTAGATTACTTCCTTAGCTAATGATAAAATATCTGTTGTATGTATTTCTTTTGTATTTCTGTAGTATCTACTTAATCCTCAGATTTACATGTCTGTACTAATTGTTGTCTCTGAATGCAGACTGTGTGTTTAAATTGAATAAGTGTTGAAAGGGAGTTGGCAGGTGGTATAAATGTCAGACAGAAAGGTTAAGGAACTGGCAGCTGTCTAATTGGCAGGAGATGCAGTTCTTTATAATCATAATGTGAAAAAACAGCCTAAAACCCCAAGTTTTTTTCATCTTTCATTCTTTGTGTTCAGGTTGTTGCTGAGCCAACTGTGAACCTTGAGAGTGGAATGAAAAATTAAAATAAGTGGCAATGAAATGAAAAGGCATTTCATTGCACAATACTGGTTTAAACTCTACACCGATATACCAGTTTGTACATCTGCATGATCTATTGCAAACAACAGGCCTGTAATAAAACTTGTCAGTGAGAAGTTAATTTTGGCTGTCAGGGAAGTGTTGATTTAATTCCATAATTGAAGCCATAGTTTGTAGTGTTGTTGTTTTTGATCACGTTTAATTGTTGTTTATAATGTTTTGTTTTCATAATGTATGTAAATGGGATGGACAGTATATGATTTATTGTATCTTCATGTATATTGTCGTACTGAACTTTGACATTTGTCTCCCTTAGGTATTTTACTTTTTTCGTCTTTATTCTGGGTTCACACTGATACACTGATGCAACACTCTCCATGTCATAAATCCTCCTTGTAAGTGTCATACTTTTGTCCTCTCCCTTTTTTTGTCTTTCGGTCTTTCTCTCTGCACTTGAAGTTTTATTCTTCAGTTGTAGTAGTGTGTACTCATTGAATTACTTTATTTTCAAAATAAGAAAACTGTGAAATATTAAATGTTATATCTTAACATATAAATGGCCATTTGAGCTTTAACATTGTGGCCAAGTAGGTGTCTACTTATTTGATATTCAGAGAAATCACTATTTGTAATCTTCCTTAACATCCTTATATAGTGTTTAGCTCTTGTTTAGAACTTGTACATGGTTTCCAGTTATTTTTAGAACATGCATTATCAAGTTTGTATCTTAAGAGTAAGTGAAATTGTTCTAAAGTCTTTTGAATTACCTATCACCATGTGCATGAAGACATGTAAGGACTAGATGGAAGAACTTTGGCTTGACTTGGGAATGATGCAAAACTTGTTTCGTGTTGCTTCCTTTCTCACCGTCGCTGTCATGTCTGAGTGGAGTCCAATCTGTGTTTTTAATATTTTGTGTCTTTCCTATCTGCCTATCTTTTGTCTCAGGCTAGAGGAAGAGCTTGTCTAACAGGTAGCACTGACCTTCAGGCTGAAAGCCTAAAGACTGAGGGTGGAGCCCAATGGATCATGGTGGTGAGTGTTTAAATTTCACTCATGTATCACATAGAATATAAGTGTGACATGTTTAGCAGCATCCTTAAAAACCTATATATATATATATATATATATATATATATATATATATATACAAACACACACACACACACACAGATTGGACGTGAGTTACAGTGAAAATGCCGTCAATTAAAAGCTGCTGAGAATTACAAAGGCAGGGTTTTTTTTGTTGTTGTTTGTTTATAAGCTGCAGTTGCTTTGTCTCAAGTTGTATTTGACATTCTGACCTGTAAATATGGAGTCAACTGAAATGGCATTCATCTTGTGTAGGAATTACTTTGTTTGTTTTTTTTTTTTTTTGTTTCATACTTTATCAGTATTGCAATTTCAACCTATTGCTTTATTTTACTACATCAAGTTCTCTAATCTCCAGGTCAGTTTGAGAGGGAGGGCAGCATAATGTCGCAAGTTCCTATGGGCAGGGTTAACCGCTGTGATAACCTACCCAACCCTGAAGGTGTCACTGTCCAAACTCAAAACCTGAATGAGACAAATGCACTCAAACAGAATCAAGGTCTGTCTCCTTCACAAAATGAGGAGGGGGGAGGGCACAGGCTCATCCAAAATACCTCTCTCAGCAACACTGGGAAGGATGAGGAGGAACAGGGGAAGGAGGGATACACAGGAAGAGCCCGAGAGGAGGATGAGGAAGAAGACATTGATGAGATGATGAAAGAAGAAGAAGAAGAAGAAGAGGAGGAGGAATCAGAGGAATCAAGCATTCTAATTCGATGTCAGTCTCCAGAAACTCCCATGACAGATTCTTCATACTCAGAAACAGGTAGGGAACATACACACTGACACGATGAAAGAGAAAGTCATATGTGTGGCTCTAAATATTTTTTGTTGTCTTGTTATAAGTAATACTTACTTATAATACTCAAACAAACAAACCCACGCTTAAAACACAAGATAAAAGTTAGGGTATTAGGCCACATTTGTGCAAATGAAAACCTACTGTACCTCCAAAACTGTAAACCAAGCAACTGACAGCACTATAGTCTTTAATCTGATCAAATCCCCTTAGGAGCCAAGGTAAAAAAAAGGGCTAAATTTAAAAATGTGATAGCAATTGATGTACTTTTGGATTTTTTTTATTTTGCTTTATGGTTGGACAAGATTGACAAAAACAAAAATATAAAATACAGTTTAACATATTCAAAATAAATATAGACTCTAAAAATATTACCTTGTAATGAAGTCTACATAATTTCCATCTTATTTTAAGTTAAACAACAAAAATTCTGATCTTCCAATCCAACAAATGTGGTAAGTAAATAATGTGTTCTATGTAAGTAATAAGTAAGTGCAAGATTAGGTGTCTTTAACAGTGAGAGACACTTTTTTCATAAATATTGAATGCATATTTATCTAGCAGCTTTTTTTTTAAGATTCTTGCCCTGAATTTTTAATTGTTAGCTTTCACTCATTCACAGTGATAGTTCAAGAAATGACAGTGTAGTGTTGGCTAACACTGTGGTAAGAGTCTGGTTTACTCACCGTTCTAAGGTTTTTTTCTGTTTTTAAGCGGCCAGAATTTTAGACAGAGTTCAGGCTGACTGGGAATTCTTATCACATGACTGAAAAAGGAACACGTGACTGTAACACTATGTTAGTGTTTATTGAAAAATCAGAACCAGCTTATAGAGCTCACATGGTCACCCTTCTACTTTTGCAGACTTACACATGTGCTCACACTTTCAAACACACACACACACACACACACACACACACACACACACACACACACACACACACACACACACACATGCACACAAACTTAGCAGTAAGAATTATAGAAGCTATTGAGAAAATGTTAGCTCAGTAGCATTCCCATACTTACATCTGTGCTAATTCAGCTTCTGATTTTGCTTAATTGGATAATAAAGTGGATTTGATTTAATTATACATTGGTGGTTCTTAGTTCATTTTAAAAAGAGAATCAATACCATAATACACAGTGGTTACACAGAGAACAAATATTTATGGCAAAGAAATGAAGAAGTTTGTTGCATTCTCTGTGGTTTCTAGAGCTCTGTTTCCACATGTTAACTTATAGCTTCCTAAAATCAGAAATCTGATTATATTATAAAGCCATGTTTTTGTTTGTTTTAACTGCTCGGATTTTAGTGAATTTCGGTGATTTCTGCCCCAAATCTAAATGTCAGTTTTGTAAGGTATTTGGCAGCTTTACATAAATTGTGTGTGTTTTTGTGTGTGTGTGTGTGTGTGTGTGTGTGTGTGTGTGTGTGTGTGTGTGTGTGTGTGTGTGTGTGTGTGTGTGTGTGTGTGTGTGTGTGTGTGTGTGTGTGTGTGTGTGTGTGTGTGTGTGTATAATCTCCTTTATACGCCTCCTCAGGAATTTTAGACAGCTGTTTATGAGTCATCTTGTTTATGCAGGTTCCCTGTGCGCTAGTCCTCCTCCATCTTTTTCTCTTTTGCTGTTTGCACCTGTCTTTCTTTCCCTCTTTAGGCAGTCTGTTGGAGACTCCATATCCTTTCAGCCCTGGGACCAGTCCTGAGCCTACATCCCCTCTCATTCCAGTGATCAGTTCAGAAACTGCATATCCCACCAGTCCAGTGGAATTTAGCCAGAGTGATGTCAAAGTGGATTCTCATGTGTCTAACACTGGATCAGTTGCCATCACCACAGGACCTCTA
The DNA here is from genome assembly GCA_016859345.1 of Istiophorus platypterus. Lineage (NCBI taxonomy): Eukaryota > Metazoa > Chordata > Actinopteri > Istiophoriformes > Istiophoridae > Istiophorus > Istiophorus platypterus. The sequence goes on from CM029118.1 coordinate 19,663,249, forward strand.
CATTCTACTACACTAACTATACCCTCAGATGCAAGGCCCACCAGCCACTCAGATGCAAAGCCCACCAGCCACACTGGGCCAAACTGTATCACAGAAGATGCAAAGCAGATAGATAAAAATACTGACTCCACTACAGGAGATCTTACCTCATTCACAGAGCCCATCTTCAACCATGGGCCTCCCAGTTCACATGCAGGACCTATCAGCTCAACGGCAGAAACATTAACAGTAGCTGTTTGCACCTCAAGGCTCAACACTTCAGTAGTTTCTACTCCTATGAGTGCAACAACAGGACCCCTTTCCTCCACCACAGGGCCTACTTCTATATGTACAGAATCCACTTCCACTACGGGACCTATACCATCAAACTGGGAACACATTACTTCCATGCCAGTGCCCACTTGTATCTCAGGCTCCACCTTTGCCCCTGGGCCTATTCCAAGCCCTGCTTTGCTGGAGTCTCTTGAGCAGCTGGCACAAAGAGGAGATGACACTCACCTTCCACATTACCTTCACCAGGTAACCTGGCTGTCAAATGACAACTTCTATCTATCTATCTGTCTATCTGTCTATCTGTCTATCTGTCTATCTGTCTATCTGTCTATCTTAGGAAAAGGTTATAACATTGTGTTACATTTAAACTGGTCAAACTAAGTTAAAACTGGTTTACAGAAGGTTCCTGTTCTGCTTATAAGAAAGAGTCAAGTTACAATTAAAAAAAGAAACAATCAACAGAAACAGCACAACAGTTAAAAACATAGACGGCTACACAGTCACTTCAGGAGAGAGTAAAATGGTATCTGTGAGTTGAATCAGTGGTTGCTTCCATCAGATAGAGTATGCCGGTTGAAATGTGTTATAAAAGTTAATACTCTAATGTGTTATGAAATCTCATTCGAGATTTTAGTATATGTATGAAAAAAGGATCCTTGGCTATAGTTATTTTTGTAAGCCAGTACTGGAATAAGTGTGTGTGAAACTGATCTAGTGATGCATTCCTGTCTTGTGTTTGTTCTTGGAAGTAGAAGAGTAGGGTTCGGGATGGATTTGTTTTAGATCTGAAAGTAAAATTTGATGGATACATTATTTGTGTAGGTTGCCAACGATCTTATAAGCTCTATTTTATTGTCTCTACTATTGGCTCAATTATTTCCTTTTACCAGACCTGAAGTCATAAAATATTTTTGAAAGAATGATGACATATAATAATTTGTCTGAAACAGTATGAGTGAGATATAGTCTGATCTTATTAAAAACATACAATTTCTGGTTGTCCTTCTTGGTTAGATTATCAATGTGTTTTGACAAGCAAGATCTGAATCAAGAAATACTCTGTGATATTTGTAGTTTTCTGTGATGGTTAGAGTTTAATGTGCATAATGAATAGGGTCAGAAACAAATATAGATTTCTTTTGAGAATGGAAATACATGTATTCTGTTTTCTTCACATTGATAGTGAATTGATTAGAATATAACCAGTCGTGTAAATTTTGAAAATCAGAAGAGAGTGTTGAGTTCATGACATCAGGGTTTCAGTTAGAAAGAAAAATTGCAGTTTCATTAGGGTAGAATACACAGTTGCAGTATTTGCACACATTGGGAAGGTCATTGATGTACAAAAGAAAGAGTAAAGAACCTAAAGGTTGCCTTATGGGATTCCTGAATTACAACTTAAAGGGGATGATGTTGCAGGATAGATTTTAATTGCTTGAAACCTGTTAGATAGATATGAAGAGAGCATCTTTACCATTGAGGAGGAAAGTTGAAATGATCTGAGTTTGTTCAGCAGAATCTGATGATTCATATGATCAAAGGCTTTATAATTTGAAACATGAGTATGATCCTCGAATTTCAAAATGGGGATAATTTGAGCAATTTTCTAGACAAAGGGAAAGATGGAAAGCCTGATACAGAGATTAATCAGATGGTGGAGAAGAGGCCTAACAATGTGAGCATGAGTCTTAAAGAAATGCCTATTTATGGTATAAGATCAAACTTGGCAGTTAACTGAGGTAGTTACTAATGTGTGTCACCACCATTTCTGTCACTCTCACATCTGAACGCACTCTTTTCTTTAATGGTTTCTTGAAGTTGTTCCCAGGTCTCTTTCTGTCTTCTGTTTTAGTTTCTTTGAACTCTTTCTCTCATGCTAGTTATTGAATATCTGTTCTCCACTCAGCCCTATAACTGGAATGACACTTTTAACCCTAAAGCGTGGGTGTCTTCAGTGTTTGTGCACACAAACACAGACATGCACACAGGCCACACGCAACTTACATATAAGACACACACCCCCATTCTTTCTCTGCTTGTTTCTCTCACAAACAGACCTGCATGACTGAACATGTATTTTATATGTATGCCAGTATTTCTGTCAATTTGATTTTTAAATGTTTCTACTAGGCGCACTTGAGCTATATTTACTTCCAGGTAAACAGGTGTGTGTGAGTGAAAAAGAGAGAGGGAGTGTAAGTATGTGAGGTGTTTTTTTTTTTTTAGTTGTTTTTTTTTTAACCATGACACCTGACTGATATTTTTGCTTTTCCTTGACAAACCTTTTGGGAAATGTTGTTGCTAATGATTTTACAGTGAGGTCCGAACTATGACATTGTTACTGTCTGGGGAAAAAGGTTCTACCTTCACTTCAGTGACTGCTGACAGTAGCACTTCTCTGGCAACAGGTTTACAGTTGATTGAGCTTTACAATTAAGATAGCTGGAAAAAAAAGCACAGGAATCTTTTGTTGCTGAAAAAAGAAAAACAAATTTGCTCTGCCCTTTTGGACTCCGATTGTAAAAGTTTCCACAAGGCACTCATTGGCAAGTCCAAAGTCACTACATTGGCATTGGTGAATATGTACAGTAATTATATGCTTATATGCTCACTTAATATTACAATACAATGATAAATTGAATGTGTGTGTTTCTATTGCTCTGAAAATTTCAGATATTATCTTGGATGAGTTTGAAAAGTAAATGGACTGCACTTATAGTACATAAAGTGCTTTTCTAGTCTTGGCGACCCCTGAAAGCACTTTACACTACATGCCAGTTCAGTATTTTGCAAAGACACTACAACGTGTAGACTGGAGGAGCCTGGGATTACCAGGGATAGTAGATGACCCGCTCTACCTCCTGAGCCATAGTTGCCCCTAATGATTAAATTATATGATTTATGAATCATGAAGTAGCTGTTAATAATAGTACAGTAAGTTAATTTATTTATTATTGTAAACTGCAAACTAGTTTAGTAAAGTGAGAAAGTGAGAAGCAAATGAATAGAGGTTTCAAAGCCAACACCATTTGCATGAATATGAATAGCTGGACAACCTACAGAGAGCCAGCAAGGGAGACCAAAGAAGGAACAAATTGTTCAGATTTTATTGAGGACATCTTAGGTTCTTTTTGGGACAAAAATGTCTGCATTACATGTGCTGTAAAAGTTGTTTTTGATCACAAACATAATGTGCCAAAATCAAAAAAATTCTCATCAGTTTTGGAAGATATGTTTAAAATTCATTTTCATAAGTAAGTAAGTAAATGTATATTTATTTTTACATTTTCATAGTATTGGCTGTCATATTTTTGAAAAAAAAAAAAATTAAATTCCTGAATCTCAAAATGGGACTGCAGTTCTGGGAATATACCTTAACTGTGAGGTTAGTGAAGTGTAACTACAGTAAAAAAACACAAAAATTTAACAAATTTAAACTCTTTTTTCCAACTTTACCTGACCCATGTCAGTACAGTTACCTAAAGGTTCAGGTTCATTCAGACCTCACACCAACCCTCACTTCATTGCAAATGCAAGAGCCCCCCCCCCACCCCGTCTGTCTGTCTGTCTGTCTGTCTGTCTCTCTCTCTCTCTCTCCTCTCTCTCACTCTCTCTTTCTCTTTCTCTCTCTCTCTGCCTCTCACTCTCTCTCTCACACACACACACACTCCTCTTGTTCTGTGATCAGCTGAGCAGCATGAAAGCAACACTTGCTAAAGAGAGGTAGAGTGTCGACCGTAGTCTCATTTTTCGGTCTTGCTGTCTGTCTTTCTTTTCACTCTTGCTCTCAATTTCCGTCAGTCTCTCCGAAATGCAATGGACTTGTTTAACTGTTGTTCAGATCAGATTATGTTTTTCTGTCGTAGTTAATAATTATAGAGGTTATTGCAGCCGTCGCAGTACAGTTACTGTATTTCAGCTTGTGGTGTTTTGATGCTCTATAATTGTTTTCTTCTATTTGGTCGGATCCTGTCTTTATTTGACCGATCTTGTGTCCTGCTCATGAGCCACTCTACATCAGGAATAGTTTCAGTCTGGTTTTAAACACCTCCCGAGCCACAGGTCCCCGATAGCTTCTGTGAAATTACTGATGTGATACAAACACACATGGTTTTTGATTAGAAATGATAAAGAATGCATTTTATTAAAATTGATAGACTGTCTTTCTCTTCGCAGATTGCCGAGGCTTTTGTCCTACATGAAGACTGTATCCTTATCCCCCTGTGAATGTCTCTCTGTGTGTTGGGGGTGGGGTGGTGGGGAAGCAGCTTGTACTTTAATTTGTGCAAAGAGTGTCATGTGCTTTTCTCCTTTGTGCTTACCTAGCTTGTCGCCCGCTTGTCGATACAGTGTTTTTCTTTATCTTAGCTATTACTACTAGTATATGTTTTTTCATCTGTTATCTCACGCACTGTATTAAGGAGCCGGAGAATTTCAAGGGACTTGTTGCAGTAAAGCAGATTACATGATGCCTCAGTGCTTTTACGGTTGGAGTTATTAAAAAGAGAGAAAGAGATAGAATAGAAACGAGTGGAAAAGAGGGGATAAGAGAAAACACTTAAAAGAGGGAGGAAAAGAAGCAAGGAAGGGACAGTAGATTTTAGTAGAATTACAAAAGGTGAAACAGAAAAAGCACTAATGTCTGAGCTGGCTTTTACAGAATGACAGAGAAGGCAGAGGCAAGGTAGATACTCAAAGATTAAAACTCAAATCTGCTAAAACAGTTCACTTGTCAGATGAGGAAGGACTGGAGCATTTACAGATTATATTATGAGTAAACAGAAATGACTATTATCACTCATATAAACAAAGACATTTACTGAAATGCTTTATTGTTTATTTATTATTCAACTCTTACTTCTCTTTTTATAGATAATTATCTTTTTTGTAGAAAGAAGAATTATGTATAGCACCATGTGCAGAGTGAGTGTGTAGTATAGCATTTGGGGAAATGAAGAACCCTATTAGTGAAATAAAGTTATACTAACCATCTGAAATTCTCAATTGTTGAAAAATCAAAAGGCTCTGTCATTTATCATTATGTGTAGAACCTCATCCTTGACCAGACCTTCTGTTTTTTTAGATAGAAATGGTGTCACTGTACAGTGCGTACATAATTTGAAAGCACACCCACAAAATGAGACACTCTCATACAAATGCACTCAAACAATTAGACTCAATAAAAGACAGGCAGGAGTGCAAGCATGTGAAAGAACTGGATATTTTGACAGAGGTTTATTCAGAGGGAAGAGACACAGTGGGAGGGAAGAAATGAAAGAGTCAAAGAGACGAGAGAGCTAGCTTAGCTATGTCATACATGTATAGAGAATTAGTTAGAGAGAGGGAGAGAGCACCGAGCCATTTCAAAGAAGGATTGTGTTCTGGCTGCTCATATCCATAAACATGAGAGACTGCATCCTGGAGCTCCTCTCCCTCTGTCTCATTAGGCCTCACTAGATTTCCTCCACTCCTCCCTACTCTGACTCGTTGTCCTTCTATTTTTTCAGTCTCACCTTTTTTTCTCCCTTTTTTTTCAGCTGTTACAGTTAGTGATTAGAAAACCAAGAGAGTTAATGTAGTTTTAAAGCCAACTTTTCTTCACAGGGCCTGTGTCATATGAGTTTGTGTGTGTTTATTTATGTGTTTTCTTAACATGGGGTGTCCAGACCAGAGGGCATTATTGTGCATCCAACTAGAGAGACTCTATCACCAGAGAGTATTGGACAACTTGAATACACTACAGGAGCATTGGGGTAAGGCATATGCATCACAGCACTCATACATCAGATGCACACATGGACAAACGTAGTGTATACTATTGTGTATGTAACAAAAAATTGCTGTAATATTAACAATATAAATTTAACATGATAAATATTTATATTCTTTCTTTCCCTGGTTACTCTCTTAATGATCAGGGTTTAAACTAATAAACATTACATCTTATTGCATATCATCCTTGTCATTCTCACTGAGTACAAAACTATGTATCAGTAAGACTGCAGTCTCTTTGTCTCCTCTATTGGATCCAAACAGTATATATTTAATGTTGTTTTAGTGATCATATGAAGCATATTCCATCAGGAAGGTTTTGGAAATATGGACCTTGATTGCATTTATATTTGTACTACTCACCACGGTTGTAACCATGCTCTTAATTGCTTGTGTCTTTGTGTGTTTTTCCATCTCGCTTAGAGAGTCAGTGTAAAAGGATTACCTCTGACCTTGGAAACCAACACCTGGAAGGTCTTAAACACATCTGCCAGACACATAGTCGGTCAGTCTATGTGTGTATTTGTGTGTGTGCACGTGTGTGCGTGTATACAATTTTGTGTGTATTATTCTTCCTTGTATTGTTTGTATTTACTGTTTCAAAACTCACATTTATCTTAAAACATAGTGAGGAGCTCGCAATATGTGATGTGTATTGTTCTGTTGAAATCAAGTTGACCTGAAAACCATTTGGAAGTATTTTAATCCACAAATCGGTCCAACATTTTGGGAAATATTCTTGTTTAGAATCAGACAAGAAAATCAAAATCAGTTCTATTGCAGAAAAAAGTCTGATAGGCTGGAAGAAGTGGAAATAAATTGGCATACCTTCATAATATACAACTATCCAACACCTACTGAATTTCTACAAAGACAGATGTTTTATATAAGTGGTCTGTCTTTTTGATTAGCACCAGTACATGCAAGAATACAGGGGTTGTATTAAAATTTTAAAAAAGTTGTGCAATTCCACTATGAGATGCAGCACACAGTCATCCCAGTTAACAACTTTTGGTAAAAATTCACTCACACATTACTCTTTTTTTTAACTCTGCTTCTTTGTGACAGAAACAAATGAGATTTGTGTAAATAGGACTGCTTTGGATTTATATGAAAGCCATTTTTTTTCACTGAAAACAAAGCTATTTTTTCCAAGACTTTTTTTAATCTTTCTACTCATCCCTAACTTATTTCTTTTAGGGAATCGCCGGTTAATATTGTATACAAGTATTTTTACCAAAATACCAGACTGTCACTTTAACTACACTGTGTGATAAGGTTTATATGTTACATGTAAGGTGAAATATTTGCAAGTTGTTCCCATATTCCAGAAAATGTTCATTTCACAATGCAATAATTGATTGATGCCAAATTTACATATTATCATCTTCCATGCTTCTACAATACAGATTTTATTTATATGTATGTTGTTTGGTTAGGAGTTTGTGACGTGTCTGTTTTCGGGTGTGCTCATGCAAGTGTAGCAAATTAGTCAAATGAGGACCGCCATGGCATTTTTCAATATTTATTAGGATGTCCTTGCGTGTTTTGTTCCTGCCATACACCCTTTTTACATTCTTTATGCTTTCCGAAGCATGTGCATCTTTGTGTTTATGTATCTGTCTATGTGACGGTGAGCATGGTGAGTGTGGTGAGCACTGCAGTGATAGTTAAAACATATGGCCCTTTGCTGCTCCTGCACTTTCAGACATTTGAGCCATCACACTGCTAGGGTTTCACCTCACCTAACTCAATGGCGCACACACACAGACACACAAACGCATGTTGTATTGGCCAGTGAAATGTGTTCAGGCTAATATTAGATTGGGAGAGTAAAGAAGGGTCACCCGTCTTTTACATCTTCATTTACTTAAACCACAAACAGATTTTCAGTACTTTCACCATCTCACTCTGTTTCCCTCTTTCTCTTCTGTTCATAGACCAAGGGCTAGAGATGCTGTGGTAAGACATTCATAATTCTTATTGTGTGTGTGAGTGTGTGTGAGTGTGTGAGAGTGTGTGAGAGTGTGTGAGAGTGTGTGAGAGTGTGTGAGTGTGTGAGAGTGTGAGAGTGTGTGAGAGTGTGTGAGAGTGTGTGAGAGTGTGTCTGTCTGTCTGTCTGTCTGACATAAAGAGAATGTACATGCATCTACATTAAAGATAAGGCAGAACGACTGTGTCCTACATTCCAAGTGACTCACTGATATCATATTAACATGTTACATGTAACATATTTATTTTAAGTATCCATGGTGTTGTCTAATGTGTAAATGAACCCTCCTCATGTTCTCCAGCAATGTATAACTTACACATTACTAACTAGGGTAGTTAATATAAATGCTGTAGTGTATCTCTACAGATATTTTTTTATTTTTAAATTTGTGTTCACATACAGTGTGCATCTCTGGACTTTTTGAGACCTACATTTGAAGAAGGTGGTGCACTGCCATGTACTTCAGGTGAGTGAGTGGTATCTTATGAAATGCTTTATAAAGTGATTTTTGACCTTGTAATTGATATGCAATTTGTAGTAATTAGACAAAGGTATGCAAAACTACTGGTATGCTGTCGAGAGCTCTTATTGAATTCATGAGAATTTTTATCTTTTGACATTTTGTATGTTCTCAGTGAACTGTTTTATTGATCAGACATTAAGGCTGGGATAGTTTCATGGTAGTTTCATTTCATATCGTGTGTATTTGTGTGTGCTGCAAAAGGCCAAAATTTGGCATTCTGCTAATTGGTGAACCAAAGTGGAGTAGAACTGGTATAAGGTGTGAATTACACACGCAAATGCGAAGAGAGACAGGGTATTGTGCTGAATGGTTTTACTTGTACAACTGTGGCTACTCTCAAACACACACAGACAGATAGAAATTGAAAGAATTTTGTCATCAGATCCAAAGAACTTGCGTAATGAACCTTTCGCTCACTCATCATGCTGCTTTTCAGTACTTACTTAAGGGTCAATGCAATCATCGGTCTCAAAAAAGAAAGAATGAAAGTGATCTGTCAACAGCACTCGTGTTTTTTAATCACTCTTGAATGTTGTGGGGGTTTACTTGACACTTTTATGCTGCTTAGACTGGACTTGTTTACTTTGCTGACTTGTGCTAGTGACATATACTGTATTTTTTGCACATTAAGATATTGTGAATTGTTGTTCATGACTCTAGATTGCAAAAGATTTTTTTACATACAGGAGAGATTGGGGCTTTTTTCTCAGTTGGTGGTTCATATTTTTGGAAAATCCAACACTACTTCATACTCAAGTTTCAGGCAGTAGCTAGATGGAAAATCAAATGTAAGCAGTTCCCATGGCATTGTACACTGTGAGTGTTTACTGTGTTGAAAAGATATAATTTTTAAGGTTTTAAATCTGTCTGTTGAAGATTGCCTCAGCCCTTCTGTGCGTATTTGAGAGCAGTTCTCCCTGCCTGCAGTAAGGAAATCACTGTCAGTGTAGAGCGTTTATTATGATTCTAGTGACATAAAGTAGGAAAGTAAGGGCAATGTGGACTGATTACTTCAATTTTATTAAACTGCACCAAAGCATAGGAGAGGATTTTATTTCTGTCTAATGGTAAGCTGTTTTTATTCTTGTACTCATTATTTTCTGCTTAATTTTTTTCCTTATTTCTCTATATCCCCTTACTATCTACCTCGGTTTCTATCACACTTCCCCCACAACAAGATACAATTTCCTCACTACTCTCTATTCCTCTTTATCATCCAGCCCATCAGTTTGACCGAGGGATGGAGCAGAGTGCCAGAGACTCCTCCCATTCTCAGAGAAGTAATCCTGTCATACCCTCTGTTAATTTGGCTGATAGGCTCAATTCCCCTGAGATCTCAGAAAAGTACTGGGAAGACCCAAACAGGAAATTAGATGGGAGGGACGGCTTCCATGGACCTCAGCTGACTGCTAAGCAGGACAGCAACAGTGAGGGAGGCGAGGCAGAAGGAGCAGTAGGGCACACCATTTCAGCCATAGGAAATGGTCTTCACCCCTCTAAAGCCATAGAAATGGATCAGTCCAAGCCCGCAGAGCAGCAGGGAGGAGATTTAGTTCTACCAGACGGAAAGGAGGCAAAAAGAGAAGAAGAGGAGAGTGACGTGGAGGAGGCAACAGAGGCTTTGGAGATGGAAGATGAGGGAGAGGAAGAAGAAGAGGAGAAGCAGAAGGAAAGAAACTCTCCTTTTTGTCAGAAAGCTCTCTCAGTGCAGACTCTGGTCAGTGGGGCAGAGGTGGATGTACAACAGCTGCACAAGGAAGCCCTAGTTGAGGGACTGCATGAGAAGACACAGGTATATACCAGATTGTGTTCATTACTTAAAATACTAATAATTTAGCTTTTAAATTTGAAATAAATTTTCTGAATACATTTTTAAAAAAAATTGTAGTTAATATAAAAATACATATATTAACAAACAATACAGGGAAGAATAATACAAGTAAAATGTCATTTACATTATATATGAGTTTGGAGGTTGTTTGTTTTGCAGTTATTTTACATTCTACTCTCCTGAAATCACTGTGTCACCACTAGCAGGATCAGTATCATATTTGTATTCTTCTGCTGATGTGGTTGGCTCTAGGTTTCTGAAGTTTGGTAACTATTAAAGCTCATGCTAGCAATCACTTCCTCTAATTTTATCATTAAACCATTGCTGGATATATAAATGTATGCATCACTTCCTCTATTTCAAATTACAATCTATCATCAGCTTCCAAATAGAGCGTATAGCAGAAAATTGGATTACCAGCTTCACAACTATTTATTAATATTTAAGTTATAAATCTCATCCCATTATTACTGCAGGAGAGCAATAAAACCTGCTTGCACCAGGAGGCCAACCTTCCTCCAGAGGCTCAAATAAAGCAGCATGAGGAAGAAGAGGAGGAGGAATACGAAGTAGAGCAAGATGACATCATCAGAGAGGCTGCCTCACTGGATGACATGGCTAAACTCATCACTGTAGAGGAGGTGAGATCAATATCATGCTTTACTGTGGATACATATGTTGGCTATTTGCAGGTATTTATTGATGCATTTACATGAATGCTGATGTACATGTATCTAGAATTAGGATTATGTGTATAGGTATGCATTTAACATGGCATGATAGCCTAAAAGTCAAATGCAATAACTTTTGAACTCAACAAAGACAAACTGGTAGAAACACAAACACAGTTTTAAAAATATTCACTTCAAACTGCTGATTTGATGACCATTTTAAAGTTTCTCTCCGTCGTCATTTGCTCGTCTAGGCCCTTTATAATGGACAGCACATGCTCTGTTGATGTAGACCTAATGATATTAACTAGCCATTACTTTGAATCCCAGAGTATGGCGTTCTGTGGATATGGAAGGCAGTGTGACATTTAACTAAACTGAATTGAAAGAATTAGACTTTGGGAGAACAGAAAGTGCCAGTCAGCATGTCATGCTCTTGCAGTGTCAGCATCTGGTGGGATTACTGTGTTGTTATATAGATATTACATGGGTATGGATGTACACTTGTATTTTGTTTTCATATCTGTGTTCGATGTGAGGATAAAAAAAAAAATATATGTTTTATATTTATTTAGAATTGTTTGTTTTGATACACTTCTTATTTTCATAGTCAAAATCTTAGGTGGTGAAGAGAAGAACAAGGAGAGACATAAAAATAAAAGAGATGGCAGAGACAGAAAGCACTTAGG